>CM043020.1:91188739-91513601 GCA_023690525.1 Holotrichia oblita
GGTCAAATATCTATGTTAAATCAAATTGCTTTAAATCGATTAATATATTATTCTAAACCAGAAATTTCAAATCAATTACGCACTCGCGATCTAAAAACATTAAATGAAGCAATATCGTATGCGCTTAACGAGGAACAAATACAAGCCATGTATTCACAAAATCCATATAGGAAACCAGTACAAGGCATTTCAAAATTTTGTAAAATCTGTAAGAAATCAGGGCACGATAGTAATAATTGCTTTAAAAAACATAACATAAATCATGTCAATACAAAATTACAAGATAATTCTACTACACCTTCGCCTCCAACACAATATAAATTTTGCAAATATTGCAAACACAAAGGGCATACAATCGACGAATGTAGAAAACGTCAATATAACAATTCAAAAAAACCTAAATCAAACTTCGGAAGTCACCGCCGAAATTTCAGCCCAGGAACAAACGTTCCAGGTGACAAGCCATTAATTAATATGTTAAACTCAGAAATCAAAAATATATTGCTCTCTAACAATCCTATGTCCTATATACAAATTCGATCCAACATCGCAAAAAACGGTGTATTCAAATTCTTAATAGACACTGGAGCCAGCATTTCAATCATAAAGGCGCAAAGCCTAAAACCCAAATTCAAATTAAATAAAGATGAAAAAATACAAATTCGAGGTATAAATAAAGAAAAAGTAAATGAAACTTTGGGTATTACACAAATCCTAATAAATGAAACATTACATAAATTCCATGTCATTGCAGAGCAAACAAACATACCTCACGATGGAATAATCGGGCACGATTATCTTAAATCTTCTAATTCTATTATCAATTTCAAGGATGGATGCATTACTAATTCATTCTCTTCTATGCCTCTATTCTTTTCTAAATCCGTCATTCGAGCAAAAACAAATTCTAGCACCTCGTAGTGAAACGCTCATCGAAATTGATATCCTAAATCCTGAGATTCAAGAAGGTCTTATTCCTGAAATTAAAATATCGGATTCCGTTTTCTTGTGCAAAGCTATCACAAAAGTCCGATCCAATTCAAAAGCCTATGCAACAATACTAAATTCTTCCAATTCTAGGCAAACGATTTCAAAACCTTTCATTAAACTTGAACCACTGTCTAAAGAGAGCCTCGTTTTTTTTCTACCTCTCACAATTATTCAGATAGGGTAAGCAAATTAAAAAGCAGTATTCGCACTAATCACTTGAATCTAGAAGAAAAAGCTGCATTATTAGAGCTATGTACTCAATATAGTGATATATTTTATTTAGAAGGCGACCAGCTAACGTATACGAATGCAATACAACACGAAATTCCAGTCACTTCTAAAGTTCCTATTTCTACTAAAACCTACAGATATCCTGAAGTTCACAAGGTTGAAGTGAATAAACAAATCGACCAAATGCTCAAGCAAGGTATTATTCGACCTTCAGTATCTCCATGGTCATCTCCCTTATGGGTAGTCCCCAAAAACTCGATGCATCAGGTAATACTAAATGGCGCATAGTCATAGACTATCGTAAGTTGAACGATGTAACAGTGGGCGATGCTTATCCATTGCCGAACATTACTGATATTCTCGATCAACTAAGTCATTCTACTTACTTTACTACTCTGGACCTAGCATCAGGTTTCCATCAAATCCTTACTAAATCAGAAGATTGTTCTAAAACTGCCTTTTCGACTCCTCTAGGTCATTACGAATACACTCGAATGCCTTTTGGATTAAAAAATGCTCCTGCTACTTTCAAGGTTAATGAATAATGTTCTAACAGGATTACAAGGACTACAATGTTTTGTATATCTTGATGATATAGTAATCTATGCCAATTCGATACAAGATCATCAAAATAAATTACATTCAATACTTGAGAGATTGCGAACGAATCATCTGAAATTACAGCCTGACAAATGTGAATTCATGCGTGGGGAAGTAACTTATCTAGGTCACGTCATTTCCGAAAATGGTGTAAAACCAAATCCAGAAAAAATTGCTATCATCAAAGATTTTCCAATTCCACAAAATGCAAAAGATATAAAGTCATTTCTTGGATTAGCTGGATACTATAGAAGATTCATTGAAAACTTTTCCAGTTTATCGAAACCCATGACAAAATTACTAAAGCAAGGCATTCCTTTTCTATGGACATTTGAACAACAACAATCATTTGATACTCTACGTGAAAAACTAATGTCAGAACCAATCCTACAGTATCCTGATTTTAGTCGCGAATTCGTCCTTACTACAGATGCTTCTAATTTTGCAATAGGTGCTGTTTTATCACAGGGAAAAATTGGTGAAGATCTTCCAATTGCTTATGCTTCTCGTACTTTAAATAAATCTGAATGTAACTATTCAACCATTGAACGCGAACTTCTAGCGATCATTTGGTCAACAAAACATTTTAGATCTTATTTGTACGGAAGGAAATTTAAGATTGTAACCGATCATAGACCTCTAACATGGTTGTTTTCAGTTAAAGATCCAGGTTCAAAATTAGTCCGTTGGAGATTAAAACTTTCCGAATATGATTATGAAATAGTTTACAAATCTGGTAAAATAAATTCTAACGCGGATTGTCTTTCACGTATTGTTCCTACTGTAAATAACGTATTAGTAAACACAGAAACTTTTAACGACTTTTATAAATTTCAACAAATGTCTGAAACCTGTGAAAATATAAACGTTCATGAAGTAAACAATTCAATCATAGACGTAAAAGGACATATTGCACATTTTATTTCTATTGAATTAGATGAATCAGAAACAGAAGTGATAGAAAATGTAGAAATCTTAAGGAATACTGAACATGAATTATATTCAGTTGTTAAAATGAATTCATTGTCAGATGATAGATTAATTTTTGTTTCATTCATTAAATTGCGTCATTATGACACTATAAAATATAGCGATCTGTTTTATACAATTCAAAATCTAAAAATAAAGTTAAAAGAGTATAACATTAACGAAATAACATTACCAAATCCAAATGACAGTTTTTCAAATTTAAAATTAGACAAAATATCAGCAATAATTAATTTCGTCTTTCGCAAAGAAATTCAAATATTAATGAAAGATCAAATACAAGTTATAAAATCTACTATTTCAAATTTTAATGATTCCATATCTACGTTAAGAATCAATGAATCAGTTTTTAACAAAAATATTCAAAAGTTTAATCAATTTGCAAATTCATTTAGCAATCGTACCAAAAGTCTGGAACGACTTAGTTTAGCGACAAACCATATTGCTTTATTAAGTTATTTAGTAAATGAATTGTCAGAACAATATGACATTCTCATTAATGCTGTATTATTTGCAAAACAAAATGTGATACATCCTTCTGTAATTACACCTATTCAATTAATTTCAAGTTTGCGTACAAAACTAAATTCTTTAACTGAAGGTTTAACATTCCCAATATCATTAGACGAGCAACATGCTTCAAAATTAATCGAAATTAGTAAACTTTCGGTATATTACAATGACAATAAGATTGTGTTTGTTATAAAGATTCCATTAACCTCAAATTCAATCTTCAATTTATACAAATTAATTCCTTTACCTATTCCTCATCCAAACAAAAAAACGTTTGCGTATATTGAACCAGATTTTAAATTTATTGGTCTTACCCAGAACAAAGCTCAGTATGTTCACTTAAACTCTTTAGCAGATTGTTTTCAACTCACACACAATGAATACCTATGTGAAAAACACGAGATACATTCCACATTAGGAAATAATGATTGTGAGATATCTCTAATAACTACATATTTAACGGAAATCCCAAAAACATGTCACACAAAATCTATTTCTGGTACAATCAGAATTTGGCATGAATTGATGACGAAGAACAAATGGATTTATGTATTATCAGAACCTACGATTCTTACTATTCTATGTCCTAATACCACTATGAGTGATAAAAAACTCCAAGGAATCGGAATAGTAGAACTTGATACAAATTGTAAAGCTTATTCTAACGACATTCAACTGATAGCTTCTCATCATATTAGTTCCATATATGAAAATTTAGTACCAAATGTTCCGATACTAGAAGATAACTGCTGCACTGAAAAACAAAATAATTCAACTCTAGAAACGTTCTATTTCCAACCTATTCATTTTTCAAATATTCGCCTCGATGAGTTGAAAGTAACATCACATAAATTAGATGATTTGAACGATCAAATTAACAGTCGTCTAAATCGACAACAGATTATTCAGTATTCAAATTGGTTTTCAATACTAATTTCTGTTATAATTGGTATAATAGGAACTACTATCCTATACAAAATCTTAAACTACATTGGACTTATATATCTACTTAAGAAATTATTCCGATGCAAAGGCAAGCAAGACCATCATGGATGTTTAGTACGCATATATAATCAGTGTCAAAGTTCAAATAATCCTAGTGCTACGATACTCAGGTTAAGTGATATTGAAGAATCAGAAGAATTCGTATCAACTCCGACCGCACCACCAATATACCAAGCCGAAAATCGCCGAGTAACCCGATCCATGACGAAAAATACGGAAAAAGAGTCCACTGAACGAACTCGAATTCCGCATATGTTTGACGATCAATGAAGGCGTTACCTTCCAGCATCACCTTCATTCTAAGGGGGAAGTGTTATAAAACTATACAAATACACGTTAAACAATTATATACTTATCATTAAACTATTCTTTGTAATATATAAAACTGTTAAAACTCACGTACACATTTTAGAAAGGTAATTAACTGCATTCTTTTCTTAGAAAATATTATTTTTGTAAAGTGTCACATTCACTTTCTTGTCATTAATTTGTAATTAATATTTATGTATATAAACCACATACTTTAAGCTTAAATTAACAGTTTTTTGCAAGTTGTTATAGAGTCAATAAGTAAAGTATTGTAATCAAATCTATAATTAATACATTGTAACTGTTCTACTGAAGATTGTTATACATTATTTGATTTCATCGAATTAAAGTTGTTTAATGTGAAGCCTGTGTATTTTCAATTTATCAGTATCACAACACAAGGACGACTGTAAATTGATGAGACTACGTTACTGATGTGTACATAAAATTATTTGAAAAAGTACATAAGTGCAATTAGCCTATCGCGTAATGTCTCGGTCAAGTTCAAGTCGGTTATATTTCTGGACTAATTGATATAATTTCGCTTTTAAATATGCATGAAAAATACGCAAAAAAAACTATATTACGCAACGAAGCGAACAATTTAACGAATAATAAATACCCTATTAGTAAAATTATTTATAATTATTGCGCTTTTCCAAATAATATTATTATTATTAATTATAATTTCATGATTTATTCATAAAAATTATTTATACATATCAATCACCTAATACACAATTAAGACATCGTTAATGAGGTAGTATAAGGATCACACTGTTTGTATATGTATTTATGAGCAGAAATATTTCAACTTCCTTGATTATGATGATGTAATGTATTATGACTCCGAGTAACGTGGGTTACATGAGCCACTCCGCTAATTACCTTATCGAATTAAATTTTTCTCATGAACGAGCGTTTAGAAAGTATGCGCATTTCTGTAAGGATAGGAAAGACCTATTTTAAACCTATCGCGTACAATTCTAATTCTAAACGTTTCCCTTGTTGATTCTATCGAAATATGCGATAAACTAAACCCAGGATATTTCCATCTAATGTTTGTATAACGAACGATATTGACAATGCCGTTGTCATCTCTATCGCTTTTAGCTTTACTTCACTTTACTTTTATCTATGTTGTTGTACATTTTCTCAGATAAGTTCTGTTAAAATATGCACGCTTTATTCATGTGTGCTATTGTGAAAAATATAGTTACGTCGTAATATATGTATGTAGTTAGTCACACTAGTGCATTACGTAATGGTTTCCTTGGAATTAAAGGTATTTAATTTTGTGTGTCACCAACTAATGTATGTTTATTTTTTTATTCTTATGTTTATGTTACCGAATATTGTAGATATAACAGTATATCTAATGCGATGGATTACTCTAAAATATTCAAGAGTTAAAACATGTTTACCTATTTTATTATACGGAGATTTCGAAAAAAGAAAAGAAAACCTAAAGGGAGAGAACCAAAAATAGAACTTTTGTATAGGAAAAAAGTGAACCCGATTCAAAAATATCATAGAAATTTACATATTAATACATAAATAGATAGAAAAATTATTAAATTATTAAAAGTTTGACTTTTTATTGAATTTTGAGCAAACTGCATTTTGCTATTAAACTGGATTAGTATCCATAACCTGGAGAGTGTACGTAAATGATTGTATGTGACGTCATGTGCCTTTTAGGAAATTTAACGTTCTAGAATTTGAAGGACATGTCTAAAGTCACTAACTTTGACAGAAATTTTTCATTGGCGTAACTATCGACATTTCACAATCACAAGGTTTAAGGTTCGAAGCTTTCCTTATTACAAACATTGATTACGAAGCATTTGACAGATATCGTACGTATACATATGTGCTAATATGCACAGCTATACAATTGAAATTTGAAAGCAATTTTATGTTGTATATTGCAATCTTATTGTCATCTATGTAGATGCAATTATAAGAACTAATGAACATGATACCTAACACATCAAAACAAAAAACCGTGTGCTTGACAATTTCAGGTGATGATACTTTAAACAACAATACACATAATAATACAAATAAATAGTTTATTTGTATTAATGTATCATTTACCTAATATACATACTTTCAAGACAGTAAAATTTATCGCAAAAGGGGCCTATGAACTTTTCAAGTTGCCAATATTCCAAACAGAAAATCTTGCATGACGTCACGTACAAACATTTACGTACACTCTCTATAATTGTTAAACAACAATCAAATCACTTATTTTCATATAAAACTTACTATAATGTTTGAAATATCCTGAAAATATATGGCATATCTAATGTTTTCCATATACAGAGCATGTCAATGAAAACGATCCACCTTAAATAAGTTGAAAACATCAAGAAATACGAATAAATGCCGAGACAGGCCGATTTTTGTTTATTTGCAGAAGGAAACTTTTTCGCCAATAATGCAAAAACCATGTCTTGCACCCTCAACCCTCCCTTTGCCCCCCTCCTCACCTTCTGCCTCCACTCGTTTTGAATCTAACCAATGTCATTGCCACTCTATGTAGGACAAAAACAAGCAAGGCAGATTGTTTATGAGAGCAATGGCAGTAGGTTGAAACCCTGGCTGAACTATTTGTGGATGTATTAAAATAGATACAGAAACATTTAAAGCCAAAATCACCCCTTAATTTTTGTCGTGATAATGATATAATTTTACTTCGTTCTCTATCAACTGCAGCATCTTGATTGTTGGAGTTTTTGCAGCGTTTAAAATGTTCCATTTAATAATTTCATGATTAACTAACCAGGTCAAAAGGTCTGTATTTATGACGTAGGATTCGTAAAGGATCTCAACTCAGTTTGTCATCATAACAAAATATTCCCAATTCATTTACATGTTTAGGTTGTGTTACATAAGCAGTTTATGTAATTTGGTTCCACAAAGAGAGGTGTACCGGGTGATTCAGTAAGGGTGGCGATCGGCTGTATCTCGGAAAGTATTTGTCCTAGGTTCTGCGGAAAAAAATTTTGATAGTAAAAGTGGCCAAGAGAAATTTATGGAAATTATTTTCAAGTTCCAGATTTTACCGCTAGGTGGCATAACTGCTATGTTCAAATCTAAAATTCATATTATCTCAAAAAATCGCAGAATAAGCTATAATTTTGATATCATCAATTGAAAGCCCCTTTAACACCAGATAATTTTCTTTCGTGACATTTTTTTGTATCTGTCATAATAAGAGAGGGAGAAGACCATCTATTTGTCAATGTTTAAAGTTTAACATTTTCGTTACTATTCAACCTATCCGAATAATCTTGGACTCGTTTGAAAGGGAATTGTGTTGACTTCAAACAGCGTTTATACGCTATATCAATTAGTTTCAAATTGATAAACTAGAGGTCGCTTTCTGGAGCGGTAACTTATTTTTACGATTTTCTTAAAAAAAATTAAATGGAACGATACTATTGCGTTAATAGATTCGTAAGCAGATTTAAATTACACATATTTTACTGAAAACCGCATCTCGATATCTCTATTTGTTCCCAAGTTATCGCAAAAAAAGCTAGCAAGTATAAAGATACAAACGAGTCAGGCAATAACAACTTAAAAAATAAGTTGGCTTTGCAAAACATTGCATATCTCTAATGACAGTATTCTAACGTCAAATTACTTATTATTTCTTCCGTTGATGTTGGTTTTGACTATTCAAAATGCTTGTTACGAATGTTGAGGCCGTGGATATGATAGCAGTATACTTTGAGTATTTGCAGAATGCAGCAATAGCTCAAAAAGAGTACGCATTGCGTCACATAATGTTTAATGTATTTTTTCATGTATTTTTTATGACAGATACAAAGAAATGTCACGAAAGAAAATTATCTGGTGTTAAAGGGGCTTTCAGTTGATGATATCAAAATTATAGCTTATTCTGCGATTTTCTGAGATAATATGAATTTTAGATTTGAACATAGCAGTTACGCCACCTAGTGGTAAAATCTGGGACTTGAAAATAATTTCCAGAAATTTCTCTTGGCCACTTTTACTTTAAAAATTTTTTCCGCAGAACCTAGGACAAATACTTTCGAGATACAGCAGATCGCCACCCTTACTGAATCACCCGGTACAAGGAAAAGGTCTGATAAACGAATAGGCCATTTACTAGGTTCACCTTATGTACATAGATCAAACTGTCTAAAATTGTATGTTTATTACAGTATTATGAAATTTGTGTGGAACACCCGGGATATTATTATTATTGATCTAAACATAGATTTTAAATAAAAGATCAGAACGTTATTTGTTGTTTAAAGGTTTGATTCAATTCCTCTAATTTCAAAAATACTTAGTTTAAAGTCAAAAATCAAATTTTCTTCTATTTTGAAACAGAATACACACAGTGCTGAACGCATATTTATACTAGATTTTAAAATTCATGATTTCTAAACTGTTGCAAAAAAATAATACAAAATTCGGAATTTTAGATTGCTTTTTCGGATTCTTCTTCATATTAAATATATTACATGTCACAACAACATTTTCAGCAATTTTGTTATCTACAGAAAGAGAATAAGTTTTTAAGTAACTTCTATTAATATCAGTCGGAATTTTAATGAAATCTAATCTAGGAATAGTTTTCTACATCAACAGGTGTCCTATTCGTAATACCTAGTTTTTAGATATTACAAAATGTTTATAAAGCATTATTTATAATACGCTGATCACAATACTTGACGTTCAGTTTAATTATAGTTTCGTCAACAATTTATTTGGAAATACATCTCTCGCTACCAGTAATTCATTAATTTTTTTCTCTTACGCTATCTTAATTATTATTTTATTTCTTGCAGGTGTATAATGACAGAAGGTAGAGATGAGGTACCAAACGGTGATGTTTGTGCAACCAGTCAGCAAAATGGAAATGCCCACCACTTGGAGGGTAAAACTAGGACGAATAAAAATTTAGACGCGTCCGAAAAGAAGTCCGAAAATGAGAAATTCATTCCACGAATAAAATGGCCCGATTTAGCGGCACAATTATTCATACACATTGGATGTGCATACGGTCTATATTTGTGTTTCTATTCTAGATTTTATACGTCATTATTCGGTAAGTTACCCTCTAGACATATATAGATTTATTATTTGTGATTATCAACACGTGAATATAAAACAGCAATAAATGGCGTTCGCTGCACGAAAAAACCATAAAAGTTTACCATTTGTTGTTGCTGATAAGGCATGATTTTAATGTAAATAACACAGAGAGAATATTTTAATGGTAGATCTATTAATACTAGCTTTGAAAATAGTTTATATAATTACTGTCAAACGCTCGGGAAACTTTGATCAAAGCTAGTTTTTCTTTTTGAGACTCACTGACATTTTAATGATGGTAAAATTATATATACATATAAATAAATAAATTCCTACATTAACCGTTAAATGTTAAATTTTAAAGATAATTTTTGTGACGTTTTTGTCAAAATTTTTTTTTTTTTTTTTTAACTGTCAACTCCCAGAGTTTTTGTTTTACAACTTACTCCTTTCATTTTTTCTGTCTCATGCCAATTATTTTGCTTCTATCCATCGTTTATTCTTCTTCTACAATATTCCTGCCAATGCATTGTCTGATGTTTGTTACTGGTTTTGATCTTCATCATTCCAATTATTTGTATTCAATCAACTATGTAAGTCTTCTTTTATATCTTTATTTGTCGTTTAAGTTTCTCATATCTTTCAAATAGTTTACCTATACAGTAAAAAAAAAAATGTTAAGTCCTGCAAATTAGACGGAAATAGCCGAGCTTACTTTATCATCAGTACATCTATTTCGTCGAAGTTCCTTTTTCAATTTGCTCCAAATCTGGACTATAAGGAAAGTAGCTTAGTATTGGGAATACCATATAGGAACGACACTCAATAATAGCGGACTCAAACTCGTACACTGACGGTTCTAAAACTGAGCTGGTCTTTACGGAAAGAAGCCTAGCAAGGCCCTTTCACTGAGCTTCAGCTGTCGGCAAGGACTCGACGATATTCCATCCTGAGGTTGCAGCGATGCGCCACTGTGTCGGAGAAGTAGATAGAAGGACCGAACCAGGTAAAAGCGTCGCTATTTACTCTGACAGTCAGGCTGACTCAAAGCTGCTATGGGATTGCGTAAAAGTCCTAAATGAGGTGGGCACCCAAAAGAAATTAATTTTGGCCTGGGCCAAACGAGACGGCGGATGAGCTGCTTTCATAGGAGCTGGCCCTTCCTTGGGCATCACCAAATCGCAAATTAAAAAGTCCATATTCGAATGGACATATAACAGCTCCAAGGAATAATGGAAAACATTACCAGGACAAATACAGGCAAAGGAGTTCCTAAGAGAACACAGGCCTGAGTTTACTGAAGACCTACTGAGTAAAGACAGGAAGACTGTCAAAGTGATAGTAGGTCTGTTGAGCGGTCATTGCAGACTGAATAGGCATATGTTTAACATCGGCCTGGCAGACATAAAAGAGCCGCTCTCAAAAATGATAGACCTAATTAAGAAGGCAAAATTAGAAAGCGTCCTCTAGTGTAAAAGGGGATCACAATAAATGTGCAAAAATCGCGGTGAAACAGGTACGCATGGGCACCCCATTCTTAATCTAATCTAGTATTGGGAAGCTCCACATCTTTAGGGCGTCCATCACAACATGACTCTTGTAAATGAGAGCGTTGTCGTGCAAAAAGAGCCCTTTTAGCTCTTGTTTTTTCTTTAATGTCATCTTTTAGCTTTTCTAATATGTAGTGTAGTAGTGCCCCGTGATGTTGCCACCCTTTTTCTTACAGTTCAATTAAATTAATGCCAGAAATATGTGTCCATAATCTTCCGAACCAATTGTGACACCTTTTTTGTGCCATTACATATGTAGATTAATTTACAATTTGCAGCAGAAATTCATCCCTATTCTTACTAGACAAAGTCAAAGACTCGCATGAACACTTTATATGTTGTTGCTTCTGAAATGGTGTGGACATTGCCAGCACCTACCTTGTACTGATTTTAGACATGCCAAGACGTTAATGGAGAATGTTCAAAATGATGGTAGATAATATGCCGATTATTTTTCCAATTTTTTTTCAAACGAGCACAAGCGCCAACTAGTACTATCTACCCTCTCCATTTAACGAATACGTACAATTGAGGTTCTATCAATTAAACATTGATAACTAACTTTAAAGTGTATATGACATAATATAATGTAATGTTAGTTTAGTCTGGTTCTGCTAGGTATACATCTGGGTGTGACAGCACAATCTGCATATCATGCAAATACATATTCATTACAGAAGTGCACTGTCATTCGTTAATTACACAAATTAAAGTCTGTATCTGAACTGGATCGATGGTAACCATTTTTATTTATCAACTACACTTCAAGTCGCTGCTTTTTCTGCTTTTTTACGATCCTTTTTTCCCTAATCCAAACAACTCTTATATTCTACTCGTATTGGCGAACAAACAGTGATTAAGAGAGTGGTGTAAAGTAAAAGAGAAAAGTCATGCAATCTAGTAATTAAAATTAGTAATTCATGTCGATGTCTGATTGAATTGCCAACCTACAATTGTGTACTTGCTCTCCAGTTGGTGTTAATAAACTGTCATTTGAATTCAAATTATAACCGAGTGACTCTACATTATTCAGAATTGCCAACTGGAGTAAATTCGATACGGTTTGGTTTTTATTGAGTTGTATTTTAGGTTTTAATCGTTATTCTCTCATTGCTAACGCTGTGTGGTGTACGCGAATAAATTAAATTGTAATGGTTTGAGTTTAAATGTCAATATTTAAAGTGACGTATACGAAGTCAGCCATATTGCTTCTAATTTGAATTTATTACTTTTTCACAACACTGTATTAAACGCATACATGCTTAAATATGTATTCTAACATAATTCTACATATATGTGCGTTTATTTCAAAATATCAGCATTGTAATCGATAATTTATATCCTGATAAGGGATTGTGGGTACCCATTTCTGACACGTTACAACTACTATTAATTTCTTGCCATGTATATATTTGTATGGTTACACACACGTATGCGTGTATAAAATATGGCTAACGTGCGTGTGAAATATTTGTATTGTAGAATTATTGATCTATATTTCTACGAATCTCCAACGATTCCACCAAATGTGTTTAATTATTTTTCTGTTTACATTACATTTTAGGAAACGCCTTTGCTTATTTAGTAAAATTTTTATATCAATATTTACAGTATTTTCCTATAAAAGAATCGATAGTAATATGCATAAAATGACTGCATACATATTTGTAGCATAATTTTATTCTTGTGGAAAATCAGGTTTCTAATATTAGAGCAATAATATTGAACGGAAATGCGTCAAATATTTTATGTTACACTTTTCAGGCTATACAGAAGATAAATTTATTTTGAGCGGTTTCAATGTTTCAAAACGGATGAAGATACATATATAGAACAAATAAATGCCTCCTTTTTAATTATAAAATGGTAGCAGTGATTTAATGTTCCCAGATTTTACGAATGTGATTTTCTAGAGTGGTTGTATATTTCTGTCAAATAATTACAACATACATATATCCTTTGTTCGTGATACCATCTATAAGAACTAGATTACCAATTAACTAAGTGCTTCTTTATTGAATAACCATATAAATATGTACAGAAGTTGTCATATTTCTAGAACTAATTCCGCTTTTCCAGATAAGCCTCAGATATTTATTTAACACTTATAATTATGTATACAGGGCCTACCACGAAACCCGTTCATTAGAAGTTTCGAGGGTTCCCTACTATTTATGAATTTAAGCGTTCACAAAATATATTGCAAACCTATCACAGGGTATACAGGGTGTTCAAAATTTTGTGGCAAAGCCGGAAAAATCCAAACACAAAAAAGTCTTTTTTTGCAAATGGAACACCCTGTATATTTTCACATATTTAGATGTATTAAAACCTATGCACATTTGAAAGTAGGCTGTGAGTATGATTAAATAAACGAATGCTTATTTGGTTGTCATTCTTATTGAAGTAAACAGTCTATTTTATACAATGGAAGCAGTTGACGATTATTCCAATACTGATATTTTAAATTTATTCTACATCCATGGCGAATGTGGAAAAATCCTTAGCAAAACTTGTAGAACGTTTAATGAACGCTATCCTAATCTACCGCCAATTACCAAAAGTAAATTAAGAAGAATGGAATCATGTTTTTTAAATACAGAAAGTGTTAAGGTGAAAAAAAAAACTACACAAAACCTATCGTTGAAGCAAAAGAAAATCAAGTAAATGTGCTGGTTTATTTTCATGCTCATCCCCGGAAATTGATAGTTTCAGCTTCTAGTGAAATGTCGATTCATCGTCTTTTAAAACATCATAGGATGCATCCCTACAAGGAAACATTAGTACAAGCCTTCCACCCTGGGGATGAACAAAACGAGTTGCATACTTTGAAATGATTTTATTAAAAATTCAAGAAGACGAAAATTTTTTATCTATAGTTATTTGGGGCAATGAATCGAAGTTTAATCGGGAAGGAATTGTTAATCGACGAAATAATCATTTCTGGGCAAGAGAAAATCCTCACGTTTGCAAAATTACACATTTTCAAGACCGTTCTGTTGTCTTTTAAATTATACCATAATCTATGAAACTTCCAATGAGAATTTAAATGAACAGAATACTTAGAACTCTTAAGAGGACCTGTTACAAATTTTCTTCGAACTTTACCTCCAAACATAAGGCAAGACTGTTGGTATCAGATGGATGGTGCCCCTGCCCACACAATACCAGAGAGGTGCATAGGCAATTGACAAAAATGTTCCAAGACCGTTGGTTTGCTTCAAATAGGCCTTGGAATTAGCCTCCTTGATCCCCAGAATTGACGCCGCTTGATTTTTATCTTTGGAGGCGTATCAAATGTGAAGTATGCAGTACACCTTGTGATAACAAGCAAGACCTATTAAATCGTGTAAGAGTAGCCTTTCAGCGATTAAACCGAAACGCAATAGGCAGAGCAACTACAAGGGAAACTGAATTTAGGATTATAAAATGTCTTGAACAGAATGGCGGTCATATTGAACATTTATAGCATTCTTCAGTTAGTTAATCTAATATATTTGGTTTCTATTTTCCTTTGACACTAATAACATTTTTATTCGTTTGTTATGTTAATATCATTATTAAATTTTTGTAATATTTTGTAATAAACTAATTGTTTTTTTTGTTGTCGTACTCACGGCCTACTTTCAAATGTGCATAGGTTTCAATACAGGTGTTCTCCAAATTTGGTAAAAAGCGTATCCATGGCTAAATTAAATCGTCATCTAAATATGTGAAAATATACAGGGTGTTCGGATTTGCCACTAAATTTTGAACACCCAGTATAACCTGTGATAGGTTTTCAATGTATTTTGTGAACCCTTATGGTTTTACTTGCTGTTTGTAAAATATCGAGGTATTGAAAAGCGAAATTGTAAGAAAAGATAGTTTATTGTGGTCATCTTGGGGATTTTCTATTAGCTGGTTTTCTCCTATTTTGTCATTTACGGGCTCTATTCGTAGTTGTTGTCTAAATGTTTCATTTCTTATTTTGTCTCTTCTTGTTTTGTTTTTAATCTTCCTGAGGAATCTCATCTCCATTGCGTTTATTCTTTTATTTCCCCGTTAATTTCTCTTTTACTTAGGAATGTCGTTTTCATTATGTAGAATATTTTTCCTGCTTTTTCATTCTTTCGTTTATTTCACTGTCTGTCACTGCCTTCTATGGAATCTATTTTATGTATCTAAAAATTAAAAAAAAGTGCCGAAAATTAAGAAATAAAAAAAATAATCAAAGTAGATCTTCAAACTACAAACTCAGGGCCATTAGCAGAAAACAGCTTTACAAATTGAAATATTTTGTTAGATTTTAGACGAAAACTCAATAAATTAAGTAGCTTAAAAGTATTAATATAATGTAATATGGAGGCCATGCAATTAAAAATTTTTCAAGAAAAAGTTAGCAAATTTAAATTTATATATCTTCTTACTTTTGTTACAGCTTTTTGCACAATATATACCTCAGGATTTGGCATTACCGCAGGTGTACATAGGCTATGGTCACACAGAGCGTACAAAGCCAATTGGGCACTTAGATTCTTTCTAGTCATCCTTTTTACAATTACAGGCCAAGTAAGTTGGATCTTAAAATATAATTAATAATTATTGAAAAAAATTATATTGCTCTAATATTAAACTTTTGAGAGATATATTAGAGATGTATATTCATATAAACTACCTATAATAGAATTTCTTTTTTAGAAACATGTATACCAGTGGGCTTTAGATCATCGTGTCCACCATAAGTATACTGAATCTGATGCAGATCCTCATAACGCCAAAAGAGGATTTTGGTTCTCTCACGTTGGGTGGTTAATATTAACACCACACCCCGATGTTGTAGCGAAGAGAATAGCTGTAGATATGAGCGATTTGGAAGCAGATCCTATAGTTATGTGGCAAAAAAAGTATGTGAACATTATTCAATAGCCTTGTTTAGGTAAAGTGTATTGATCGCTACTGTAATCCATTAATAGTATTAAAAAATTATACTAACAAACTTGCCCTTATCCTGTTTCATTAGATTAAAAATTACTTTTCTTTGCACTTAACTAAATACAATTACAATTTCAGGTATTATCCCCTATTATATTTTATATTCACAATCGCATTACCAGTTGGTATACCTGTATACTTCTGGAATGAGTGCCTATGGAATTCATTCTGGATCAACTATAACGCTAGATATTGTATTACATTAAATATTGCATATTGTGTGAATAGCGTAGCTCATCTATGGGGTCAAAAACCCTACGATAGGTAAGCAAATCTTCACTGCAAATTGTAAATTTTTAAATTGCACCAAACCCTTATCATTTTATTTTTTAGGTATATTAATTCAGTCGAAAATCTAGCTGTATCTGTGGCTGCACTTGGTGAAGGTTGGCACAATTTTCACCACGTTTTCCCATGGGATTACAAAACGGGTGAATTCGGCACTAGATGCAATTTATCCACGCAATTTATAGACTTTTTCGCATGGTTAGGGTGGGCTTACGACTTAAAAAGTGCAACTCCGGAGGTGATACATAATCGCGTTAAAAGATGCGGCGATGGTACTCATCCTTGGACGCACGATGAAGAAGCTCTGAAGGAGATGGGACTCGTAGAATGCAAGAAAGATAATTAAGCGCAAATTTTAATTTTAACTAATATAAACGATCAGTGGATGTAAAATTGTAAGAACACATCCCAAATCTAGTTTCTATTGACGGTTTACACTTTTTTATCTATAGAATAAATTGCGATATAATCATAAAGAAGAAACCAAATAATATTATTGTACTCGAAGTAACCAAAAAAAAATAATAAAAAAGGCGTCTATTTTTGAATAGATAAATATATAATACATATTGATGCTTAAATATTTATGTAAGTATAGATATACATATATAAATATAGTGTGTTCAAAAAAGGCAACATAAATGTGATATACTTAATCTGCAAAATGTGAAATATTTATAAGACAAATATATCAAGGATCAATTGTAATATGTAATAGTTAGTTTCTGAATGAATAAGTTTAATTGTATTGTCGATAAGTGGAAGTGAAAGATAAATATAGGTGGCATTTCTTCTAAATTCAAAAATCAAGTCACATTAAGTGGAATTATTTGATCCCGACTAGTGGAAACGCATCCTTTTAGTTAGAAGAGCTATTTAAAAATATTACACTATTGTAGATTGTTCCTAAATAGTTTAATACTAGTAAAATGACTTCTCTTAAGTTTTTAAAGAATTTATTTGTCGTACTTCAGTAATTAGAACCTGTTTTGAATATGCTACACAGACTCGAAATAGTTCAATACTATCTGTTGCCTTGCGCTGGATCAACACTCCAAAACTAAGACAATCAAAAATGTTTATTGAAGCATAGTGAGATGACGGAATACATTATGTGCAACTGCAAGGTGGTGGCCTGATAAAGGCACCACTACCTCGAACAGGCTAACATTAGAATTATAGGCCCCAAGAAAATCCTAGACTTCTTCAGAAGACTGGAGATCAATTAGGACTAAAAGGATTAAGAGTACTCATAATTGATTTTACAGGTCGCTGTGAAGAGAGGCAGCATTGCCTACACAACCCATATCTAATCTAATTTAATCTATTGCCTATAATTCTAAGAAAATCGTATATAATTGACTCGTTTCATATCAGAATAAAAAGTAACCCAGTAAATACTAATCTTTGATTCTTAGGTTCATATTTTTATCTGTTTTTTTTTTTTCAGTATTTTGAGCATCAAATTTTATTTTTTCGGCAATATTTTGACTAAATTACACGCCACTTAATCGTTGTATCCCGGTTGGCAAATCATCTAACTGGCTGGTTTCCCAATTGGTTTCTTCTAAGAAAATCGTATATTTGGAATTGACTTTTCATATCTAAATAAGATTCTTAGGACTGTTTTTTTTTCAGTGCTATCAAATAAATATGGAAAGGTTGCAAATCATGTCTTCTGGTTTCCCAATTGGTTTCTTCTAACTATTCTATGATTTGGAACGCTTTATCTAAATAAGAACGGAAAGTGCTATGTAATGGAAAGGTGCACCATCTTCTTGGTAGGCGTTCTTTACAAAACTATTTACATTATTCCAGAGAGGCGTTCAACGTTTGTACAGAACATATCTAATGTAGGTACCTAATAAAGATGATGCTTTGATTTTTTTAGTAATTTTATAGACAATAGATGTTGTCATAGAAGTAAAAGCTTTTGGTGATGAGCCATTCAACTATTTTTATTAAGCCACATGCCTTATCTTCCCATCCTATCACACAACAAATTTCAATTTTTTTTTGTTCAGTTAATTTAGCAATTTTTCGAAAAAAAAACTTAAAAATTTGTTATCGCTGATAGTTGCAATACCCAAAATTCCAGTCGCTATGGCTACTGTCAGGCAGGTGAAAATAATCAAACCAACGATGGATCAATTAAACATTTACCATATTTAGTCATTGAGTATTTTAAAATTTCAAAATTGTCAAGAACAATTGCCACCACCTTTACCTTTTCGATTATCACACGTCTGTTTGCAAAAATTTGGTATATAAAACGTTGTTCAGATCTTAACTTAGCACTTAGTAGCTATATAATATTATAAATGATCCTTGCTTAGAGCTGGAACACTATGATAATTAATACTGTAACACACATTTTATTTTGTATAATTAAAAGTATCCTTTATTTCACTATACCTTATTTCAAAAGAGAGAGGCAAAATTCTGAACAAACCCACATGACACTTGTTTCTTATTGGCTGAAAGCAGGACAAAATCACATTATGCAACGTTCTGTTATTTCTGTTCATTGTCAAACATTCTAACATCCCCACAATTCTGAACAAACCCACATGACACTTGTTTCTTATTGGCTATGTAAATACAAAAATCAATTATGCAACGTTCTGTTATTTCTGTTCATGTCAAACATTCTAACATTGTTTATACCACAGGTGTATTTAAAGTTTTACTATAATTGTTACATTAGTTTATCTATTTTTCGGTATATATTAGTTCTCTTTTACCTTACTTATCAAAAAATGTCACATAAAATTTATTTTGCAAATTTATATTGTAACTTGGACAGGGGGTCTGTTCAGAATTATGTCTCTCTCTTTTTGACATAAGGTATAGTGCTGTAATAGGGTCTATTACACTAGCTGCGTAATGGAATTGGGACATTTAAGCGGACTTGTTTTAAGTTGGTCACATTGCAACAATTATTGAAATGTCAATGTGACATTTTACGTTTGTTTCTAAATTAACAAAATTTCCATGCATTTTCAGTAATTTGCCATATTTCTGATGAAGTACATCAATAATTTACTCATTTTGAAATAATTTAACGATTAAATGTCAATTCATAACACATTAAGGCACTCGTTCCTTGAATTCGTACTTTGACATGTCATTATAAAACTTGTTTTTTTGTAATATACTATTGATACTACATATTATGGAACAAATTTTGAAACTATTTTTTTACAGTAATACCAACAATTCTCTCATAGTGTTGCAGTTTTAAAAACGTCTCAGAACGACCAGGTTTCCTATCCATATCAGTTAATTCTTTAACTGATATATATTTAGCTTTATTTTTTTTATTTCATAGATAAAGAGCCAGTAAATGTGGGACCATAGAATAATTTCATTTTTGCCTTATAAAAAAAGAGAGTACTTTAATATAAATATTTTGCTAATTAATTTATTCCAACACAAGATAAAACTTAATATATTCATACATAATATATTAAAATAACGTAAAAATACAATTCCTAAAAATACTAACCAAATTTATTATAAATATGCTTTTTATAAATAAATGTACCTACAATATAATATCTATACGTCTGTATGTGTGTATGCATAGCTAATATACTCATATGTGATAATTTAGTATCTGCAAAAAAAATCATGTGGAAAATCAATGCAAATATTTTTACATAATATATATATATATAATATAGTATTATATAGTGTGTGTGTATTTTAATTTTTGAATGCTACTATAGCACATAAATTGATAAATTTATATCAGTCCTTGTCATAAAATTAGCTTTCAACTCGAAATATTTTTACAAATCACTACACTAGAAGATGGTTTGATTTTATGACAAAAGACGTACTTTGTTATATTTAATTTATCACAATTATTATGGAAAATGTGTTCATATTATAGTAGATTTTTCATAAAGTATTATTGCTAAAATATGCACCAATTTATAATTAA
The DNA here is from genome assembly GCA_023690525.1 of Holotrichia oblita. Classification (NCBI taxonomy): domain Eukaryota; kingdom Metazoa; phylum Arthropoda; class Insecta; order Coleoptera; family Scarabaeidae; genus Holotrichia; species Holotrichia oblita. Next base: position 91,209,218 of record CM043020.1, read on the forward strand.
GTATGTTTTGTTATTGTTGTTACTTAAAAAAAAAATAGAAAGAGGAAGCTAAAGTTTAACTAACAAAGGAAACGATCATCTTTGAGTTTCGTCAAATTTATTTCCTAACGAGAATCATATTTTTAGTTAAATTTATTATCCGTTAGTTAATGTTATTGTTTCATACAGATTATTTCAAAAAGGAAGCCTACCTGAACCTATTAGTGCAGCTCTGCATTAATAAAAAATTATAATTTATATTAAATCTTACGCTCGTGGGATTATTATGTGTGCTCTCTTTTAATTGAAAAACTCTGTATAATGTTGGGTTTTCTATAGGTATACTATATATAAGAACAATTTATGTGAAACTACAAATAAGTACATATGAGCTTTAAAAAAATATTGATGGAGACTAAATTTTATGTGTATGTTTACTGCAAATAAAAAATTTAACAAACCAAGAAGATATTTTTTAAGTAGTACTACTAGTACAATAAATAATAACACAACTAACATTTAATTTCTTTCGTATTGGATCTAAACATAATGCAAATCGTTACAATATATAACCACCCCAGATCAGTGTTATCATCATCAAAATCTTCAGTTTCCGAATGTTTGTTTTTCCCAAACAGCATTTGTTTTCTTCTTCTTTTTTGAAACAACGATCATCTTTTTAAATTTCTTTTTCAGTTCTTCAAAATCCCTTAAATTTAAATGTCACTTTTTATTAGGTTTTTTTTTTAATATTGTTACTTAATTGTACACGGCGAAATTAGTTACAATTGACATAATTCTATACCATATTTACCCTCTTTGGTCGATTTTTGACAGCCGTGCCATTTCTACATAATTCTTCACAATCTCTTTTCCCGTTACAGGCCGTTACCTTGATACGGGAATCGAGATTACACTATTAATTTTTAGATTTAATTACTGAAATTTGCTATGGGTATTCAAAATACGTCTACACATGTGTGTATGAAGCCCGATTTTAAAATACGTTTTAAATAAATTATAAAAACATTATATTATGAAAAAATTTAACTGTGGCAACATCGCCAACTGTCAAACGGTAGTCGCCCGACTCTCTTAATATCGGTTTGTTATGTTTGTTCCTGAATACTTTCTTCAAAACTAAATTGCCTATCATCAATATGTACACACCTTTATGTGTTGCAGCCGATATTAATTATCTTGAATTTGATCTTGTACATTTAGCAGTCTATCAGTGGTTAAAGACCCAATCTTCAAAGATGTTGCCTGAATGCTGAATTTATACCAAATTTTCAAATGCATTTATAGTATTTATGGGAGCAACGACTTTAAGATACGCTTTATTGAAGAGTTCTTTGGTGTAGAAATGTGTTACAATCGTGTGACAGATCAAAACAGTAGAATTTTGAATGCTTCCAATTTTCCTAGCAAAATTTTCTATTACCAAGAGCAGCGCTATCCATCAACTTATTTTTCATTTCTTTCCCGGTGAAACTAAAAGTTGGTGACCTAAATGTTCCCAATACATTAATGCAACAGATCACAGTCAAGTACTGTCCACAATTCATCACTGGACAACGCGACAAATTGCAAAAATTCCTTGATCCATTTTTGGCCATCTACTTCTTTTTGTTGATTAAAATAATTTCTTACTTTGGCTAGGCTTTTTTTGCAAACCAAAACACATTCCCAGTATGTCCCAGATCTCCTTTTTTGTAAGTACAACTTTTTGTGAACCTTCTAGGTAGAGTTGTGACAGAGGCGATGCAAATTGTGTTTTTTTTTTTGCATTCTTGCCTTTTGGACATTATACTTAAATCTACAAGTACCTAATGACTGTAACATGTAGTTTGAATTGGGTCCATTTCATTTTCTAATACAATCAATATTTATTTCTATCATGGCATGGTATTCCATTGTATCCCATCAAATAGATAGTTAATAAAGTATGCCATCATAGGGAAATGAATTTATAATGAAATTCTTCAAAATGTTTTGTCTTATGAAAATAGTAGTTTCGTCTCGCGTAATAAATTTCGTTTTAAATTCATTGACAGCTCTGATGTTTTACGATATATTTCTGAGATTAAAACGAATGCAGTTGGTGTAAACGATATGACCATCAAGATGCTTAAACTCTGTTTACCTGAAATTATTGAATACATGAGATACCTAATTAACCAATGATTTTTTTACAACGTGTTTCCCTATATTTGGAAAAAAAGCCGCTATTTTCCCATTATGTAAAATAAATAATTCTAAAGAATTCTTCCTCTATTCTCAAAGATCATGGAGAAATAATACTTATCTTCAAGTAACCAATCAATCGGTTTTAGAAAACATCATAGTACTACTACAGCTCTTGTTAAGGTGACCAACGACATCATCTCTGCCATGGATGAAGACAAGATCTCTGTGCTGACCTTATTAGATTATTCTAATTTGGAGGCATTTGATACGTTAAACCATGAATTACTAATTACCAAACTAAAATATTTTGGATTTGATTTGCGTGCTTGCAACTTATTTAAGTATTAAGGTAGAACACAAAAAGTGTTTATAGGGAGAAACTACTCCGGAGATATTGTATTATCCAATGGCACTCCACAGAGGTCAATAATTTCTCCTCTACTGTTTATATGATACACATCTGATTTTTCTAAATACATTGATTACTGCACACCCCACTTGTTTGTTGATGATAGTCAATAATTGACAATATTTATATTGTAACTTCAATGCCAGTCAAATAATACAATTTACAGATCTCATAAATCGAGATATCGATAATTTGGTTAAGGTTTCTAAATCACACTGTCTGAAGATCAATCCTCTCAAGTGATCAGTTATAATTTTTTTTTTAAGGGGGGGACACAGGGCCGTAGATGACATAGTTATAAAAGTTGACAATGTCATACTGGATATGACTACTTCAGTTAAAAATTTGGGTTTAATTATAGATAATAATTTTCGATTTAGGACACATATTAAGAAAGCCATTCAGAAGTCGTACGCATGCCTAAGATATCTATATTCTAATAGGAAAATTATGAATACCAATATTAGAACGTTATTATGTGACAGCTTAGTCCTATCACACTCCAATTACTGTGATGTTCTCTACGGCCCGTATCTTGACTACGAATATTCAACAAAAATTCAGCGTGTGCAAAATTCATCCATCCGCTCATATACAGGATGGGCCACTTAAAATGATGCACTAGAATTACAAGCTAAATAAAATTTAAAATTCCGACCAGGTAAACTTGTAGTGTTCGATGAGGAGCACATTTTAATAACAATGTAAATTTTATAATCTTCACGATGACGTCACGCCGAAATCAATTTGCATTTTATTAAATAGCACATGTATCTTTTCTGTCACTGTATTGTAAGAAGATGGTATTTCTAACACATCGCAATCACTTCCAACTGTATTTGTAATAACAAAGAATGAAATTTGATTATTTAAATTTCGCGTTTTGAAGTTTCAAGCTTAGTTGACCGAAATTTTACGTAACGCACGTTAATGTGTGTGACATTTGTCAGATTTGACTTAAATCACTACATAATTCTGCCATTTGCTTATCTTAAAGTGTAACTTGCTAAATTTAAAATATTTTAGCTGAAATAAGGTTACTAATAGGAGTTAAAAAAGAATACACCGTCAAACATAATAAGACACTAGATAGAAAAGATAGGTACAAAACGAATAATTAATTTTGAATGTTTGTCAGTTGCCAACTGACATTTAATGACAGCCCAATTCAAATTTTGCGTTTTACGAAAATATGCATCAGGTAAATAACAATATTTGCGCGCTTCAAAATTTGAAATATTGGCGGCAATTTCAAAAAGTTGTTGATTTCATTTGTTATTAAAATCGATCATATTTTATACAGTTATACGTTAAAAAATTAGCTGTTTCAGAAATTTACAATAAAAATACCACATTCCATTTAAATAAATGCAAATTAATTTCGGTATGACGTCATGATGAATGGTATATAATCAACGTTTCTAATAAAATGTGCTTCCCTTAGAACTGTATAACTTTACCTGGTCCAATTTTAAATTTCTTATTTAGTTTGGCCATAATATCAATGCATCATTTTAAGTGGCCCACCCTGTATAATCTAAGCAGAGGTGAACATGTCTCACTCTACTTATGCAAAATCGGTTGGTTAAACATGTATAATCGTAGATATTTACATTTGTGCGGATTTGTACATAGAATTATTAAGAGAAATGCACCCAAATACGTACTAGAGGTATGATGCACAATAGGAACCTGAGATATTTGAATTTGTTGGATGTGCCGCAGCACCACTTTGCCCTATTTGAAAGATCATTTTCGTATGTTTCATCCAAGTTCTATAATGTACTTCCTGATGATCTTAAAACGAAGAGCAGCTACGCTTTTTGTAACTCTATTAAGAAGCAACTAATAAATGAGCAGAGATCTTGAGCGCCACTTCCGAATCTAATTCCTTTACTTCTTAAACTGTTACATTGATTTTATGTGGTACTGGATAGAGTAGCATAGGACTGCCAATATTTTTATTTATTTTTTTATCTTTGTTAGCTAATTAGTTAATTGATAGCTCTGTTGTAGAACATAGATTTGGTTACTCTGTGTATTATTTTTTTAGAGGTTGAGTTGAACAGCTACAGCTGGACTCCGCCTCTGTAATAAAGTCTATTATCATTATTATTATTATTACAACATATCGTGAAATTGAAATGGACTTTCTGAGAAACGAGATATCTAAGTCTGTTTCTATAAAAGTAACACACAAAAATATTCAAAACTAAAATGCCCAAAAAAACAGACAAACTCATTTCGTTCATCAAATTCCTTGTAATAATTGAATAGACAAATGACAAACAACACAAAATAAACGAAAATGACAGCTTTAACTGAAATAAAAACTTAGAAACTAGAAGTTAAGAAATAATGGATTTTCATTGGAAGGACCTATAAGATATGTATGTTTGTTGGGAATATAATTAAAGGGAAGCAAACAATGTATTATCCAAAATATGAATAGAGGATTTTGATATTTATTACCTAGAATTCAATAAAACAGTTCATATTTTATATATAAATAACTCACTCAAAAATACATCCTGTATCTATCTATAATAACAGCAAAATTAGTTAAATTTTTCAAACATTTTAAACATCAAAACATTGCTTTACAAGATCATCAACGACTGGTAAAACAATTTCTTTTGTTTTGCTGGATAATTTTTGCAAACATGCTAATATAACGCGCATAAAATAGCACAAAGGTTATGTCTAATATACTTATTAATAACATAAGATGGAATAAATTTTATGACAAAGTAATAAACTATATTTTTACACAACATTTTTAATACTTAAAAATGTTGTTTGTTTTCGTGTAGACATTTTGCCATGTCATTTTTGCGGGCATAATGACGGTGGATTTTATGTTATGAATATAAATATATTCAAAAATTATCCTTTTGTTTTCATACAACGATTAACATAAAATGCCCTAACTAAAATTGAATTTTAAACAGCATATTAACTGTGGTTACTCAGTATTTCGAACTGTTTGGATACAGCAAGACCCTATACAATGGCTACCCTAAAAGATGTTACAGATTATAAATTTTCAAGAGAAAACAATTTCGTAGTCGTAATGTTGTATCTAAATTTACATATATTGTCATTTTGTGCACCTTTCGTTATAAAAGACGCTGGCATTTCTACCTACATCTTTGGTAAGTACATTAATTCCCATCTAAACGAATACTATCCTACACACAGCGTATCAGAATTATATTTTTTATAATAATTAATAAACAAGCTTTATTAAAGCCTAACATTGCAGGCCTTTTGTTGATATGGCTTGGGGTTCTTGGTGCTAGTGCAGGAGCGCACAGACTATGGGCGCATAAATCCTACGCAGCAGACATCAAACTGAGAATATTCTTAATGATATGTTTTTGCATATCGGGACAAGGTACCATATATAATTGGGTTCTAGAACATAGATTGCATCATAAATATTTTGGCACGAAAAAGGACCCATTCAATCACGGCAAATCAATTTGGAACTTGCAAACTTTAAGCAGGATAACTAAACCAGTTGGTGGTTATGATAAATTAAAAGACGCTGTTGATATGTCAGATGTTGAAGAAGATGGTGTAGTAATGTTTCAGAAAAAGTAAGTATTACATTGTATTTCCACTATTCTGGTTTGACTATGAAATTTATTCATGTATTTATCTAATAATGCGTTTCATTCAAATCACGACCTTTAGGGTCAGAACAGTACAATAGAAGCCTAGAATGTGTACCTATCTTTTCGTTAAATCTGAGTTTTAAGTATATTTAATCTAACTCATTAAATATTTTATTATAGTTATTTGCGTATGTTCTACGCAAAAATACATCTCTATAATTTGGCTAATATATTTTTAAAACGGTCATAATATAAAAAGACAACTACCATTAAATGAATTTGACGCCATAAAAAGAAAACGTAAATTTATTTCATTTATACACAAACTTGTGATTAACTATCGGCAAATTGCAGGACAATGTAATTAACCTAGTTAAAAACATTAAAAATACAAAAGTCTGATCGTATGCATTACAACCTAAGTGACCATAAAAAATCGTAATTTTCTTTTTATTGACAACACTTAACAAACAATTAGTTTAAATTTGTCCATCCACAATCTATGTAGAGAAGAGTCACCTATATTGGACCAGAAAAATGTATTAAAAACGAAATATATAAATTGATTGATTTGATATAGACAAATAGTCACTTATTTTGAATCATTACCTCAACTTTGTTTTCAGCACAAATATAACAAAACCAACTCTCACTTTCAGCCACACTTTCTTCGTGCAGTATTGCCATTTCTTTTATTTTTTCAGATTTCATTAGGACTGTCGAATTCGTTGAATTTCTTAACCGCTTTTTTATGGTTTGTATTCCAAATCCAAATAGTTTTGCTAACATATATTTTTGGATGCGGCTTTTAAGTACTGGTACGTCGTTGCTTATTTTTTGACCAATAAAAATGAAAATGGGTTGTATTGAGACATCTAATAACAATGTTAAAAACCTTTTTCGCAGTAAGTTTTCTAGGAGTTGGTCGTCATCGGAAGACAATTCTGACTCAAGTAGCCGTTGATTTTCAGTTTCTTGTTGACCATTTAAAACACGGCATGCAACAAAGTTATTGGACCAAAATATGTTATTGGACCATACCAATAAACTAGCACAAAAGAGCTAGGACTTCATGTAACTCGACTATCTAATGGTGGCTGTGCTTCCTGGAGATGCTCCATTATCTTTGATAGTATTTTCTTTTTAAAATTGATATTTTAACATTTTCATTGGATAATTAACCGTCCAGTTGAAAGTTTCCGCAGCTATCAACTTGTCATCGTTGCAAATTTCAACCATAAACCCTAGATTGATTAAATCCCTTTGCCTAAGCTGAAGATTCTACTTACCGGAGAGTTAATTCCTTATGTCTAATCATAGAACCGTTGTTTCTGGTTACAATTTCGAAAACCAGCTTTTGAACATCTCTAATTGTCATTCCAAACATATTCTCATCGAAGCTAGATTAAAAGGTGCTGAATTAGTTCATACTCTATGTCTTCCGAAAGTACCGTAAATGGCACATTTATTTCTGTTGTCGAGAGATATCTTTTAAGTATTGGCTTTGAAATTTGGAACTGGCAAAACTTCTTCAAAATACTCTAAAGACCCACTTTCCACATTTATTATTAGTAACAGTAATAGGTTATTGTACTTTTCACAACAAAACTACATAGTTAAAACATAAAGATCCATTACATCAATACGCAATATAATTGAGTTGGTAAGGTTGCATGCAGGGGTACCCACACACAACGCGATCCAACCCATCGTATATCCAAAGGGTCAACGAAAATTAAAAAAAATAATTAAAAGAGATCTACGTCAGATAATCAAGAAGAATCCCTGTTATTCTTGTAGATCCCCAGTAATGCCAATAGTTAGTAAGAGAAGAAATAAACGATGGCAAGTACAACACAACCCAAACAAATATATATGTGTACAATAAATTAATGAAGGCAAACAAGTGAACCAAATGTCAGGTGCAAGATTAAAGTAAACTAAAACTAAAACCCAATCAAACCCCAGGTAGAGATCTCAGAGTTGTTGAGACATTAGAATTGCCCGGACCCCACGTTTGAAGGAAACAACAGTGGCAATTATTTAAGATGAGTAGGGAGATCATTCATAACCTTAGCATAGAACATGAACAAGGTCTTTTCCCCGGACGTTAATATTGTGAATATCGGTCCGAAAAGTTATTTTATTGGCCAAATAAGGTGGAGAACTAGAGCTTAAAATCCTGCAAACAAAGCAAAGAAAGTACAGCTTTCTACGATTGATCATGTTCAACAAATGAACATCCATAAGTTTATGCAAAACCTCCGTCCTCTCCTAATTCCAAAAATAAATCTAAGGCATGAATTCTGCAAAACTTGAATTCTACGTACATCAACTTGATCTAAGCAGGTATTATAAACTGTGTCACAGTAATTAAAATAGGAGAGAATTAGAGGATATCATACAAGTTTTTTAATTGAGATGCCAAATAAAGGCCTGTGTGGATATAACATTTTCAGATTATAATAACCATTCCTAATACATATATTAACGCACTATCCATGAAATCCATGAAATATAATAAATTTAGATTTGCTCTCATTAATATCTAAGCAATGGTGTTTAGCAATCGTAAATAGTTTATTAAGGTCTTTGTTTAAATTGCTCACCATCGTATCAACATCCTCAACAAGAAAAGAGCTATATAATTGTGTGTCATCCGCGTACAGAATGTACTGTAAGTAGCAAGGTAAGAAGAAATTTTGTTGATCCACACAGAGGTCCAATTTAAGAAACCACAGTGATGCCCTGAATAGTTTGACGTAGCTATAATAAAGCCGTGTTATTAATTTATGATTATGATATTGAAAGAATCCAAATTCCATACCAAAACAATGGATATTTAAAAACTTACTAATCAATTTCTTTTTCTAGATACTTTGCGATATTGTACATCATATTTGCATTACTTTTACCAATCAACGCACCAGCGGAATATTGGGGAGAAGGATTGTGGGAATCATTTTTTATAATTGGAATTTTGCGATACCTAATCACTCTACACCTAATATCCCTCATAGAGACGTCGTCTAAAATTCGGGGATGCAGCTATAATATCAAGTAAGAATTCCCAAAAATTTTCATGTCAATGCAATTAAATCGTTTTATTTCACAGGGATGATAATGATAAGAAATTGGTGGATACAATCGAGAAAATGGATTGGGTAACTTACCACTATATAGCCCCATGGGATTATCAAGCTAACGAATTCGGCTTCTATGGCAACGATATAACTTCCTTATTCATTAGAATATGCGAACGTGTTAGATTAGCTAACAGCTTAAAAACTATGGATGGGCATATAATTGGGCAGGCGATTCAAATGTCGATGGATACTAATAAATCTGTAACTGATTGTTTGAAAGATGGTCGATTTATAGACGCTGGGCATTCTCCATTCCTTCAATCTCATTCTCTTATTAGATCTTAAATGTTTATATTTTTTGTAAGAAACATATCATTGTTATGATGTATCTGTTAAATAATATATTTCTCAGAAATAAATCATCTAATTGAAATTTCTCATTAATTATCACCTATGTCTCTCTCTCTCTCTCTCTCTCTTTCTCTCTCTCTCTCTCTTTATTGTTATTATTTCGGATCTGCTAACGAATTATAGAATGTATCTCATCTATACTATTCTTGTGGGACTTTAAACATCTATATTTTATCCTAAAATAAAATTTGTTCACAAATTAAAAAAAAAATCTGTCGCATTGCAATTTATGAGATATATAAAGTAATAATAATCGATAACAATATTACTTATTAGCGCTAATAACCAGAATTAAGAGACGTCTTATCAGTTCTAAATTATAAATACAAGAAATGTTTAAAACAAAATTAGCATGAATCGACGGCAGTTACATGACCAGACAGGAATATCACTTGATCAGTGACTGTTGTACCCAGTTGGACCGTCTGCTTTAATATAAATCAGATATACCTAATTACTGAATCATAACGTAGTAAAGAAACATGATTTCATGAGTGTACAGGGTGGGCAAATAAGCGAGGTAAGCGGCTGTATCTCAGAAACTAATGATCGTAGAGAGTTACGGTAAAAAAATTTATAGGTAAAGTGGGCAAGGGAAAATGCTGGAAATTATTTTAAAGTTTCCAGGATGGCCGCCAGTGGGCGTTTCCACCATCTTAAATTACATAAAGTCACGTTTCTCGCGATTTTCTCCAATGAATATAACAAAAGAGTATTTGCGTTTTAATGCTAAGTTAAAGTCAAACACTTTTTGTAAAAACAATTTTCTCTATCTTTGGAAATAAAGTGGTGGGGGGTATTTGAATGTTGTTTTAAATAAATGCCTGTAACTTCGAAACGGCTTAATGGATTTGGATAAATTTGGTATCATTGAAAAGAGCATTTCTTGGGCTTTTAGGTTTCTCGCAATCATGACAGTTGTGACCTACACGGCCGCCGATAGAGGGCGTTATTCGATATTATAACCAAAATATTGGATTTTCTCAAAAAATTTAAATGCGATGATATGACTTTTTTTAGACTAGAAAATAAACAAATGACCAACCAGTAACCCTGCGCAAGCCGCATCTTAATATCTTTTTCCTAACTGAAATTATTAAAAAAAAAACAGGAAAATTCATATATCCCCATTTAAAAATGCATCGCTTGCTTTCGATAAGAAGGCAAGTAGTAGGCCATGGACACGACAATCGCCTAACAAAAATATTGCCAATTAACGTCAAACTTTTGGCACGCGCAGCCCAATATTGTTGATTGTGTATAATTTGAGTACTTTTTAATCAAAATGCCTCTCACAAATAATGAAGCCGTTGACATGATTGCGATTTATTTCGAGTGTTTTCAAAATGCAGCTATAGCTGCAATACAGTACGCGACACGGTATCCAGATCGCCGTCATTACGTGAGAAGAATGTTTCCGCGCTTGGTACAGCGATTACGCGATACTGGAACTACAGAATACTTTGTTAGTATACATTTTATTTGTTTTAAGTAAATTTTGCATGTATTTAGTCCCACTTTACATGTAACAATTTATATACAAGTTAGTTCACGGTATCATTGCTGCTAACTAACTGAATGTTCCCAATTGAAAAATTTAGATGACACCCTTCAATTGACTTCGTTCATCCTGTACTATTGTATACAGGGTCTACCACCCATTCATTGGAAATTACCACAATCGCTAACCTATTTGTACTCTGTTTTTTAATAAGAGGGACAACATTAAAATATTGCCTAACCAACAATACCAAGAATAGATCACATACATCAACATTGTTTTTTTAATTTCCACTTTTTGTTTTATTTTGTATTGTATGACGGGGTCAAAACCCGGAAACCCTCATAACTAAGTGGTCATAGAGCCCCTTGGATCTTTCTCCAAAAAATTTGTGATGTTTATTATTGAAAACATATTTCATTAAATGCTCTTTTCCATCAAAGCGAATATCTGGAGATATTCAAGAATTGCTGGAAAAGCAGCTGGACCTACCAGATGATTCTGGCAAGTATTGGAATCTGTTTAATTAAGTCCTTGCAATTTGTCGCCAAAAATCCACTTATTATCTCTTCCCCCACAAATTAGTGCTGAAGTACAATCTAAATGCTGTAAAAATTAATAGAATAGGTATATTCATTTAGTCATTTCGTCTCGCCATAGTCACGTCTTCACAAGACAAATAAAGAAGCAAACTATCTCAGAGAGGTTATTTGGCGGATGTTTTGTGTAACAATTGTTGTTGTACGTTATATAGTCGGATGGAACAATAAGCATTTTTAAAATGTGCTGAACTTTCAAATATCGCGCCATTTTCATTTTAGAGAGCAAATAGCTTTGTCGTCATACAGAAGTCTTGTCAACCAGAAGTTTAACGACATCGAAAATATTTTAACATAAAAGAGAGTTATGGGCTGTACTTAAGCTAAAATATTCAAATTTCTAAATCGATAGAAACCTAACGAACTAACGACGAGATTTCATGGTAGGCCCTGTACTTAGACTGAATATTGGATATGTACATGGTAATGTAATACACGTACATGTACATGTAATGGTTTGTAAAGGAAGCAAGTATCTGTTTATCAGTGTATAATTAATCTCATTAATCTCGGATCTCGGACGAATTTATGCGTTACTTTATGGACGCACTGTATATATGTCATTTCGTGTGACAAAGAATAAAAAGCAAACATATTAAGAGCTTAAAAATAGAAATGAAATTATATAATGCAAAATATCTATAATACAGAAATTAATATATAAATTAGATTATTATGTACTTTATGCCTTTAACCGCATCGTATGACATCTCAACGACGATATCTGGGCAACTGCGAACTGCGATCGACCAATGCAAGCGCAGCTTCACGAATTTACTAACTGTACGCAGAAGAACAATCACACCACCATGTGGCTGAAGTTTATGTACAACCGCGATCACCTGATTATATATTAGTTTCTGTTAGTTCTCCGTTACTAAATCGGTAGCAGCACGTGGTAGTCATACACGCGGTAACCGCTTTAAAAATTTTGCCAACGTTTGCATACCGATATTGCTTAAAATAAAATCATATAAATTATATCATTTAAATTTAAGTTATAATTTTTGTTATAGGAGATTTTTATAAGCTGTATCAACTAGCATTAAATATTTATTAAATCTTTTCCGGTGTTCTGTTCTTCCTTTTTTGCGACGATGGTAGATGGAACGTCTTCAGATACTCAACATGACATTAACGCTACCTGTGGTAAGTACATTTATTATGTAATACTAATTCTTGGCTTTTTCACGATCTAATTTGATTCATAACATTTCGACTTAAAACAATGTAAGACTAAAATAAAAGAAAATTTGAAACCTATGACATTTTAAATGTCAAACTGACAGATCTGACATATACAAAAATTAAAACAAATAAATAAGATACCAAATTTAAAGCTAATATTTACTATTAATAAATATTTTATTTTGCAAACAACGAGACAAGATAAAAATTAGGGGAAAAAAGTATAAAATGTATCACCAATAGACAACTGGGTCATCTGAATATCACGCGATTTTAATAAACTTTGCAATTGTGTTTATCAATGCTTCAAATAAACAAACAACTTTTTATAATACGAAAAAAGTATACTTATTTCTTCTTCAGAAATAATGTCCAATTAATGATATTTTTGATATCAGTAATTACATCAGTTGCAATACTTTTTAATGTCATAGAAGTCATTTAATTAATATTATCTTTCGAAAAAAAATTGAACGAAAAAATGAAAATTTCCACAAATTTTAATAGCCATGCAAATATTTCAACAGATAACAAAATCGCATTTTACTGTTCAAAAAAGTCACATTATTACGTAATTATAATTTACTTATATAAATTTAATAAATTAAGTTGCAATTATTATTTTTTTATAAAATTCAACATCCTGCAGGTTATATGCATGCTAATAAAATTTATTATGCTCGACTGCATCATAATTGCTTATTTTATTAACTAGTTTTTATTATCCATGTCACTTTGCAACTTTTGCGATCTTTCTGGATGATATACGCCATTTACTGTATGCCGGACATTCAAATTTTGCTTTGATTGGCTAAAGTCATTCTTTTTCATTTGCAACTAATTTCTTTACATCTTCTATAACAGTGGATGCATTCAGCAGAACCAAACAGTTCAATCATACCAGAGTGCTATCAATCCATCACAAACTGTTTGCTTCTACTGAATGAAGCCATTGATTCGACAAAATTTTAACCAAATCTACACATCGTGAATTAATCTTTAAGTTTTGGAGGTTATTTTACGATTCTGATATTATCAATGTATATTATTTGTCTTAAATTAAGAAATTTGCTTCAATATGATAGCAATGATTGAAAATATTGATGACAAATTGACAACAATATTATATAGACACATCGAAAAAAATCATAATTAGAGTAGGCTATGTGAATGGATTGTTACTTTAGCCACTTTCACATAATGACATTTATTCCTTGACATTTAATTTGAGGTTATAAAACTTAATATAAACTAAAGTTACAATTATGTCAAGTAATAAATGTCATTATGTGATAGTGGCTAAAGCAACGATCAAAAACATTTACATAGCCTACCCTAATTATGTTTTTTTTCGATGGCACGTTAATACAAAAAGCGAGTAGGATAACACATTGTGTTGAAGTGCAACGTTATCAAGTTGGAAATACAAAAATCTCTGCTTTAAAAAAATAGTTCAATTTTATTGTTGTAACCTTTCAACTGTAGTGTCATAATAAGTTGTCACTGTCATTCCACATTTATTGTGTATACATTTTGATTATTACTTGTTATTGTTGTACAAACTATCTTTCTCGAGGAAATATCGGGTGTCCGTAAATGCTAGAAGCTGACAGCTACTGTCAAATTTTGGTTAAGTTTGCGTCACTACATTATTTGATTTCGATCACAAGAATTAACATTAGCGTCCCAAGCGGTAGTTACTTTCAGCATAATTATTAAAAATTGTTTCTTAAATCAAACACAATATGTTTCCTTTTGAAAACGTTTGTTGCTAATTAAAATTAGTTAAGAACATAATTATAAAAAATTATAACTATAAAACCATTGCAATGACAAGAATACAAACCCAACGAAAATACATACGTGCGACTATGGCCGTAGAAGAATAAACCAACTGACATTTTCAGGGTGGTAAACTTTAAGCACAGATATTGCATACATTTTGACAGACGTCAGCTTCAAACATTTACTTGCATTGTAGTGGGCCTTAAAATAATACAATACAAACCTTTATCGATATCCATTTTTGACAATCAAACAGATAATTACAATGAAATTACGTAGTCAATATAGGCAACCTTACTGTTTTACCAAATTAAATCTAGCGTTGCCAATCTGGTACACTCGATCTTGTATTTCTTATACCTACATTGTTGTAATATAACATTGTTTCCAACATGAACTACTGCTTTCAAGCGGTTCCTGGCTTGTTTTTAGTCGGTGTTTACCGATCACTATTTTTTTATTTGTGGTTACTTGAAAATACTAAAAAACTTCTAGAGAAGTCTTCAGAATCTTGATGAAGAAGCTTTACAAATTGTTTCATATGTATAAGACTCAACTTTATATGTAATGGAGGCATCAATATGTGTTTTTGTATAACTGTTTATGAAAAGGCACCTTTAAATTTTCAATTTATTGCCCTGTATAATTGCTAGGGAGTTTATTTGTATACTTTTTAGTTATCAAATTAGAATGATTATCAAATTTTATTAATTTTAGCCAGGAAAAACCTTTTTGACAATAATCTTTGATCAAACATCAACACGTGCATAGCATGTGTATCTGTTTATTTAGCTGGATGTGGATTTTATCAAATTCGTTATCAATAAAATTCCTTTTTAATAAATTTATACATCTGCAAATTTTCTCATATTAGCCAATGTTAATATTGTTTTAAGAATTCCAATTATTGACTCTTCAATAAAATGCATGTTATCTATAGATCATAACATTAATGCTAACTTTGACATTTTAAATGGAACTAGATATATTATGTGATTTTCTAATTAATTGATTATGTCTAAGGTATCTTTGATTAAAATTATTTCTATTGTGGAATATTTGCAATCAGTTACTTGACTAATTTGACAGTTGACATTCCTTAGTAAAACGCCAACCAGCTCAGGTTACATTACATACAGCACACCCTATATAATATAATAATAATATAAAGCAGTACTTGAACAAATAATAAAATAATGTCAATATTAACTCTGAATAATATATCTGTAATAAAATGTTTATCTTATATAAACTAATTTATAAATTAAACAATGAATTTCAATTCAATTAAATTGATACGCCATCTATGAATTAATTGACCAAATTTATCATCATCAATCAATTACAGATTTCTATCAGAAACTTTTCTACTATACTATTAGCAGCAAAGATAATTCATTATTATTATTATCGTTTATAGATGTCGTTACATTTATATTTTATAAATATTCTTCAAGTTTAATTAATTATATAAAATATTTACTGATAACATAAGCAATTACTAAAATAAAACAAAACAGATTAAAATTACGAATGTTTTAGTTTTTTTGCTTTGAAGTAAAATATTTATCATCGTGATGTCTATTACGAAAATTTACATTTTTACTCACGTAAATACTGCTGCATTATTCCGGGTACTTTTTTTTTAAATGCAAGTTTTGAAATATTGCCAAGATTAATTTTAGTCAATCAAAAAAAAAAAACTTAAAATAGTTTTAACTTTCTCAAATTTAATATTAAAATAAAAGAAATTCAAATTATAGTACTATAATGCAATTTGTTTATTTCTATTTCAGAAACTACAACTACAAGATTTAAACCTACAGGCGTCCTATTGGAAACAGACGAAGAAACTAACACGAAACTAACACAAGAGGAAGAGACTGAAGGACCACGTGAATATCAACTAGTGTGGAGGAATATAATATTATATATTTATTTACATATAAGTTTCTTTTATGCCTTTTATTTAATATTCACCTCAGCTAAATTATTAACAACTCTTCACGGTAATTACCTGTATTAATCTCAATTTTATTTGAGTTCTTAACAATATTTATTTCTTTCAGCATTCCTATTAATCATTATAGGAAATTTAGGCATAACTTGTGGAGCACACAGGCTATGGTCACATAGGTCTTATAAAGCCAAAACACCACTTAAGATTATATTAGTTATAATGCAAACAGTAGCTTTTCAGGTAATTTATTACATAGATAGGTATTATATATAAAATCAACAAAAAAAACAAGACATTTTTCTTTTAGAATTCAGTTATAGAATGGGCTCGTGATCATCGCGTCCATCACAAATTCAGCGAGACCGATGCAGACCCCCACAATGCGAAGCGTGGTTTTTTCTTTGCGCACGTCGGTTGGCTCTTAACGAAAAAACATCCCGATGTAAGAACGAAAGGCAAAGTCATTGATATCTCCGATTTAACCAACGACCCAATATTAAGTTTTCAACACAAACATTACGTGCGATTAATGCTTTTTACTGCCTTCTTGGTGCCGACTGCAATACCCATGATC
Organism: Holotrichia oblita; assembly: GCA_023690525.1. Taxonomy (NCBI): domain Eukaryota; kingdom Metazoa; phylum Arthropoda; class Insecta; order Coleoptera; family Scarabaeidae; genus Holotrichia; species Holotrichia oblita. The sequence goes on from CM043020.1 coordinate 91,226,520, forward strand.
TTTTGGAAAGAAACTTTCTTTAATGCATGGTTATTAAATCTATTCCGATATTGCATAGGACTAAACACTACGTGGCTTGTAAATTCAGCAGCTCATATGTTCGGAAGTAAACCATACGACAGGTAAATTTATATTACCGTGGAAATTTTAAATTTTAATGATAAATCATTTTTGTAGGTTTATAAATCCTTCTGAAAACTTCAGTGTAGCGGCACTGGCGTTAGGTGAAGGTTGGCACAATTACCACCACACGTTCCCTTGGGATTACAAAACTTCAGAATTGGGGAAATATACTACAAATATTTCGACAGCATTCATAGATTTCTTTGCAAAATTGGGGTGGGCGTACGATTTGAAGACTGTATCTGAAGATATGGTTAGGAAAAGGACACTTAGAACGGGAGATGGTACTCACTCAGTTTGGGGATGGAAAGATAATGAAATGTGCGAGGATGATATACGAAATACTGTAGTTTCTAAGAATCAATAGATTAACTGTTATATACTTTAAAATTTGTTATAAACTATTATGTTACAAATATATTTTTAAAACATTAAATGTGTATTATTTAAAAGACCTATAAATGACTCCCACGTGTCCACTGTCACTATCACAGATATCTAATAGGATAGGGAAACATTTTGTTTAAATGTTGTGTATTAATTAAGTTTCTTAACCCTTAAAACATCATGCATTGATTATAAAGTATGACATTGCATTACATGTGAAATTGTTTGAAACAATTATTATGTTTGTTGAGACATAATTCTTCACCGCACTTCTCACACTTGCTATGGTAGCAGCTGATGTTATGTTGCACAAGTTATAAACTACTTCTGCATGAAATTGGGCTTGATTCAATAATTTGCACCCTGGTTGCTTCTTAGAATAAGCTCGTTTATTGAGTAACTAGGAATTTACTAAGGCCAAGTCTAAAAGATGGTAGCAAATCGTTGATATTTTGTATCTTCCCATGAAGCTATCCAATAGATCCACACCTCCCATATGTCTGTTGTATTCGGTTATAAGGACAATCAACTTCAATGATTTTCTTTTCCTTTCGATCATATCTTTTCACTTTCGAAATTTTTTTTCAGGAAAATGGGGATACTAATGTCACATATTTATTGTCCTTCCAGATAACAGATGAAACATCCGCACTATCAATTGTTGCAACAAAGTCATGACTTGTTCCACGATTAGCTACCCTCAAAGACGTATCTGTAGGCAATTTGCAATTAGGTACCCTATTTCTTCGTATAGTACCCAAAGAATAAATTCCCTCCTTTGCCAAATGCACCATTAGAGGCAATGCTGTATACTAGTTATCCTTTTGTTGTCGTGGAATAATTCTAGCTAAACGTAAAACCAAATTAGTTGTTACTCCGAGGTCGGGTTCGTCAACTGGTACATCTTTCTCTTCTTGGCCAGCATAAATTTCAAATTTATAGGCAAATCGTGAGATGCCTGACATAACAAAGAATTTGAATCCCCATTTGTGTGGCTTCATTGGCATATATTTTTTCATTATAATAATATAATAACTTTGGTGGAGCACATTTGCTCGTCTATACATAGATTTTGCTCTAAGGCAACCGAAGAAAATCAACAGTAATCTAATTTTGTGAAGCCTATCATGTCCTGGCTGATAGGCGTATAAAAGAGTCGTTATTGGTGAATTGTATGAACTTTCTTATCATCTCGAATTTGTTGATTGACACCACATCACTTACTGGTGCAAATCTTAGTTCGTTACTCCACATTGACCTCGTATTGGGCATAGCTTTATGTCATTTTCGGTAAAGGATGGTGGTCTCTCAGTTTTGGTCTGAACAGCATATAAATTGGATTCTTCTAAAATTGTTGTTATCAACTCACTTGAGAAAAAGTAGTTGAAGAATTGCAACGGCCGTTCCAAAGCTAAAATTTCTTGAGAAATTTCTCTGTCTCCATGGAAACGTAGCTGATCATCATTTAAAATCAAAGACTTAGATTTTCAACGTATATCCTTTTTTACGGCTACCTTGCTTCGTTTCAATGTTCAAGAAAGAAGAGAGAGACCAGTTATTTTCTTCATCCTCTGGCTCTTCTTGAACACCACTTCTACTCGCACTTCTTCCAACGTCTTTGATTTCTACTTTCGGGCAAATGCGATCTTCATCGCTATTCTGCATTTGTAAATCCAGTATCGTCGTCGTCACTTAGACCGGTAAAATTTGCCCAAAGCTGTTCAATATCATTTTTTGCTAGAATCTTTCTCCCATCCATACTGAAAGAATAATTAAAACAATGAACTCAACTGCATAGCGTTGCCGATAAGGTACAGAGTCAAGAAAGCGAATGATACCTCGAATGCATGATGTTGCTGAACGGAAATAAAACAAAATTCCATTTTTTTTTTTTCAATATATACCAATATACAAGATTACACAACCTGGTCAAAAAAATACATATCTTTTAGACGTAAAAATACAATTTGCTTGTAACCTATTATATAGCTATATACAGGGTCTGGGTAGGGAACTGGTTCGTTCGAACTTTTTGATGTTCTTGAAATTCAACATTTCTGAAAACTTGTAATTATAACTGATATCATCTGAACTCATCAGCAAAATTATTTACGTCATTGTACCACTTCCGGTGTACCAGAAGTTGACATCAACTTTTATGGAAACAAAATGTATACAGGGTCATTCACGGAACTGGTTCGTTAGAACTTTTTGATGTTCAACATTTCTAAAAACTTGTAGTTATAACCATTGATTAAGGGAATACTATATATTCCTTTATTCAATGTTATAGCTGATATCATCTGGACTCATCAGCAAAATTATTTGCGCCACTGTACCCAGAAGTTGATGTCAACTTTCTTAATTTAAATAGCATGGTATATTTTTTATGAGTTTATTGTGTCGGGCATACAATTCTGCATCAAAACTTACTAAGACACCTTATGTCAAAAATCATTCGTTTTTGAGTTATTCAATTTTTTTCAAGTATAGGGCCAAGGGCAAAGTTATGTTCAAAATTCTGTATTACTGAAGGCATTGCAGTTAGAGACCTCATATTTGGCATGTTATTAGCTGAAATAGCATACATCAAATTTCTAAATATAAAATCTCTTCTTATCATATTCTCGACCACAGATCGTAATGTTTCCTTGAACTGTCAATTAGTATGCAGTCGTATTGTGCGTAAATATTCCATGGTCGGTGAGATGGCTTAATCATCCAATGTAGATTTATTTAAGTATTGAAAATTACGGACTTTAATTAGAGTGATATTTGAATCATTCCAATCCACCACTGCCTACTTTTCAAGAATAAATTAGACAAAATTAATATCTGAAATTAGTGTCATCATGTTAAAGCTACCTTGATTTAACCAAATTTTTAGTACATAATCGCCATTTAAAACACTAAATTGACTTTTACAAAGAAACTATAAGTCATAGATATAGGAAACCTTAACATTTAAAAGAGTAATAAAATTAAAATCGAATGACGATGTTAGATACAGAATGTTCCATTTAAAATAAGCAAGTTATTGAGCATTAATGGTAGCCACAGTTAGAGGTAAGATTTTAACCACCCTATATAATTTTTAGAAAACATATTTATTTTAGCATTAGGTATAATGGTTGTGCTAATGAAATAATACAAGTTGAAACACGTAACTTGAATACATACGCCAGGTACTCATTCTAAATATTACTCTACATTTTCAAAAATTGTTAAATATCTTCGAAACTGTTTAACCTAGGTATAGGCAATATCACAGTAAATTGTCTTTATTTAGTTTGCGTCATCGAAATATGCAATAATATACATGGTGTTCCATTTAAATTTTGATAACTTTCATGTGTAACTTTCTTTTGGGACATCCTGTATATTTCAAAACCGTTTTTTGTATATCAACCGAGGCGAATGTGGTGCCCCAGCCTGTATATAAGACGCAACCAAGGAACGCCACTGATTATTACGGATTTATGGTTTATAAGCACCAACTTCCCGACACAAAAAATGCTTTTCAATCATTTATGAACGCCGGGTATGTCATTTCAATTAAGACCTATATTTAGTTCGAGAATAGACAAGATAACCTACTTGCAGAAACTTGAGAGATGACCTCAAAACCACCATCCCAAACTGGAACTAAAATGACAAAAAAGGTATCATTAGAGGAGGTGGCAGGAGATCGAAAAAAAAGACTAAAATACGGAGAGTTTTAATTTCGTGTAATTTGGTGAAGGTTATGTTTCTTTGTTTTAAGAAGTTAATTTTCATCTGGACATACCATGCACGATTCTCTCCTATCTGAAGCTGTATTAAATTTCTTCGAAAAACTATGCCTTGTTTAGCTTTTATTTTTGCTTTAATTAATTAATGTCTTATTTATTTCAATTGCCTGGTTTGTCTCTCTAAACTAGCATATTATTTATTATAAATTAAATAATAATAATAATAATTAATAATAAATTATTAAAAATACATTTGCTTTAATTCCTCCAACACGATCTCAGAGAAATATCGTCTACCCACATTGCACCAGCGCTAACTGGGTGAACGCACACGATGTACAATAAATGCTAATGTTTCATACAATCTTGTATACATACATACAAGCCAAGACATACTCATTGTTTGTAAATTAATTGTAAAATTTATAAAATTTTGTTATGGAAGAACAAAATTATTCAAAAAACTTTCTGTATGTTCAATGAGAGACATCTTCACTTGACTACGACAATTAAACAGAAATGTCAATGTGTCCCATGGGATTTTTAAAATCAATGTAAAAAGTTCTGATAACTGTAATGTACTAACACCCACACTCACTAAAAATCAAATTTGAATGAACGTCGAATTACGAGCAAATAAAGATAATATCATTTATCTGTTCAGTTATAAACAAAACTCAGCTCAATTTATGTTTAAGCACAGGTACCTACTTAATTAAGATGTAATTTGATACTGTTAATTATACAATACATAAGTGCATACATTGTTTACATGTATTTATTACATCTTACCTTCTATGAAATTCTAGTAAACAATTATTTGTGAATACTCATCGTTTAAATCTATTGTCTGCTAAAAGTTTCGAAACTATTTTGTGTTGTTACGACCATTAATTCTGTGTCCTAGTTCGCATGTGTATTTAAAGGTTATTGTTCTAAATACACTGTGTGTGAATGACAGAAAAAGAAAACAAGTTTTCAAAATATCCGAAATTGTAACATATATGAATAAGGAATAAATAAGAAACTTTTGTTTATAATTTAATAATAAATAACTGAGATAAATTTATATTGAGTTTGATTTATTATAAATCAATAAAGGGAGGGTTCCTAGAAAAATGAGTTTTCAACATTTCATATGTTTAACTCAACTTTTGAACACTCTGTAAGACACTTAGAATTTTTGATTTTGGCTAAACTTAAGTTAATAATGAACATGGCAACAGCTGTCAAAAATATCAGTTTGAAATACTTTTTGTTCCTTAAGATGATTTGGCAAAAATCTATCAATACAACAAATTAGTTATATAAAGTATAGAAAGAGAAATTTTATATATTAATATACGGTAATTAAAATTCTAATACGGATTTCAATCGCGTATTTTTTATTTACTTTCATTGATTGCTAATTATGATATGCTTTATCTGCAATATTGTTGAAGTGATAATTATAAATTTAATAGCACTACATGTGCTGTATTGGTTCATTTTAAGCGGATCTAATATAATTTTTTTTAAAGAATTGTAATGTTCTATCACATGTTTGAACAGATGAAGAATATGCGTGATTAGATCTAAGCACATCTACAGTTTCACTTGTGACATACTTTCGTGAAAGATGGATCATTTTTTTTTCTAGAATTATTATAGAAATCAGTGCAGGTACTTATTAAGATTTATTAGCAAAATTAGAGATTTTTAGACCGTAAAGACTAATTCAATTATAATCTCTAATATGTGCATTATTTATAATAATTTACAATAAAGTTTTTTAAATTTCATTTTGGTTATGTAATGTAAAAGCTTTTTTTCAATTTTTTTTACAGTTATCTATCAAAATTTATATACACATACAGATTGTATCTGCATACATTGTAATGCACGCCCAAACATGCTAATTTCGTTTTTATTGTCTTTACTATTTATGTATTCATGACCTGAAATCGTTGTTGGCGTATACGTGAAGCAAATATTTCAATAAAATTACGGTAAAACAAAGAAATTGATTCTATAAATAATACCTATTAGGACTCATGTTAGTTCAAAATTCCCAAGTTATTGCCCATAAGGTATTAATTCTGCAGTGCATAGAGTTTCATCATTTGTCATTGAATACATGACCAAAGTACTTCTTAATAATGGACATTGAATGGTAATAACCTTGGTTACCCTGTAAAAGATATTTTTCTATATATACGAAACATTTAGTACTTAATAAATTATTTAGGGCTAAATCAACAGTACCTTCGCTAATCTGACTACAAATATGATGCATACAGAAAAGATTTTGTTGTCTTTTTACATTATTTATTTCATTTTTTTTCTAAAATTATATTTTTGATGAATTGTAACTCGTTGGGGCATCCAACAACGAGTTTTTATTCAAACTAAATTCTAACTAAACTGTCTTTATCACAGACTTAGGGATGAAGGATTGTGTGTAGTGACTCTCAAAAGATATTTTAGCTATATTTAAGGATACCTCAATTTTTTTTAACAAGCCTCAGATAGATAGAAGTTCGAAAATGTGTTTGAAATGTCGATGTGTTTAGAACTACTTTATTGGTAGTGGTATAAGTGTGAAAAATGTTGAGAATGGCGAAATCGTTGAAAATAAACTTCAAAAACGGCGAAAATTTCGAAAACGTTGAAAATAAACTTCAAAAATGGCGAAAATTAACAAAACTAACAACCTCTTCGACATTTTCGTCCTTGTCTGTTTTGAAATTTTTGCCATTTTCCAAATAACGACGTTTTTGAGATTTTTCCACTTTTACATTTTTCACATTTTCGCTATTTTCCTTTTTTGACATCTTCAAAGTGAGTCATTATGATTGGCTATGCTTATTTTTGGGTTTTGTGGAAAATTTTGTCTTCTAAGTTTATTTTCGTTTTTCAGGCTGTTTTTCGAATAAAACTTTGAGGTTAAGGATATTTTTAAGATTAAATAAGCTATTTCTATTGACCCATACACCCCTGAAATGGCTAAAACTACTAAAATAGTATAAATATCTCTAAATTATTTTTTATTGTTAAGAGCAATTCTGTTTTTTTACTTCCCATACTGCTTCTTCAAGTTGCCTAATTCTAACTAAAAACAACCACGTTTTTTCTGAAATTTTCTGGATTATTTCCTTGGAAGATTAGTTAATTAGAATGAATCTTAAAAAAAAGATTTGCTACATTTAAAGAAAAATTAATAGAAACTTTGATAAATGATATATATTATAATTCAAAAGAAAAACATCAACAATATAACCCTTCTGTTGTATTATCTCTATAATAAAAAAAAAGTTTAAGTTAGATACGCATACATTACATCTACATGAATATATCAATAGTTATATAGCATTCGATGGAAGTGGTTACTTTCAATAGGTGTTAGTTATAAAATATCCACCTCCAGCTACCAGAAAATGAGTCTCTGCTAAAGCGTGGAGGATCTCGTACAGGCTTCTCAGTGTCAAATTTCCATCTCGATCTTTGCTTGTGAACTGTTGTATGTGACGCATTGTGAGCGTAAAAATGAAGTGCACCGTGTTTGTGTTTGCAATTGTTCTATTAGGTAAGCATACATGAAGACAATTTTGGAGAAAAATATTTTCTCGTTTAATTTAATTAATTTTTATTTCTTATTTAATTTCTATTTATGTTTAACATAATTTAATTATCATTCTGAATAAGAAAGCTAAATTTAACATTATTTGAGGAAAATTAATATCATAATTAGTTCTTTCATAAATATAATTGAAGAAGATTGTAAAAGGTAATTGCGCTGAAACCACACTTAGCATAAATGCATATAAAATGCATTCGAGACACTTTAAACTTAAAAAAAAAATTGTAATGAGATGAGGATTTTTTTTGTCTTGTTAAATATTGATGGAAACAGTTTGCTCAAGCATTCAAGAATATAAGTTTTAGCAAGTTTAGCAGTCTACTCCGCCAATAAATTTCTCAAAACAATTTGGCATCTTAGAAGGACCCCGATACAATCTTTTGCTGAGAACCTCGTGACCATTGTTTTTGAGCTCAAGCAGGAGTTATTCCTAAAATTCCAAATTTGAGTCACAATCTATTTTTTTTGAATACCTGAATACAAGATAAAAAAATGTCTATAAACACATAAACCGGAGAAAAAAGAATGTTCTAAGAACCGATACATCCTATATTGCAAAACACCGATGAATCTGGTGACCTTTTAATTTGGTTCCTGATTAAACTTACTCACGTTAAAAAAAATTAGGTGTTATATTCATAAAAAAACTATCATTAATTAAAAAAGTTACCTTGTATCTTGTAATTTATGTTATTAAATCATGTCTGATATATGCACGATGCTACAGGGATAAATGAGATCATCAACAAGTCCTAGTAATAATTCATACCTAATTATAAATGAACAGAATCCTTTTCTTTCTCATATAATGATGATTTAATGAAATATTTCTACTGAACATCATGTAAGACCATTTCATAACACGTTTTTGTTAGTTATATCCATATGGTAGGAGCTCAAGTTCGTGAGAGTTTAGGATCACTTTCTCCAGCGCTACTTTCTACTCCACCTTTAGTCAATAATTTTAAATAATCATTACGGGCGCTTCTGTTAGTCTTCCTTATAGAGAAAAATCAATTCTCCGGTGTGTGGATAATCGTGAAGTAAATTAAACAAAAATACTGTATGAAGTCGTATTCGACTTGTGTACATAGTGTTACGTGCAATATTATTAGTTATTAGTAATGATTCGATCAATGTAATAAACTAAGTAATTTCACTTTTACGGTAAATTTGGATATTGCGTGCTAATAAGGTGTTATTAACACCTTTAATTTCTCTTTTAGTACATACATATGTATATGAAATGTAATAAACTCAGGATCATATCGGTTCGAAAGCTAATGGAATAATTCAGTCATATTATGGCTGTGAAAAGTTTTGTATAAAGTGGATATAATCGATTTCTTGAGAATTGATTTGCATTGGCTTCACTTTGCACAAGTGTGGTCGAAAATCTTGGATTCGTTTATGCCAGAGTCTACATGGGAAAAGATTTCTGTGAGCATTGATCTTGTAGCCCGAAAGTTTGTTACAGCTTATCATACTTGTTCTGGAATAATTATTTGGTTTTGAATAGAATACTTGCCATCATCATATACTATTCTAAACGAAAGCACTTCAGAGATATTAGACCAGAGCTCTAGAGCTTTTAATCAAATCGGTATAAAAGATAAACACCGAATAAAAACTTCACTCCCAATGATGTCTTCAATAGGGTTACTGGCTGAACTAATGGAATTATGGAGACTTAAAAAATAAATGACATAGTAAATATGAAATGGTTATATGAAAAACTTTATGCCAAAATTAAAAAAATTGTAGTAATATTTTAGAGTATGATTTAACATTAAAGAATTTTGTGAAAAGGCTCTCTTGAGTGAGACTAAAGTCTGAGACAAGTTGTCCTGCGGTCTTGGAGATTTGTAGTCGAACATAAATATGGTAGAAACGACTAATACAGATACATTTAATATTAGCAAAGAATTTTGGCCAAATAATAAGATCATCTTTATGATCACAGTGAAGATATGATTTCGAAAGTGCTTTTGTAGATGAGGGGAATGGATAAGGTGACTACAAATGTTGATAGGTCTCCTAAAAAATCTGTTGTGACTATTAAAATTAAACGTAATAATGATTATAGCTTCTATTATTCATTTTTTCAAAAATCAAATTTGAAAACAGTACCAATAAACGGATAGAAAGAAACGAATAGAAGGACTGAAGAGAAAATACATCTAGTGGTAGAAAATTATTTCAATGTAAATGTAATAGATTCATACCAACTTAAAAATTTCATACTCAAAAAATTTCTGGAAAGAAACTCACCTGATGGTAATCCTGGGTGATCTGATAATCTGAAAAACATTCTCGTAAAAACAATATTCCGAAGAAAACACTTGTATGTACATTTGTGTCAAATTATTACATATATAATGTAATGGACCACAAAATTTTCCAAATTCTTCTTCTCTTCATTTTCCATAAGCTTGCCAAACCTGTAACTTCACGTAAATTCTATAGACCTATTTTCCATTTGCAAAAATTTGTAAATTGGTATAGCAATTTATCTATGAATATAGACTCTCGGTTTAATGTTTATTAATTAAATTAGTACGTATCACCTATTCTTTCTTAGAAGAACTACGTCTTTCTGCAAGTATTCCATAAAGCTCTGTACTAAGCCCAGTACTATTTAGTTTGTATACGGCAGATATTCCTACTTTCCTGAACAACAACTTGATTATAAGAATTCCTTCTCTCGTTTGGCCGCAATACAAAAATTACAAAATCATCTCTAGCACCTCAATTAATATATCTCCCTTATTTTCCAAAGTCCAAATTTCAGTTATTGTCAGTGCTCGACTTTCAGAGACAAGTGAACTTTAATATATCAAAAAGCAAAGCGAGAACTAATTAGGATTTACTTCATCTTGAGAAATTGTAGCAGATTCTTTGAAAATAGCAAACATATGGACCAGTCCCAAGCAGGTGCTTCTGACAAGGTTGCTGTTAATATTCAGAAGCAAAGCCTGAGAGATATTGAATAAAAATGATTAATAGCTATGTTAGGGCAATTGCAATCAAATTTTATGAAAATACAGTTAATCAAGGTAACTCTCCAATCAAGAATTTAACAAGAACCACAGACATACAATCATTTAAAAGGTTGTAAATTTTGTTTTAAATTTCCACCGTTGTTTGTACTTTTTTTTTCTTTTAATACAAAAGCAGATTCGTTTCGAGTGCAAAAATGTTAACTCTGTTGTTATTTACTCAGATTTAAATTGTAAATACTTTCTAGTATCGGAATATATAAGGTGACCAAGGTCATACGCATCAGGCTAGATAGTTTGGCAAGAGTATTGTTTGCATTTAGAGGTGAAAATTATGTTGATGCAATTTATATTGTATAAAACTTTAAATTTAATGCATTAAAATTTTATATCACAACAATATAACAGGCAACAGATTAAAGAAATAAATGTAAAGGCAGATAATAACCAAAAGATGAATACAATAAAAGTGAAATGACAGTGACAGTTTATTATGACAGCATTTATTTTGAAAACAGGGATTTTTGTACTGTCAACTTGAAGCACTTGCAAATTAGACCCGAAGTACATATTTTGATACTATGTTTGATCAAGTAGAAGCTTTAAATTGAATGACGAAGTCATAAAATTAATAAATCATAGTAATTTATTCTTAATGATATGCTTTATTAAATACAATTACATATTACACAACTTTCTCCGGTCGACGATTACTTTCTTCGCGAAACTATTCAAAATAAACAAAGTGTAGGTAGGTAATTTAAATTACGACATAACAACACTATATTTCCTAAAACGCATTGTTCGACTACAAACCGCCACTGTAAGAACGTAAGAAACTAGTCCATTTTCTTCGCCTGGTTAATTTACAAAAAGAATACCATTTTACGTAACATGTCTGTACACGGATTTATCTTAAACTGGAAGTGAAATTCTCGCTCCTCTAATTTACATAAAAATATGAATATTTACTTTGCTCGTTAACCCAGGCCAAGAAAATTAAATTTTTTGTTTTGTGCTCACTCCCAAAATGTTTGTCTTTCTTTCGTAGCAGATCTAATTTTTGAGATATACAAGGTGTCTGTAAAAGGTCTTTACACACACCTACCAGATATTCCTTAGACCAAAATAGGCCAATTTAAGTAAACTTATCTTAGTCCAAAGTCGCTTAGTTTGTTGAGTTAAAATTTTGAAATCGTTTTTTAATTATAAATTCAAAACGCACGACCATAAGCTCTTTTTTCCTCTTTTCTCGAAAACGAATAAAAACAGAAAAAAAGACATAATGTGATCGTTTTTGAATACTCTATCGAATAAAAATTATTTTGTGTCTCTATACTGCAGACAGCAAAAAAAATGTGTTAATTTTCATAATGGCCATGCGTGTTTCATTTACTTTCAGTATTAGTATTTTCTTGAAATTTTATCAAAACATTCGTCCAATAATATTAACTGACTATGCCAAATCTTATTAAAACCGCACAAGCCGTTTTAAATTTATAATAAAAAACGATTTCAAAATTATTACTCCAAGGCCACATAGTGCCCAAACTAAGCGACTTTGGACTAAGATAAGTTTACGTAAATCGGCTTATTTTGATCTAAGGAATATGTGGTAGGCGTGTGTAAAGACCTTTTACAGACACCTTGTATATTTAATAATAAAGACAAAATTCGTACAAAAATGTAAACGTTTGATTTTATACCATCAATATTAATACGATGATAATAGAAAGTGGAGCATCGTTTTTGACCGTGAACTTTCCTCCTTGTTGAACTGCTCAGCGGAATTACACTAAACCACTGAACATTCGATATGTATGGTGAAGTTTTGCAACTTGAGCGTGCAGTAAATGGGCTGTGAATGGATTTTTTTGCGCTTTAAACAACGTTTAGAGAGAGGCGTGTAGTAACGTGAACGGTTAGTAAATATACAGAATACCTATTGAAGAATACGATTGTATGAAGTCGAGGAAATTTCCTCCATTCTATTCTGTCAATAAACAGGATATCCGTTTAATGTGTAACTAATACTTAAACAAGGATATATTTTGAGAGGAATAATTACCTCGCAGACGTGTGTACTTTATTATGAAAAAACGTTTCCTACATTTATAATGCAGTGCGTGTAAAGCTGAGTTCTAGCTGTTAGCTAATTTGATCTTTTTCTTTCTTCTTTTCTATTTGTTTATCGATAGTACATCACACAGTATTTCTTCGACTTCTAGCACGCTCTCTAATTTCTGATCACCGTTATCAGATACATACTAACAATAACCGTTCCATCTACTAAGAGCGAAAAATTTATTTATAAACGTCACTTTTCAGAGGAAAGTATATTACAATTACAAAGTAGTATATATCTTCTGAAACCAACGAGATATTCAATACTTTTTACAATATATTTCTCTATTACTTCGACACAACATTTCCATTGAAAACATACTTAATCAAGCCACAAAATGATAGCTATTGATACGATGAAGATTTGAGATTGATGGGTAGGCAAGTTAGAGAATTATATGATCTGTTTAAGTCTACATATAACAATAATGATATACTTGAAGCATATAAACTCAGCAACTCGTATTATACACAGAATTGTTATCTCAAAAGAAAGCTTCTCACTTTAATAATTTAATTTTAAAGTCAAATATCAAAACAAAGACTACGTGGAACATCATAAAGAAATTAACAACAGCTAATCATGAGTCCGAAGATAAGGAGATGGTGATAAAATACAACTCTGGGTGTAACTGATCCATGGAGAATTCTGGAGCTTTTCATTCAAGAGGTGAAGTAACAATACGTCTACGTCTTGTAACTTCAGCTTTTACCTCTTGCCAACGGATAGGTATATATGAGGTAACTAGAATCATAAAACACATTTCCGCGCACGTAGCTGATATACTGGTGTACATCATTAATAGGTGTTTGCAAAGTGGCATTTTCACTACCCAGTTAAAAATAAGCAAGACGATTCCGATTTACAAGAAAGGTAGTAGACAGGACATCACTAACTATACAGACCTATTTCTGTACCAACAGTATTTACAAAAATATTTGAGCGGGTTATTAACGTACTTCTGGTTGATTATCTCACTAAAAATAAATTGGTTTCATCCAGTCAATTATAATGCTTTAAGTAGAATATATGAGAGTCTCGCTAATTTTTTGACCTGTCAAAAGCTTTTGATATTGTAAATCATTTATTAAACAAGCTATAAAGAATTGGTATTCGTGGAGTGGCCTACGGTCTATTATGTTCGTATTTATCGGGAAGAGTTACAAAAGTAGCATTGAATGCTGAACAAGATGACGTTAGAAAGACGTTCCTATCACCATCTGTCCATACTAACTGCGGTGTTCCTCAGGGATCAATTTTAGGACCAACATGATTTCTGAATTAGACGAACGATCGCCAATCACATCTACCCCCATGTACATTGTCGCAATATGCCGACGATGCAAGTTGTATCGCTACAGGTGCAAATATCGGCGATGTTTTGACTATAACCAGTTACTGTAAAAATTCTATAGAAGTAACTGAGTCTTGCTCAGCTATATGTATTGCGCCCTTCACTGAAGACACTATTTTACAGAAATTAAAGAAAATGCAGAATAATTTTCTAAGTGGAGTGGATAAAATTCCTGCTTTCTTAGTTCACGATACTGCCCCCTTGCTGGCAGGGCCATTGTGTTTTCTTTACAATTTAATTTTGAAGCAGTGCCGATTTCCCGCAATCTGGAAAGTTTCCCGCATTTGTCCGATTTTTAAAAGAGGTGATCCATCTGATGTTAAAAACTACAGACCTATTTCCATATTATGCAATTTTGCTAAGGTTTTCGAATCACTTCTATATGAGCAAATCTATTTTTCGGTCAAGAGCTTAATTACAACGTCACAGCATGGTTTTATGCGTAATCGATCTACTAGCACCAATCTGGCGTGCATTACACAGTATATCTCAGAGTGTCTAGATAAACGTGGTCAAGTAGACGTAGTATACACTGACTTCCAAAAAGCTTTCGATCAAATTGACAATCACATTCTTATGGACAAATTACAATGTATAGGATTCTCGCCAGCGCTGATGAAGCTTTTTTCATCTTACCTCTTTGGAAGGAGACAATATGTTGAGTATCGTAATATTAAATCCTCCGAATTTAGTCCAACATCTGGCGTCCCGCAGGGTTCGAATCTAGGCCCTTTACTGTTTTTGATTTTTATTAACGATATATCGGCAGTTGTTTCTTGTGAGCAGCTATTATTTGCTGATGATCTGAAAATATTTTATGAAATTAATACCGTGGATGACTGTATTAAGCTGCAGAAAGACCTTTCTAACATTGAGGAATGGTGTAGAAATAACCGCTTAACCTTGAACATTGGTAAATGCAAAGTAGTAACGTTTAGTCGCAAGGAAGAGATATATATGTTTGATTACGCAATTAATAGTCAAACATTGGACCGTTGTACCGAGATTAAAGATCTGGGCGTGACTTTTGACAGCAAACTGAACTTCATTGAACACATCAACCAAACAATAGCCTCTGCTTACAGGAGTTATGGATATATATACAGAAATTGTAGGGATTTCCGCAGTACTGATTGCCTAAAAGCATTGTACTGTGCTTTTGTCAGGTCAAAATTAGAATACGCATCTCTCGTATGGTATCCAATCTACAATGTGCATATTAAAAATCTTGAAGCAGTACAGAGACGTTTTTTAAAATATATGATGTTTATCGACGATGCAATTTACCCCACTAGAGGCATTGATACTTCAGTGATGCTTAACAGATACCATTTGGTTTCCTTGGAACTTAGACGAAACATAAGTAGTGTAAAATTTCTATACAAAATCTTGCATAACAACATTGACTGTCCTGATTTATTGCACAGAATCAATTTTATTGTACCTCGATTCAATAGTCGTCAAAGCAACTATTTTTACTGTTCTTCAAGTAGAACTAATATAATGGTAAAATCACCGATGTCACTTATTTGTAATAATTATAATTCTATATCTCACTTATGCGATATTAATTTTGATACAATTCAAACGATTTCAAATATTATTCTAAGTATATAATATACCTCTTATCAAGTGTACTCTCTTTATATGTTTAATTTTAGTTACTAAATTTCCTGTTCTTGGGGCTACCTGTTGGAAATAAAGACTATTATTATTATTATTATTATTATTATTATTATAACCAACTCACTTCTTAAGGGTATGGTTAGATGATGTGAGAATCACGGATTGCTTTTAAATGCAGACAAAACGGCGTTACTTCATTTTAAAACGAAATTGAATAATATTGGTAATCTACACGGTATGGTGGATGGAATAACTATTTCAGAAACGGAGACCTTTAAGTTTCATTATATGGTATAAGATGTCTACGTGGTACCGTGGAGATGCAATTACAGTTTTATTTTGCGTATGTTAAATCGCGCTTGCGCTACAGCATCACATTCTGGGACTGTACAACAAATGCATTTAAGGTGTTCCTATACCAAAAGAAAATTATTAGATGCATGTTATCTGTAACCTCATTAACCTCATTCACTCTTTAAGCAACTGAAAATTCTTCCGCTAGCATTTTTATATATTTACGAACTTTTAGTATTTTTTTAACTAAATGAGACTAGTTTTACAAGAAATTGGGATGTATACAGTAATATGAAGATAAGGAATTGTCAGAATTTAAATATACCATCACATAGAACTAAATTATTTGAAAACCACGCTAAACAGGGCCATTGTTGTAAGTATAACAAGTTACCAGCGGTGTTGAAAGAAAGCAAGTCAGTTAATCAATTTAAGAAACACGCACAGCGTTTTTTACTTGGACATAGCTTTTATAGTATTGCCGAATATATGGATTTTTTAAAAATTTGTTATAGTACATTTAAATTAAGAAAACATTAAATTAATATTTGGTAATAGGCAATAGTTTCTTGTATTCTGATTGGCTGATAACCCAGCCAAATTTACTCCATAATAAAAATCCTACCTTGCCCACGCTGCTTGCACAACCGTAAGTAATTCCTCTCTACTTTGCACATATACATTCTGTCTTGCTATATTTCGTACCATTAAATCCCATACATTTTCAATAACATTTAAGTCACCACTATAGCTTGGAAAATCCAAGACCGAAATACCGTTTGCATTTAGCCGTTGCGTCGTTCGTTGGGATTTATGAACAGGGCAATTGCTTGGCGGTCGAAAAACTCTAATTTTCCCGTTATATGACGACTGAAAGATTTTTTCGTCGGAGAAAATTATCTTGTCCCAAATATTCCGTGCCAAATGGTGTAAAACAAATCCCATCCTTTGTTCTTTCCAAGCTGGAGTTAGAAACGTCTTATTAACAGTCATATAAGAATAGAGACCGGCATGTCGAAGGCGACGTAGTCCTGTTTTTGCTGATCCAGGAAAACCTGTATTTCTTATTGCATTTTTTGCTGTGTTAAAGGGATTTCGATTAATATATGTAATTAAGCCATCATCTTCCTGAGCATTAGAAATCCTAGGTCGTCCTGAACCAGGCGTTCTTGAAAGATTCCTTTCTTCCCGCCACTTCTTACATATTCTACTAACTGGGCTCTTACTTATCCTAAATTCATCTGCTACTCGCCTCATAGACCATCCTTCTTCTACTTTAGTGCATATTCTGGTTTTAGTAACTTCATTTACATGCATTTTAAAAATTTTAAGCGTATAATTAATTATTTTGAATTAACAAAAATTTTAAATGTCAATTTGAAAGATAAAAACAATAATGACAAAAATGACAGATGCATGTCCTTATACTCAAGTAATTCAAGGCTACTATTATTGGACAAACGGACTTAATTACAAAACTAAATTAACGTCAAAATCGTTATAAGACATGTCCCGTTTTTTTTGACCCGGACAGTATTATTGAAATTGATTCGCTGTCACTTGTCAAATTTTCTTATTGTTGTTTCATTGATAGTTTCTTTTTGTATTTTGTTGTTACATACATTTGTTATTTCTTTTGCCAGGGAAAATGCTTTATGCACACCAAGTGTGCTTTGGTCGTGTGGGACTCTCACCCACTAAAACCCCTTACTGCCCTCTTTAGTATCCGGAACCCATCCGGAACCATCAAGTGATATTACATCAGATACTACCGGCATGCCCATTTCATCGTCCTTTACTTTTTCTTATTACCTTACTCAGCAATTATTACACATTTATTTATAGGCGTGTGCTAATATCTACTCCTGTCTGTCGTTCTCGCTCTTCCTTTTCCTTCGACTGCATAATTGTTACAATCACTTTATGTATGGCATGCCATATTTCTACACTGTTTGTCATAAGTTCTATTATATTGTATTTGTCCACCGTAATACCTTTGTTATTACAGCTAAATCATCTGTTATTTTAAATAAGTTCAGGTAATGTTTTACTAAAACTATTTTTTAATGGTACTTATATGCGGTTTGGTACAAGCATAAGTGACGACGAGGTAGTTGGTTGAAATGTTGACGTTCCTACTGGTTCATCAAAGAATCCCCAAGGGAAACGTATTAGCAGACAAAAACAAATGGCTTACAATTTATATTTGCAATTAAGAAGAAATTTATCACAAAATGTTTGTTATATGTGGTTATATGACATTTATATAACAGTTCATTTTACAAACACAAAATTTGTCGGTGTGACACGGTCGCCGATCGCAGCGCTAACTACTGTTTTCAAAATGAACTTTTCAACTTTTTCTGTTTTTGTTCTGTTTCATTAGTTTGTATGTATTGTATTATATGCATGACAATGTCTATGCAGCTTAGTCTATCGCAGACAATAAATATTATTCTTATTATTTGAGAAATGCGGTTAATAAAACCACTGTGATGGAGGTTAAGAAACAATAATAAAGTTAATATGTTCCGGTATAATCTGACATTAATTTGATTTTTGTGACAAGTAGCTTAAGCTAAAGTTCGTCTTACAATAATAAAATTTCAAATTTTTGACATATGAAATTTAAAGTTGTATTACATTTATCTGGCCACGACTGTACGTCTTTAATTTGGATCAAGTTTTTTTTTTGGGTTTATAAGGAAGTCATCAATTATTAACCTTTGTTGTCTGATAGATTCTATTCTATTTTATTCCTACTTTCTGATTGCTAATTATAATATAATTAACATTTCATACGATGAGATTCAAAATATGCATTTTTTTAATTAATTCGTCCCCCATAAGGTAATCCTCAATATCACCTTCATAGAAACATCTTGACCTTGATGTGTATACATAAAAAAAAACTCCATTGATTTGAGCGTAGAGCCGGCATTAATTTTCCATTCTTTTTTTTGTAGTAATAAGCTATTACACATTTACGATCTGATTCCTGAAGTCATCTTTCCAGCTAATAAGATCTATCTACCTATATGTAGAAAAAAGTAAAAGGAGTATTTGTGGCCTTCGATATTACGTAATGACTACACAGTCTATGAGTAAAACCGCTCGTCATTATCATGTATTCTGTGAGTATCTTCACAGGGAAGTACTTATATGAAAGACCCGTTTTTCTAAACTATTATCGAGAATTAAATGAAGTGTAGCAGCTATGGAATATTAATTCTATTTAAAGAAGTATTCAATTTACTTCATATACACTACAAAATATCTAATCCTTGTTACAAATAATTAATAAATACAATATTATATAAATACAATAAGCGAAAGTAAAAATAACACCTTTTAATTTCCTACATCTGGCGTTCAAAGAAGGTTGACAGTAAACAATTTGCTCACATGACAAATCCATATTATTATTAGGCTCTTAGCTTTCACTTTCATGACTATGCATATTAAAAAAATTACGTTATTTTTCGTTATAATCGAAATATTTCGTGCTTTAATTGTCATTCATACCTTAACAAGATTTCTCGTATATGTAGTACGTTTCCGTACACTATTTCAATTAAATTCGATTTGATATTCGTATTTCACACTAATTATGTACAATGTCATTTGCAATCCAGGGACATGCATGTTTTGTAATACAAACACGTTCGTTTCTTCCAGGTATGGTAGGTTAAGAAAGAAGGGCGCTGACCTTTGTTAATCATCATTTTATCCGCGCGAAAGACATTTCGATACTTTGTCGTAATATCTTCACAGAATCGACGTCGTATCTATTCATGACAAACAGAAGTATGTCGGTATTTTAAGTATTTTAAAATTGTTGCAACCAGACGCGGTGTATTGCTTTCTAATTTGATATATTATATAGCGATTACCAAGAGTTAGGTAATTACTATTTAAAGGTCATATGGGATTAAACTTATTGTGAGAGTATCATAAATTACATTATATGATGTGTACATATCGAGACATTGCTTAAAAAATAGAAGTTTTTATATTGCTCGAAATTCTGGAAGTTTATCGATCGATAACTCATTTTTCAGCTGTGCTGTCGAAAACTGAAGAAATCTGATTCAACTTTATTTTTATGAAGTTAAAAGATGGCACGTCAGAAGGCTTCAGAAGGAAATTTTAATGATGATTGGCTACGCAGATAGGACAAGAATACAACATGAAGTTACTCATTTATTCAGAGAGAAGTATCCTGATTTGCCACCCATATCTCAAAGTACCGTAAGCAAGATTGAAAGACAGTTTTGGGAAAACGAGCATTTAAGGAAAACAAATAATCATCGTCAGAGTGCGCTCAATGAAGAAGTAAAACTTAATGTACTGCTTTCTGTTAAGAAAATCCTAACATCTCCACTAGGTTGATAGGTAGAGAACTCGAAATTAGCCAATCTTCGGTGTCAAGAACGCGCACAAATTTTATCCCTATAAATTGACAATTCTCCAGGAACTCACCGAAAATGATCCGGATCGAAGACTTCAGTTTTGCGAAGAAATGATGGATGTACTAGACAGAAATGGTGTAAACATAGAAAACGTTCTATTTTCTGACGAATCAACGTTTATGTTAAACGGTGAGGTAAAACTGTCGTCAAAACTGCCGTTATTGGGCAGACAACAACCGACGATTGATGTGGGAAGGCCACACTCCACCAAGAAAAAGTAAATGTTTGGGCAGGCATTGTAAATGATCCAGTAATAAGACCAATTTTCTTCCAAGAAAATCTCAATTTAGAATTGTTGCAGGAAGAACTAGTTCCGAATTTGGCTACTCTATTCCCTGATCCGCTTGAAGCTGATACCCAGAATAGAAATATCTGGTTTCAACAAGAGAGTTTCACAAGAAGAGGACCTTTTGAATGGCCACCCAGGTCTCCGGATTTAACACCAATGGACTATTTCTTATAGGGGTACTTGAAAGGCAAAGTTTTTAAAACCAAACCGGAAAATATTGAGGTGTTGACAGGACGAATAAGACAGGAGTGTAGGCTAATTTCCGCTGAAATAATTAGAAAATGTTCAAAATGAGTTTCAATTCCGTTTAGGGTATTGTTGGAAAGTACATGATGGACAAGATTTTGAACATTTATTGTAGAAGAGATACGATTGAGGTGAATCAGATTTCTTCATTTTTCGAATTAGTTATTGTTAAATATCTTTTTAATAACAAGAAATAAAGACTTGAAATTTGGTACGCATGTGCAATTTGATGTACTCTTTAAAAATAGTTATAAAAAAATTTGGGGTGCCATTTAAAAAATTGTCGATGACGTCATATCTCAAATTTGGGACACGTATAAAATTTTGTCAGATGAAAAAGTGGGCAATTTAAAATACTAATCGATGTGTCCGAGCATATTTCGCTTTACTGAATTTATTCCAGATTACAGACTCGCACTGTGTATTTTAAAATATTACCTACATATCTTTATTCAAATATGTTTTCTAACGATTACAATAATTGAAAAACCACTCTTATATAATAAATAAATTACTCTCACTTTTAATATTAAAATGTAGGAAACTATAATTAAGCACAAATATTAAATATATATATATATATATATAAAAGTAAACATCATTTCGCATTAGTAGTTATAGGTATTCATTTCCATTTCAATTGACCATGGACATTTTATTTTACTCGTTAAATTACGCCAAGCCATTTGAAAGAATGTTGAATATTTATTAACTAATATGCCATTTAAACTTGTTAATTTTACCTATAATTATCATAATTATAAGCCGACGCTTTTTGTTAATACAAATCGTAAAGATTTTTCCTTCTAAATAAGACGAATTCAACGTTATTTCTACCACAACTATTTTTATTCATTATATAATTATAATTTTTATGTCTATGAAGTTTGCGTAACAATAAAATAGAAAATATCAAAGTTGAAAGTTGGTGAAAAATATTATTTGATTACTTATACTATTTTTCTATTCTTGCATTCATAATTATATCTGATATCTTTCTAAAATAATCCTTAAGGATAAATAGATTATGTTTAACTTTGACCTCAATAGAACTGATTCTCATCAAATAAATTATGTATACGTAGCGATATTTTCCGAATACATAATTAATATGTTTAGGATTTTAAAGTATAATCGTGACGTTCCAAGCCATGAAACGCATTTTACTCCGGTGTAACCTTGCTGCAATCGTTTCAAACTCTGGAATTCATTCACGATTCGATACAACTTCTTTAGAGTGTGTTTCCCACAATGGGGTACATATCTGATTGGTTCTATACGTAAACAAAGCGTGAGAACCATGAATGATACTCAACCTTTTACTTTCTTACTAATTTAAAAACTTCTTAAATCTTGTTTCAGGTTTCGTAAATTGTCAACAGGAAGATGCATGCAAAACAAAATCGAGAGTAATAGGTGACATAACATATTGTGATAGGTATTGGGAATGTGTCAACGGGCAACCGGAATTATATGATTGTCCTAACGGTTTGGTATACGCTGGTAAAAACAGAGGCGTCACAGAAGGATGCGATTATCCTTGGAGATCAAATTACTGCGAAGGAAAACAACAAGCCAGTAAGTGCAATTCTGACACACACACACATTTGTACATTATTAGCGTGTTATATCACATCCCTAACATTGTTTGAAGAGAGAAAAAACAATCATCTTAACTATGATGTAACTAGTTTTGCATAGCGGTTGGTATTATGTATTATTAATTTCATGGTATATGAATGTGATAGGAAACGTTTTCAATTGTATGTATGTATATGTACAAGAACGTTTTATAAGTGTGTATGCGTTAATCCTTTAACGGTTTTCTAAAGCGTTTACATAATAAAATTATAATTGGCGGTATTATCGATGTATATTTTATAGTCAATCTTTTTTCTTTGAATAATCATCATTTTGTGGTTATTTTGTACTCTAGGAAATAGCCTTCAATTCACAGGTGCTGTCAGATCTGCTAAACAATCCAGCGGCGTTAAATATTGTCATTAAATGTGTTGAAACTATAATCATATTCAAAAAATTCTAAATTCCGAAAACATGTATGACATCATATATGACCTTCGTTCATTTATCTTTGCAAAAAAAGAAAGTAAAATTTGCTATTGTTATTGACAACTTATGAATCATCTTCCTACCTAAAAAATACCACCATAATCTAAAAGGTTGTAATATAAGTCATCATAGGATAAACATTTAAATTTTAAGTAGGAACATTTGAAAAACAACGTCTATTTTTTAATTACAAAATATAGCTGAAACAAAATCACGACAGTTTACAAGAAAAACATATTTTTTAAATATCTGAACTATGGGGAAAATATCTCTCGCTTAATATTATTCTTTTTACAAAAATCCTCATTTCGCCCATTCCCCAATTCATTTGATAAACATAGTATGAACTTTGCTGATGAAACAAATATTTTGGATTTCGTCGGTTACCCATTTTCGCCTGAAAGCACGCGAATGTCGTCATGATCCATAAGCTTAGTAAAGATCCTCAACTCTGCGAGTTAACAAGCCGATATCTTCTCTCAAATCTGTCTAAGATCATCGAAGCAGTCATCTCGATGAGGCTGCGGAAATCATGCGAGATGGCAATTTCCTGCCAAACGATCAGTTCGGCTTTCGAGAAGGCTTAATTGTCGGCAGACTTTCAACTCCTCCGATTAACGGAGGAGGTGCTTTGGAGTCATGGCATTCCACAGGTGCAGTATCTTCTCTTACTTCTACGACAGGACGTTCTGCATCAAGCGATCTGGCGTATACTCCAGCAACAGGCCAATCCGAGCAGGTGTTCTGCAGGGCTTGCTTCTCGGTCCTGAGCTCTTTATCCTTTTCACCAACGACGTCTCTAATCCGCCTAGTACGAGGTTGGCAGTATATGCGGACGACACTGCCATTTATTCAACATCCAGGAATGACGCGCTGGTGATAAGGCGATTACAACGATCTGACAGAGTGGACCCGGAAGTGGCGGCTAGCTATAAATCCCGATAAGTGTATGGCGGTTCGCTTTTCCAGAAAACGAAATCCACCCTCCCTCGCATATCATCCTAGAGGGACGCGAGTTGCCTTGGAGTCCGAGGGTCCAGTACCTCAGTATGGTCCTCGACTCCAAAATGACGTTCCACCACCACTTTTCGATGGTTACCTCAAGACCTCCACAAATAAATCAATGATCTATATGCTCAATGACTTACGTTGCCAGAAAACAGAATGTGAACTGCTACGCACCATCCTCAATGCACCCTGGTTCATAACAAATATTTAGATTCACAGAGACCTCCAACTACCAACCTTATCGGGATATGCGATGGCGCTGGGTCGCTCAATCGGAGAACCCATTGGTTCAGGATCGGGGGAGCTGAATCCTGATAGACCTCCGCCTCTCGTCGCCAGCAGGCGAATTCTTGCTGTTGACGAGTAGAACCGCCATGAAAGGTCCTCAAGCTGAAGGCGAGCATAAACAACAGAACGCAATCCCTATGGAAAGAACGCAAGCCACTCATTAGAGATAAGAAGGCTTAGGGACATACAAGTCCAGCCTTAGCGCAATACCATAGTTCTTTTGACTGTATAGACTGAAGAACTTAACTCAAACGTTGATTGTTTTCTCTTGGAAACTTCATAGAAGATACTGAGTGTTGGTTGAATCTTGTTTAGATATTTTGAATTTTTTGTTCCCGCAGGGGTTGATGTTGGATCGACAGATCGGAAAAAAGTTCCTCAGCTGAATTCATCGGCATCGATTTATTAACACTAGTTCTCATATATTCCTTAATGCATTAAGTCGACGACTTAGAAGCTAATGGTGGCATGCATTTGGTTCACATGTTCTGTTATATTTGTAGAAAGAAACATCAAATATTGTAGAAAAGTGATCAGAGATAGCTTGAGGATTAGGTATATGGTTGAATTCCATAATTCCTGAATCCTGATACAGCATTTAAAACAGTTTCACCTCTGCTTTCCCACGTGGTCGTTCTTCTTATTAATTTTGAGATAATCATTCTAGACAGCATCCAATTCTTTTTCGTAACTATAATACCAACATTTATGCAAAAGGAATTGAAATAGTTGATAGCAACTTTTTGTGATAATTCTTTATCTATTGCTTTCAGACCCGCCAATCGGTACTGAACATTGCGACTGGTTATACGGAATCTTCGGCCACGAAACCTCCTGCACTAGATACTGGACATGCTGGAATGGCACAGCAACTGAACAACTCTGTATCGGTGGCCTCTTATATAACGAAAGAACGCATTCTTGCGATTGGCCAGAAAATGTTGATGGATGCCAAAAACATCGTAAGTACTCAATTACAATATTTCGATAACTCAATATTCAGGTTTTTTTTTACTTTATTATAGCATTATGTAACGACGATGCCAACGGCAACGTTCCTCTAGGCAAATCTTGCAACAGATATTGGCAGTGCCAAGGTGGTTATCCACGATTACAACGATGCCCTGCCATGCTCGTTTTCGACCGACGCTCTCTCAGATGTGTGGTTCCCCCGACTGAAGATTGCGATGTACCGACAACACCGGCAGCTCCGTTAGAAGAAGATGGCGAGCAAAATATACCTCAAGGTCTGCCTGGAAAACCGGAACTCAATCTACCGCCTGGCGCGATTCCTCTTCCATCAAAAAATAAAAACAGAAATTAGAT
The DNA here is from genome assembly GCA_023690525.1 of Holotrichia oblita. Classification (NCBI taxonomy): domain Eukaryota; kingdom Metazoa; phylum Arthropoda; class Insecta; order Coleoptera; family Scarabaeidae; genus Holotrichia; species Holotrichia oblita. Next base: position 91,252,477 of record CM043020.1, read on the forward strand.
TTTAAACAAAAGAACTTTACGTTTGCAAAGTGAAACGATTTCAAAAAAATTTGCGCGATAAAAATATATTTTATATAAAATACAAAAATATTAGTTTTAAGCAATTCACGAAGTTCTAAATTAATTTATTGTTTTATTATTATTAAGTAATTAGTGTTATTATACATAAAATACACTATTATTTATAAATATGGATATATTTAGTTGCATACGTTAGAGTTTACTCGTTTTATATAGTCTGTGCCAGTATTATACGAAACTGAAATACTGAACCACACCTACATTTACTATTTTTGTTGATTATATTTAAGACAAGTTTTCATTATTTTTTAGTATTAACTTTTTTTATACATTAAAACTTTATTAAAAACTGATAATGAGTTTTAACACAAAGTATGAAAGGAAATTGTGATTGAATTACTTGAGCAAGCAATATAACTATATTATACAGGATGTTTCTGAATTGATACGAAAGATTTCAAACGGTGATTCTTTAGCAAAAATTAAGTGAGGTCTTTCATATAACTTTTTGTTCAACACTCTTTTCCCTCCAAGTTACAGCCCCTTAAAATTAGATAAAAAAAATTGTTTTTATTTAATATATCCACTTTGGAAAAAATTTAGAAGAATAAAATTTGGCAGATAACTGATGCTAATAAAATGGCAGATTTTGAGTATTTTTGTTACCCTAAAATGTAATCACGAGGGGCTGAAAAAACCAACCCTTATAATATTTTGCATCAGAACTTTTTAATGCGCCTATATTTTCCTATTTAAACAATTGATTTAAAAAGACAGACTCAATCTGCAACTTTTTTATGTCTTGACTTTTTATCATAAAATTGTTAATTTGATCACAAAAAAATAAAATACTGGTCAAACTCTTTTCCCATAAATTTACAAAGAGGTTATTATTTATTTTAAAAAAAACTCAAGTAAGCTGCTGTCAAATGAAGTCATATGACAAATAGTTTTATTGTTTCATTCTTCTAAATTTTTCCAAGGTGGATAAATTAAATAAAAACAATTTTTTTACCTAATTTTAAAGGGCTGTAACTTGGAAGGAAAAGGGTGTTGAACAAAAAGTTATATGAAAGACCCCCTTAATTTTTGCTAAAGAATCACCCTTTGAAATCTTTCGTATCAATTCAGAAACACCCTGTATATGTAGGTACTCTACATATTTATAACTTTTTTTAGTATATATTAGTTCATTCGATTTTTTTCAAAATTTTATCCCTTGTGTAAGTTATAAAAAAATGCGTATCCTTTTCTTTGATACAGTTTCTTCAGTAGTTCATATCCTAGTGCTTCCAAGATACCATATATACTTACTGAGAGAAAAAACGACCACATGATGTCACTGCTTAACGACAGTCCACCGCTACCTGGCAACAACACAATTACACAAAATGTGTTCTGCCGTCTCTAGATCGTCTTGACACAGACGGCGGATTTGATCTTCAGCTTTTCCGAATTTATGTAAGTGGTACTTCAGGGCCACATGACCAGTCAGAAACCCTGCCAGCAGTCTAAGGTCCCCTTTGCTGAAAGATAGCAACGACTGTGCTGTCTTAGGCGATCCTGATAACAGTGCCTTCGCCTGCTTTTGTCCTTGCGTATTCTGCCAGTGGGAAGCCTTTCTGTGACCTCCCATTTGTTAACTACTTGTTTTAGGTGGCTAATCTCCATTTGATGGATCTGAAATTTCTCTCAACTGTCATAGGTTGCGCATCTTTATGTATTCCTTCAATCAACGGTCGAAGTTGTATTGCATAGGGATTTTGTCCTTTGCAATGTGAATTAGGAAGTTAATGTTGGGATATTCAAGGATTTTAAGGTGTCCTAAGGTGTTCCAGGTTATAACCGCTTAAGTCTGTCCAGAGGTAGAGCACTTAATATACCTGCTTTTGGATGTAAATGTGCAACGGTGTGATTAGCAGCAGTACTTCTAACGCTGCAGTGGGAGAGGTCCGCATCACTCCTGTACATTTAGACAAGTGAGTCTTTGGATTGTTGAAGCTGTTGTTGTACAGTCTTCTGTGTTGGTTTTGGCCACCATACCAAAACAGCATAGATGATCATGGGTCTTATAATTGCCGTATATGACCATAGGATCATTTGAGGCTTGAGACCCCAGGACTTACCGAGCAGCCTTCGGCAAATTGGCGATGCCTTTATGGTCTTTTTCTCTAAGCGGTTGATATGGAGGTTCCACGATAATTTGCTGTCCAACATAACCCCCAAGCATTTAGCTTCATTGGTGAAGCTAATACTTTTTCCCTCTATAAAGGCAGGTTTAAGATAGACTTTCTACTAATCTTTTGAGAGTTTATAAGCAGGTTATTATTTTTGCACCAACTATGCGTGTAGTCGAGAGCTTCGTATAACTTCTGATACAATTTGATCATACTTACCACGGATCATGATTACCAGGTAGTCAGCGTACCCTCGCACATCATATCCGTCTCTGGGAAGGTTACTTATAAGATCATCAACAAGACACAAGAGCAGCGGTGATAAGACATCCTCTGCTGGCACTGACTGTAGCGGTTTCTGATCCTAGCGTAGCGCTTATTCGTCAACTTTGTAACATGGCTTTAATCCATTCAGTTTTCGACGGATGAAACCCTTTGGCAGAAGGATTGTGACTTACATCATAAGCTAATCAATAATATGATATGCACCCATTATTTGATGTACATATAGGTATACGTTATAGGAAATGTATGTCATTCATCATTTTATAGAATGCCTAGGAAATAAGGTATTACCCCTATCAAGATATATTTTGACAAGTGTGGACATAACCAGTGTAGGTAGACCCAAACATATCCAACATTTCAATCCGATTGTATAAGTGGAAATGGGTCTATTTGTATTCGAGTTTTGTTAACAAACTCCAAACTTATTCATAACTAAGAAACAAAGATTGCAAGATATAAAATATTTTTTATTAAACAACTTTTCACTATTATAAACTAGATTCTACATTTGTACTTATACATAAAAAAATAAATACTAACCGAAGTACAAAGTTTGTAAAAAGCATTATTTTTTACTACTATTAATATCACTCACATAATTTCCTATTTTAGTTAACACGTTATCGAATTTTTTAATAAATGCATCAAATTCAGTACAGTTCTCCAGTTCGAATGTTAAACTATACGAATTCTTATAAATATCCGTATATTTCGCACAGTCTTTATTGATCAGGGGTTTACTCAGGCATAACTTAATAAGATGCCTTAATACGAACTGCAATCGTTGCTTTCCTAAAACGAATAGCGCGCTGCAATTCTTATATGATGATTCCTTACTTCTTTCTTTAAAATTCTTTGTATCATCTTCGGGAATGTCTATTTTATGATCTAAAACCATCTGGACAATCGATTTTAGTTCTAAAATAATATCTAAACATTTTCTATAATGTTTAAGTCGTAAATGTGATACAGTCGTAGCTAAAAACACAAAAATTGAATAGTTTTATCTGTACATTACTATTGTATATGACTTACTCTCAGCGAGGAATTCTTCTAGTGAAACCTTTTGCATTTGAGCGGTTAAATAATTCTCAGCATCGCATGAAACTAAATAAAGCTTGGCCGACTTCTCGTAATTAATTTTAGCTAACTGGATAATATTTCTCCTATTTACGTCTGTATTCGTAGCATTCCATATATGACTGTGATATAACGAACCGATTCGATAATGTATCATAGCTGCTCTATATTGATAAAGCGGATATTTAGGATTTTGTTTGTCAAAATCACAATATTGAAGAGCTTTTTGTAATGTTTCAATAATTTCTTTTTCAGCTTCCGCTATATTCTGCAAAAAATCGATTAATTAATTAATTTATTTAAATTCTAAAAATACTTACCACATCTGACGGTGGATTTTCATGTAATGTACATCCCATAGTGAATAAGGCTGTTGATAACTCCCACTTAACAGCATCCCATATATTAGGCGAATGTTTGCGTTCGCCTAATACTTGTAGAGCCTTCTTGTAGAACTCAAATGATTTGTTATAATAGTACTTCTCTTTACTAGTCAATTCACCTCTACCAGTCGGTATACTTATATGAGCCAGAAGTCGATGTAAATGTCCCATATTAGTGTACAATAAAGCAGTATTTGCATCATCTTTAACTTTCTCAAAGATATCAAGCCCTTGTTTCAAATAAGTTTCCGCTTTCTTACACAACTCCACAACCATAGTTTCCTCTCTTGAATTCTTAGCTTTATTTAAATAGAACGATCCAATTTCGTTAAGTGCATTACCTAATCGTCTATGTATACCATCAGCTTCGAGATATGAAGAGCTTCTTCATAACATTCAATACTCTTTATCAACATTTGCTCTACTGTTCTTATTTCATATATCAAAACACATTTTAATGGGCAATGTATTAACTGGACATCGTACAAACGTTCATCTGCTTCTATTTGTTCTAATATCTTCAAATCTTCTTCGCCTTGATTTTGCAACTGTTCGTTATACTTATCGATATTTTTCCAATTCTGTATGATCATGATACAACAATCGCCGGCTCTTCCTAAAACGCAGTTCTCTTTCAAACAGTTTGAAGGGTAGCGTAATTCGCTTAAAATTTGCAAACATCTAACTAAAATTCCGATAACTCTTAAACTTGATCCATAAGCTTTTGTAACAAAATAATTCTCAGCTAAAATGGCATAAATCAACACACTTTTCTCGTATAGTAAAGTTTTCAAATGATCCTTCCAGGAAATATTTCGATTGATAGATTCTTGCCAATGCGGTAAAGGATCTTGGTTATTCTTGAGTAATAAAGGCATATTGCTATTGACCTTTACTTTTTTTTTACTTTTATCTTTCTTCTTGCCCTTTCGATTTGATTGAACATCTATAGCTGTAGTTGTCACTTCATTAATTTTCGAATAAGGCATTGGTATAGGTTCATTCGGCTTAGCAAAAGTTACATTATCCTCCATAGGTTTTTCTTTCTGATCTTCCTGGTGGAAATATTTAATACCATCCAATCCAGCAGCTGTATGTAATATTCCTTGAATGCATCTCTCTTCTAAGCTGCCTTGAATTGGTGGTGGAGGTTTGTAGTAATTGTCAAATTTTTCTTGTCGATGTTCAGTGTTTAAAATCAAAACTTTTGTAGCGCAATCTTTTTTATCATCATCTAAATCATCATCGTAAACGGATTCTGCATCATCATAATCCGAATGGTCCAATTCTGGGTTATCAGGGTTAGTATTAGCTGGTATATATAAATCGGAAAGCATATAATGAGATGAAGTCACTATTTCAGCATATTTTTCTTGAGTTAACAATTTGATGCAGTTCTTCAGCAACATCCTAATGGTACCAGGTTGTCTCCTATCAGACGAAGTTTTCATATTTCTCGCAACGCGATATAATAACATAGCTACAGGCACAATAAATGGATTCTGATCATTATCGATTGTTTGATCGGAACACAAGGATGTTAAATCATACAATTTTATCACTTCTTCATCTTTCCCTTTAAACAACCAATATGTATGTCCCGCTTTAGTCGCATTTGATTTCAAAAAAGATAAAATACTTTGCGCGACATCGCGGATTAATTTCGGTGAAAATTTCGAATTATCCATACGCGGTAAATCTTCAGTTTTCACAAACTCATATTTCTGTACAATACCATTTAAGTGATAACACATAACTACTTCTGGGACGTTAGACATTAAGTTATCCAACCAGTAATCAATACCTGTTAATACATTGATCGGTTTATTCATCTCACTTAGCCTTAATGAGATACATGGATGAGTTCCTCCACCAAAGATAGGTAAATCAGTTCCGATTAGCATATCGATGTCCTCAAATGTCCATACTACATTTCTATTATATTGGTGACTGAATGAAGATGGATCTGGCACTTCTTCGGACGGTGACGGTTCTGGTAGTAACGGACCTTGTACTGTTGAACATTTTGAATGTTCATTTTCAGTGAATGTTTCTTCACCTATTAAGTAATGAAATATTGGAAAAATTATAAAAAATATTAAACAACAATTTTTTTCTTACCTTCAGATTGTACTAAGCTGTGGTACAAGAATTTCGAAACTAAACTCTTTTCCTGCAATGCTTTTCTTTTTTATTCTTAATATACAATGTTCGTTCTTCATCGACAACATCTCTTTCGACATTTTCATAAAAAAATTTTCTCAACCATTCCCATTCCTTCTCGGCAGTCCGTAATATATGCCTGTATATATCAAAATCATCTAAAAGTAATGTATTTTCCACACGATGTACCATCATACTAATGTGTCCTTTATGGTATGGAATTTTAAGAAGCTTTTTGATGTTTTCCGAATCAGAAACAACATCCACTTCGCCGACACAGTCAGGAAACATGTGGGCCATTCGGAAACTATTAGTGTAGTAAATAAATTAGCATTTTCAATATAATACTATACATTTAAAATGATACCTTGTGAAGCCTTTCGGTTGGTGTAATACATGTTGTAACCCATACGAATCAGCTGAGCTACTTAACCAATTTGATGGAGGCAATTTTAGGTCAGTATTGCATTGTAATTTAGTGAATCGTGCCGGTTTTGGTACAGAATACTTTACCACAGCCGTGGATTTGATTATTTCAACTTCATTTTTATTGTCTTCTTCTTCGTCGCTCATTATTCCAAATTATATAGTTTGATTTGATGTCAAATATTTTTGCTACAAGAATATTATAAATGCATAATTGTTAAATCTATTCGAATATTTTGAAGTCACAAATAATAAATACAAGCTTAGAAAAATCGTAATCATCTAGAAAATTCTAGTCAACCTGATGTATAAATACCATTTGTGGCTTCCTTTCAAATGGTTTTGAAATCTGAATCATCTGTTATATCATGTGACCAAAACATTTACCACGATAACAATAAAGTAAATTAACTCACGATAAAATTATAAATTTAACACAAATATTAAGCCTAAAATGAGGAGAGTATTTTAGTTTCGTTTTAATTGTGCAAGTTTATGAAGGTATATTTAAATATACCGCCAATAAAAACTGATATGACAGATAACTACTACTGCGGAATTCAAATGGTTCAAACTAACCTATGAAAGACTTATATACACTGCTGGCACGTTTGAAACTATAAAGGCGTCATGCATTTCGCGATGCATTTCATCGAGCAGCGATGCCATATCTGTAGCATGGATCACGCAAGTTATATGACTGTAATACTTGTAATCGCTAAAGTACGAACTCAGCAAATAATATCTATATAAGCAAATGTATATCACTGTATGTCAGTCAGTACTAATAAAGCTCTTAGTCCGTACTCATCGTATACTCTATTTTTATCCGAACAAAAATGTTAATTTAAAAACTTTCAAAATAAAGATTTTAAAAAAACATCGTTACCTCTCGGCACGACGTAACTGGCGCAGTCAGTAGGATACTTTCACGCAGTGCAAAAAGTAAAATTCTTAGTGTTCTGTGGCGTGTCTCAACACCTTAGAAAGATAATAGTGTTTACGAAAACCAACAACCCAGCGAGGAAAGCGGCATCACTTATGCACACCTTCATCGATGAGCTGTCCAGGGATCTACTATTGATTCCGTAGGAGCTAACATTGTTCCAAGTAGGCTAGGAGAAAACCACGAGAATTTCCACAACAGGAAAAGAAAACAAGAAAATCGCAAAGGAAACAAAACAAGGAATGGAGAAAACTATTTTACTAACACTGTAAGTACTTTTCTTTACAAATTGCAACATTAAATGAGCGTAGATCAATTAATCGACCAACTAAATCAATTACAAATACAACAACAAGAATCAACAATGGTACCACCACCTCAAACTCAAGCTCAAACTCAACCACCCCCATATGTCCATCCTTATGCCCCGAAAGACATAACACAACCTATGATAAATGTCATACCCCTATTTGATGGCGACCCATACACCCTACCTATTTACATAGAAAGTTGTGAATTCTTGATTACGCAATTCGCTAACATTCAAGACACGACAGATCCAATTAATCAATATCTATTAAGAATATTGCAATCAAAATTAACAGGCAAGGCATTACAATTAGTAGGTAGCAGAAGTAGGTTTAACACATGGAAAGCATTGAAAGATATACTCGAACTACATTTCGCGGATCAGAGATCGGAGCGATGTTTACTTTCGGATTTAATGAACGCGAGACCGGAAAAAAATATGTCACCCTATAATTTCGGAAATAAATGCAAGGATACCTTGAATTTGTTATTAACTAAAGTTAAACAAACTGAAGATCCAGAGCGTTTCGAATTAAAAAATCTGAAATGTATAGCGAAACCGCGCTAGACACGTTCCTAAAAGGTTTAATGCATTACGGCAATATCGGTGATAAAGTTAGATTTAGAAATCCTGTAAATCTAGAAATAGCAATGGCATATGTAATCGAGGAAGAAAATTTTATGTATTCAGTTGGTTCAAGTGCTAATTTAAATCAAAATTATAAGCATGTTAAACCCATGACACCTCACAATAATAAAATTATGACTAAACAATCAAACCCTCAGCAAGCTAATAGAAATCAGACATTCATACCTAGTTACATTCCACCACCAATGCAAAGAAATTACCCTGTACAAATGAATCCATTTGCACAAACACAATTTCAATCATTTCAACAAAATCAACCGCAACAACAATCATTCCAACAACATCAGATAAAACCGTCAACTTTCGCTAGACCTTCAACGTCAGGAATACAACCAAAACCCCCATCATTTCGATTCGCTAAATCACCGGGACAGATGCAAGAGCAAAAGAAAACTTTCAAACCAACACCAATGGAGTTAGGAACTGTTTCAAAACAACATATTCCACAACAAAAATGGAACAGGGAAGAATTACACCAACAAGAGGACAATGAACAAGAGGAATACGAATATCAACCTGATTGGGATGATAATACGGAACCCTTTCCCTGGGAACCGCAGGAACAACCAGAGGAGCCTGAAGAAAATGCAAATTTTCATTAAGAGCCTCGGAAGAACATCAAAATGAAATAATAAGTTTAAATAACCATCATTCATCTCGTCTACCCTATATTAAATTACCCGAAATTAATGCGAAAATGTTAGTAGATACCGGAGCGTCAGCTTCATCTATTAGTACTTCTATGGCAGAAAACGAATTCCCTGAATATATCCAATATTCCCCATTTACCGTATCAACAGCTCATGGACAAACACGGCATAATTACATAATTGAAATACCATCTTTAAAAACGTTCAATGCCCCTGAACAAATGCATAAATTCAATATCTTTGACTTTTCAAAAAATTACGACGGAATAATTGGTTTAAAATTATTACAGCAACTAAATGCGATAATAGATATCAAAAACAAACTCTTACGAACTGATTACGGAAAAATACCTCTTTATTTCGAAACTTGTGAATATACGATAGGCCCACGCGAACGTAGAATCATTAAAGTGCCAGTGACCCACAATGCAGATAATATTTTACTACATCATCAGATCATAAGTAAAGACGTAGAGATACCAGAAACATTGACTCATGCGGAGGATTACCATGCAATTACAGAGTGCGTTAACTTTAATAATTACCCAGTTAAAATATCATTTGATAAGCCACTCAAAACAGAAGTCTTTGTTAATTCACCTTGTAATACGCAACTAAGTACTAATATATCACCGCAACAACTAGACATATTATTACGCGACAATGTATTATCAAAACTGCGAACACATCATCTAAATACGGAAGAACGCGTCGCTATAATAAAAAAATGTTTACAATATAAAGACATTTGTTATGACGAACGTTTACCTTTGACCTTTACATCTGAAATAAAACACACTTTAAACTTAAAAGATGAAATCCCAATTTATCTAAAACCCTACCGGAAACCCCTGCTCAAAAAGAACAAATAAATAAACAAGTAGAAACATTGTTAGAACAAGACATCATACAGGAAAGCCATAGCCCATGGAGTGCCCCAGTTTCCATAGTACCAAAGAAAATGGACGCTAGTGGCAAACAAAAATGGAGAATGGTCATCGATTATCGGAAATTGAATGAAAAAACGATTGACGATAAATACCCGTTACCTAATATATCGGATATATTAGATAAATTAGGAAGAGCGCAATACTTCACAACGTTAGACTTAGCAAGCGGATATCACCAAATCGAGATGGAGCTAAAAGACATCCCAAAGACTGCTTTCAGCACAGAAAATGGACATTACGAATTCAAAAGAATGCCGTTTGGATTAAAAAATGCACCATCAACTTTTCAGCGAGTTATGAACAACATATTACGAGGATTAACGGATACAATATGTCACGTGTATCTAGACGACATAATAATCTACAGTACCAGTTTACAAGAACATCTAGAAAAAATGGACAAAGTTTTTAATAGGTTACGAAATGCAAAAGTCAAAATCCAATTAGATAAATGTGAATTTTTACGAAAAGAAGTAAACTATCTAGGTCATACTATTACCCCAGAAGGAGTTAAACCAAACCCACAAAAAATCGAAGCAATAAAAAAATTCCCACTTCCCAAAACACAAACAGAAATTAAAAGCTTTTTAGGACTTTTAGGTTATTACCGAAAATTCATAAAAAATTTTGCGGAAATTACAAAACCATTCACGAAATGTTTAAAGAAAAAGAGTAAAGTAAAAATTGATAAAGAATATGTAGATTGTTTTTCACGTTGTAAAAATTTACTTTGTAACGAACCAATTTTACAATACCCGGATTTCACTAAACCTTTCATAGTCACAACCGACGCTAGTAACATAGCCTTAGGCGCAGTATTAAGTCAAGGAACAATAGGCGCAGATAGACCAGTTTGCTACGCAAGTAGAACTTTATCAGAAACTGAAAGAAAATACTCCACAATAGAAAAGGAATTGTTAGCCATAATATGGGCAACCAAATACTTTCGACCATATTTATTTGGACAAAAATTCTATATTTATACAGACCATAGACCCCTTGTTTGGTTATCCAGTTTGAAAGAACCAAATAGCAAATTAAGCCGTTGGAAGATCAAATTAGGAGAGTATAACTATGAAATTATATATAAAAAGGGCAAATATAATACTAACGCAGACGCACTAAGTAGAGTAGAGATTAATCATAATGAAACCGACAGCGTAATGGTAAATATAACTGATCAAGAGTTAGAAAATTTAATCAATGATCTGTTAGCAAATAATGATCCAATAAGGACAGCAGATTTACCAAATACCCAATTCAGTGAAGAACCAGAGCCCGAGGATAACGAATTAGGACAACCAGGACCAAGTAGAATCCAACCGATAGGACGAAAAAATATCAGAATAGATGATCCACCGGAGCAACAAGAAATAATTAGCGACTCAGACCATTCAAATGTGAATGTGGAACCTCAAAATTCAATACCTATTTTAGACGAAGCAATCGATAAAAAACCAACACAGTTCATCATTCAGTTTTGGCATCTCGACAACACACAAATAAATTTAGAAATATTGGAAGGAGAAAACAATACTCAGTCAAAATAAATCAAGAAAACCTAGCAGAAAAACTATTACATTTTATGAAAGAATACATGACTCAAGGAAAATACTACATACATTGTAGTGATGAAATATATAAAACGCTATGTCAACTCTATATTCAACATTTCACAGATAACGGACCAAAGATTTATCGGTGCATCAAGCGATTAAAATTAATCACTAATGAAGCGGAAAAGATTGAGATTATACAACAACAACACGAAGGAAAAACTAATCACCGTGGAATTAATGAAACCTGTAAAAAGATAGAACAAAAATATTTTTGGAAAAACCTGCAAAAGGATGTCAGTAAGTATATAAACAACTGTCAAATCTGTCAGCGTAATAAATACGACCGTAGACAACCTCATCCTTGTTTAAACATAACAGAAAAAGTAAATCGCCCTTTCGAAAAAATCCACATAGACTCTTTCATAATCGATCAACAAAATTTCCTCACATTAGTAGATGCATTCACAAAATTCGGACAAGCAATCCCATTAAATTCTAAAAATTGTACAGATGTTTGTGACGCATTACTTAGTTATTTTAGTTCATATGGAATTCCCAATGAAATAGTAAGTGACGCAGGCCCTGAATTTAATAACTCAGTAATAAAAGAACTACTACACGCATACAAAATTAGTTATCACATAACAACACCCCTAAATCCCAATTCGAATGCCATAGTAGAAAGGTTTCACTCAACCTTAATTGAACATATACGGATTTTAAAAGAAAAAGGATTAGCTAATGACGGAATTATTAAACTAATGAAATTAGCAGTATTGGCGTACAATAATACTATACATGCAACAACGTCATACACACCTCTAGAACTAGTATTTGGACATACAGATATTCGTGACCCATTCGATCTGTATTACAACGAAAGATTTTACCAAGACTATATAGAAAAACACAAAGAACGACTTAAACTCTTATATGAGCGGATTAGCACAAACACTCAACAAAATAAAGAAAAAATAATCAATCGACTAAATGAAGATCTGAGCAATAAAGAATTAACAATTGGACAACAAGTCTATGTAAAAACTTTTGAAAGAAACAAAAGCAAACCAATTTATAAAGGCCCATTTGAAATTAAGGAAATCAAGAAGGACAACACGGTAATAGTATACGGAAAAAATCGTAAACCCATGAAATACCATATCAAAAGTTTAAAAATAGGTCCTATTGTTACAGACTAGCTACAGTGGGAGGACAAATCCACCAAGTAACTAACAACGTTGGATTATTACCAGTAAAATTAGGAATAGCGTATAATATAGAAAATACATATGAATTAATTAGTATTAAGGACTATTCAAGTATAATCCCTGAAATTTATGCTTTTTATAGGTTAAGTAAACTATATGATAAGAGACTATCAAATCTCACCCAATCTTATCCTAGTTATGTTAAAAACTTAATTAAAGTTAAGAAAGAAAAATTAAAAATATTAGAAGTATTATTGGAACAATTACAGTTCAAAGTACCCCAAGTACGCGTTAAACGAGGAGCTTTAAATATAATAGGAGATGTAATTAAAGCAATCACAGGAAATCTAAACGCAGAAGATGGCATTCAATATGAAAAAGCAATAAGAGAATTGAACAAAAATCAGCAAAGTATAAAAGAAATAGTAAAAGGTCAAATGGAAATTATCAATGAAACAACAATCGAGTTCAGAGATGTAATAGAAAAATTGAGAACATATCAACAAATAGTAACAGAGAAAACTATCACAGAACTAAACATGCATTCCATAACATTAGCATTTGAAGCACAGCTTTTTACACTAAGTTTAATTATTGATGAACTAGACAAGTTAAGTAATGCATTAACTTTTGCTATTAAAAACACATTACATCCATCTGTTATAAGACCCATCTTATTATTAGAAAAATTAAATACAGTAAAATTAAATGCTGATGAAGCCTTACCTTTCAAAAATAATACAGACATATACCAGATTGAATCAACAATTAGTGTCAAATGTTATCGAGTAAGATCTAAATTTGTATTTATAATACTAGTACCCGTAATCAATCGAATTCCTTATCAATATTACCATATGAATCCCTTACCTATCCAAGTAAGTAACTTTACATATAAACAAATTGTACCGGAACAAAGCTACGTTGCAATTGGTAAAGAGAGATACTTAAGTGACAATAAACCATGTAAGCAATATCAAAAGAATGTTTATCTTTGTAATCACCAAATTGAACACTCAGTTAATTCAAATGCAATTTGTGAAATTCAAATTTTGAAATATACAGGAAATTATGTAAAATGTATGTATGAAATAATAATGTTTAAGGATATAAAAATCTATCATTTGGAATCTAACACGAAAATATTAATACTTCCAAAAACTACCAAAATAGTTAAGAATTGTAACAAAGATCAAGAAATGTTCATTTACTCAGGAACACTACTTGTCGAAAATCTTGAAGATTGTTATCTAGAAGTAAATGGTAAAATTGTAAAAAATTATAAGGATAATTTAGAAATTAAGATAAAACTAATATCTGATATTCCAGATATAAAACTTCAGAAAGTCGAAAATATTACATTACATTTAACAAACTATTCAGAAACCTTACGAAAACAAGATAACATGATTAAACAAATAAATAATGTACAGCTAAAGCATTCTAGCACTAATACTTTTGTAATATGTATTATTGTATTAATTATTATAAGTATAATAATATATAAGGTAAAGCAACATAGAAGAAAGAAGATCATCACGAAGCCATCAACAACCATTGAACTCTCCACCTTTGCCCCAAAGAAACCAAAGGGTGAATCCTTCATCTAAGAGGGGAGGAGTTATATGACTGTAATACTTGTAATCGCTAAAGTACGAACTCAGCAAATAATATCTATATAAGCAAATGTATATCACTGTATGTCAGTCAGTACTAATAAAGCTCTTAGTCCGTACTCATCGTATACTCTATTTTTATCCGAACAAAAATGTTAATTTAAAAACTTTCAAAATAAAGATTTTAAAAAAACATCGTTACCTCTCGGCACGACGTAACTCGCACGACAAATGCAAGTGGGAAAAGTGCGTTGGTGGGGTAAAGAGAATACCACAGCAGGCGTAGCAGTTACTAGCACTAGCGTTAGTATGGTTAGTATGCTCGTAACTCGTAACAGCGTTGGTTTGCAGTTAGAGCTAGTTGGATATTTATATCGTATAAAAATATTTTATGTTGGCGTTATTCAAGTCTTACTTTAAAAATATCCTTTGTTAGAATTTAAAATTTAATTTACAGTATTATTTTCTACTATTTATGAAATCTATTATTATTAGACTCATTATCTTGGTATCTTTAATACAATGTAATAACACATCCATTTTTTTTTGTTTTGTATGCTACTATTATTAAGCTTTTTACTTTGATTTTGCATTATTGAAAGCGTATTCTAATAAATTGCTGTCTCTGAATATAGTATTGTCCTTTTTCTAATCTGCTTTATAATTCTTTCGTTTACTTGCGAATATCAATCTTCTGTATCGCTTGTCTGGCTATCACTGCAACTCTCGCGGTGTAGTTTTATGTGTGTATGTTGTGTTCAGTTGGCTTTGTGACAGCATCATATCGCCTTTTATGATGCCGCGCTGTTAATCACTTTGCTCCCAACAGCGAATGGCAAGTCGATCCGGGATTAAACTCTCTGAAAAAACGTCACCGTCCCTCCAGAGAATTGAACCCCGGCGCCTATCGTCCTCTCACAACGATAGTCAGCCGCCTAACCACTGCGGCCATCGACCCGTTTTACCCGTTGTTTTAATAATGGAATTTTACTGTGGATTACAGCATAAACATAAAACATCTACAAATTGCTACAATTTTGACCTATGACAAATATACAAAATACCTTATTTTCATAATTGAATATCAAAGATATTAATATGTAGATTAAAAGAGACTGTCTGATGGGCTAGTAGAAGAAGATCTGGGTGATAGATGAATAGTAAATGAATATAAAAATAGATAACAAATAAAACACTTGGTATTGTTTCACAAAAAATTATATGCACTTGATGTACATTTAACTTTGCGGCAGGAGTTCAACAGAAACTAAACTAAACTAAAGAACAATATACTACCACTATCCTCTTAAAATAAATGCAATGAAATAAAATTTTAAAAAATTGCAGTAAAAGCGACCATTACAGCTTAGATGGGAAAACAGATTTTATAATACTCGGATTTAGTAACGGTGAATTTGTGAGTTCTGTTTGGTCATTAAGAATATTGCCCGGCTGTAAAATTTTTTTTGTGAAACAATACCAAGCGTTTTATTATACTGGTGCATGCGGATGGTTTTCATTTACTTTTCAAGTAGAATCCCTTCGCCAGAGGCCAAAGTGAATCATTTACTTTTCTTTTAGTGAAAAAGTTTCCTCCAAATGCTTTCTCTTGCAGTGTTTCATCTTGATAACCTATAATTTTAGACTTTTTATATGGCAATACTAGGTATTTTGACTGTATTGATAATAGTTTAGCGATAAGTCGAGGAAAATGAGACAATACAAATATACACAAAACATATACAGATGACAGACCGACATTTTCAATATCCAATATAAGTAGCCGAAATACAATTACATCTTATAAAGAATAAAAATATGATACTAGAAAAGCACTTAAAACTTCGTCACTTCGCAACGTTGCCATATCCTTGCCATCGAAAGAAGGATAGTAGAGTAATGACTAGCCAAAGTTCAATCATAAAGCGCGAGTTGTAAATTATACATATATGTATCTTAACAAAAAAATATTACCTCATAATACAATCAAGATTTTTTTGTTATTGACAATGACAATTGCTCATAATCAATACAAAATAATAATTTTCTGGTATATTTATAGTTTTTTGTAATTTACGGATTTTCTAAAATAAATTTCGTATTTTCCTGTTTTCATTGATATTAAAGCTGATAGTGACATCTATATTCTAACGGAGTTGTGGCGAAACATTTTTTAAATTGAAATAACTATTTATGGGTGCGTTTTGTTATTGCGTTGAACAGGAACTCTAAAAGAGAAAGCTTGTTAATTGTTGCGCCTCAAAAGAAAAAGAAATGCTGGCTATACTAGACAAGGATGCAACTACAAAAATACGACGCCCTACAGCAAAAAGATGAAGTTGGGTCAATTTTTAGCGGTGCCGCTCTCTCTGACCGCCAACGCTTTAAATTTTTGAATTGGCCAATGACAGCACACCGCGCCACATCTTTTTTTTTACTGCAAGATAGTACTTAGATAGTACTGCTCGAAGCGCCATCTTTGAGGCAACACCTGAAACATCTTTCGGTCGGAATTTAATAGTGACTTTAAATAAAAATACGGCATTAGGTTTTATTACGAAATCGGCCCTTATTTCTATCAAATAGGTTATCCTTTTGTAATTTACTTTATTCATATAAATACAATATAACTTTATATACATATTTGTTATTTATGTTTTGTATTAATTTAGTAAATATAAATTGAAATAAAATCGTACGCTTTGGTATATTTAAGCGTGGCGCTTTCGCATACAAATGCGAACGTAGTCGCTAGATGGTGCAAAACTTGGTTATGATTGACATGCGTTATCTGACACATCTATATTATATTTCATCTATGGTCGGAATCCAATAGAACGTTGGTTATAAGAACATTTTATTTAGCAGACTTTTCTCATTTTCTCAATAAATATTGCCCAGATTCTTATGAAATTTTCAAGAATTGCTGTCATTATCCTTCTCATGGCGTTAACAAATTAGAATTTGAATCGGTTGCAATTTTTTTTCGTTTTTCTGTCACATTACATCGTTAATTTATATGATTAAATCAATACATATCGTCTTCATAATTTCTTATTGCCGACACAGATGATTTTTCTATCCATAATTGATTGTTTCAACGCGAAATATTGAGCTATATGTGATATAATGAGATTTACGCACAGGGGGGTTATTCTCGCGCCAGTGGAAAAATAGCACTCCCAGGGAGTAACTTTAACCGCTCACTCCTCGATACTACTCGTTACGAAAAAGTGAGAAAGTCAGCTCCAGAATAGGAATTATTGAAATTGTAGGAATTTTTTGACAATTCTCTTGAATTTTCCATTCCCTCAGATTCGAGAATAACCCCCCAGGGAGTAACTTTCACCGCTCACTCCTCGATACTACTCATTACGAAAAAATGACGCTTTTCTGATGTAATTTTGGTTGCCTGCCTAATATCCTACTAGATTTGTTTTATTATTTATTAATAAACTATCAACTATCAAGATTTGGAAATTTGCTTTCAGGCACCTACAAACGACCTACAAATTATTCTGCTAAAATAAAATTGAATTTGATGTCAAAATGACGACATTTTGGGCTAACATCACATAGGTTTTTCCGAAGAATTTGTTTTATTGTTTGCTAATGAACTATTGACTATCAAACGTTGGAAATTCGCTATCAAACACCTACAAACGAATAAAAGTAAGATTTATTATAATTGCTTATAGTGAGGGGCTAACTTTATGGAGCTCTCGTTGTATTATATATGATAATTTAAAGTTAGAGTTACAGTTTTCTTTTTTTCAGTTATAACACGAGTAACTGAACTTGACGAAATTCATAAAAAGATTGAATATTCAATAGTATAGATGGAGACAGTTAGCTTATTTTGTAATTCAAGAAGAAAAAAACAAATGTTGAAAATGTGTTTATTTGGATCAGGGATCGGTCGAGTGTTTGAGAAGGTTATGGTAATGTTATTGATTGCCTATATGTATTATTTATTTTGTATTTTAGTTCAAACTGGTTTAAATAAAGAATAAATTAAATTTTGAAAGAGTATGGTCGTTTCCCTTTCAAAACCGTATGTTAAACGTGATATTTTTTTTCATTATGAAAAAAATATTTTTTTTATAGAGAGGACTTCTTGTATAATTCACTTATAATGGAGAAGCTTTTAGAAGACTATAGACAGTTCCAATTGAATAAAAAAATGAGTAAAATGAATGCAGCAGATCAAATTCTGGTTGAAATTAGATATAATAATATTGCTGTTATGGCAATATTTCGGAAATTTGCAGACTATTGTAATGAAATAGTTTTATGGCCAACTGAAATAGAAAAACCAGTAATTAGATTGAATGAAGGCAGCGTTATTGGTGGTTACAATACAGTCAATGATAATAAAATCATTATAAATCACTGCACTGAGGGAAATTTAACAATAATATTTCCGGATACCAATTTAAGGGACAGAGCAATTACATTATTGCAACAAATCTTCAGGTAATGTGTTTTGAATGTTTTAAAGTGTTTAATAATTATTTACAAGTACCTACATGTAGTAGTATGTCATGATGCTTCATATAAAATGTATTATTTGTTACAGCGATGAGAGTAGTGACTTTGGAGCCTCAGTCTAATATGATAATGATGTAGGTATATGTAATATAATATTGTAATGCATTATGAAAAAAATACATTTATAAAAAGTTATTTGTCTCATGTTTTAATATCATTAGAAAAAGATACTTGAATTTATTGGATTAAGATCTAAATCATATGCATATAGAGATAGTAATGTGCATAAAAATTTGAAAGGAATTAAAAAATCGGTACTTGATAAAGAAATTAAATTTCAGCGTTATAAAAAATCTTTGATCTACTGGAATACTATCATAATGCGTTATTAGGAGCTATAATCATAATGTATATACTGAGGAATTAAATAAAAAATCATTGTGTTGGAGAGATGATAAAAGATGTATCCAACAAAATATTGATACATTTGCTTGGTGGCATTGGAGAATTGAAAACAATTGATATTTATTGTACTTGTGTAAATTTATATTTTTTATCAACAATATTGGAAAGAACTTCTCTTTTTTTCATAATTTGATAACTAATTATATAATTCCTATTTATTCTATATTTCTTATTTTTTTACAAATACAATATAATCAAATGAATTTGTTATAATGTTTTCACATTTTGAAAGGTTTGTAATGAATAAAATTTTATGTACTTCATCGAGAAATAAAAAATCTGAAGATTACGAGGAAATTGTTAGTGAACTAACCTGTAGTGTAATATACCTGTAAATATTTTAATACCTGTATATACATACAGGGTTTCCATGGATGAGTGGGACATAGGGAGAATACCCATAAAATCGGTTTTCGGCGAATATTATCTCTAATACTACTTCATCTAAATTTAAGTGCCGAATATTATAACTGGGTTAACAATGAACATTTCCACAATTATAGTACAAAAAAGTCATTTTACTAAAGTAAAAAAAAATTATTATTTTTTTGGAAGACCTATTGTACATGAATTTTAATAAGGCTTTTAACACGAGTTTGTGTATTTTACCATGGCGCAGACGTTCACGCGACGCCTTAATAACGCATGGCACGGATTGTTTAAGGTTCGAATCCGAGAAGTAAATTTTACTTATTTATTTTTTTAATCTTGATTAAGTTTTGTTGTTCATTCTGACAAATGATTCGTCGTTAGTAACAATTAAAATTCGAATAATATCATTTTTGTTATTGTAAAAATTATTCATTATTTACCTTAATTCTCAAAAAATCGATTTTATAGTCTTCAAAATCTCTGATTTTGGTAGTGTTAAAAAGCATTATTATTGAAGATAAAAAATAAAACTAATCTGCCTGGATTCGAACCCTAAACAATCCGTGCATTTGTGTCATTAAACTGTCGCGTGAACCATTACGCAACGGACGCTTGCACTAACTCACATGTTAAAAGCTTTTAGGAATTCACATACAATAGATTCAAAAATAATAATTTTATTGTACTTTATTAAAATGACTTTCTTTGTTCTATGATTGTGGAGATGTTCATTGTTAACCCAATTATAATAAATGCGGCACACCAATTTGAATGAAGTATATTAAGGAAAACCAATCCTCGATAATATTCACCGAAAACCGATTTTATATGTATTCTCCCTATGTCCATGCAACTTGGCCTTTGAAACCCTGTATATATATTGTGATACCTGTATATGTATATACAGAGAATTTCATGTAATTGCAATATATGAATGAAGTAACCATAGATACGAAAAATACTATGCACTTGCAATGTCCCACATAAAATGCAATATGTAATAGTTATGATCGATAAATGATATCTTTCATTCCATTGTTTTGTCAAATTATTGACAGTAAAGTTATTTAATTCAATGTAGTGTTTTAGGATTAAAACTACATTTCCGATAAATATCGTTTATTGAATTGTTTTACAAAAAATTTTCAAATATTCCCCCATTGACTGCCAAACAGTGACTTAAACGATGATAAAAATTAGTAACAACAGAAGTTAGTGTGTCTGCTGTAATTGTTCCAGAAACTTCAATTATTCTATTTTTCAACTGATTTAAGTTCTCAATTTCGCCATTGTAAACCTGTGTCTTTAAATAACCCCAATAAAAAAAAATCAACTGGTGCCAAATCAGGCGAGCGCGGAGGCCAAGCTATTTCTCCGCCGCGTCCTATCCAGCGTTGAGGAAATGCTGCATTTAAATACTGACACACATTTGCAGAATAGTGAGCAGGAGCGCCATCATGTTGATACCACAATAGGCGAGGATGGTTTAAAGCATTTAAAGCTGGAAGTATTTCTGTTTGTAGTAGTTGTAAATATTTTCACTATTTAAATATTCGTCAATAAAAAATGGTCCAATAATCTGAGAACTAGTGATTCCCGCCCATACATTTACCTTTTGACCGTATTGTGTTCTAGATTCATTAAACAAATGTAAATTTCTTCTGCTCCAATATCGAGTGTTTTGTCGATTTATTTCACCGTTAACACAAAATGTTGCTTCATCGGTAAAAATACAATTTGTTTAAAAAAATTGTCAATGTTATTATTGATGATTTCAAAATAGTCGTTCAAAGAATGGAAAAGACGTCCTCTTTTCATTGTCACCGAATCTAAGTTCTTGATGATTTTCAAATTTAAAGCAGTTATATTTTTCACTTTTCAATCTCTGAATACGCTGGATTTGCTAATTCCCAACTGTGATTCGTACCTAGTAGAAAATCGGCGATTATTATTTTCATTTGTTTCATTCAACTGATTTCTTCGTGAAAGTCATTCTTGCAGTAAAAAAAAATGGTCTTTTACGTTTTTGATGACTTAATTCTACACAACCTTCAGTTTTAAATTTTGAAACCAACCTTGATAAAGTTGACAAATTTGGTACAGGCCTGTCTGGAACCCTAAACAACGTGAAACACGTCAGTTGTTCTTTGCAAACTGAATCCCGAAAGATACCATCTCACTAACTGAGTTCTCATCTTCCTTTGTGTATATCATTTAAGATTGATACTAAGCTAATATTAAATAGAAATATTGCTACTTTTGAAAACTAATTCAAATTATATTGATATTTGCATTTTACGTGGGACAATGTAAGAACGTTTATTACCTGGTTTCTATGGAAATAAAAAACCTATACATGTTTGTATATTGCATCTTAAGTAATATTCACTGTATATTTTAAGAGTGGCAAAAACATTATACGTGTTTATGCATAGTTTTTGTATATGTTAAAGAGTGTAAAACCTGTATGCATAGTCTTCATGTGCCTGTTAAATAGAATAGATATACAAGTAAATCTTAAATGTGTATTATTTAAACTCCCTGTACACCACACTGGCGACGAGGAAAATGGGATCGGCATCTGAAAATTATATCGGGCATTTGCGAGAATTTGATTTAAAAACGAGGGATTGGTCAATATTTAAACCGCGACTGGACCATTACTTTTTGGCAAATAATATATCAGAAGAGGATCGAAAACGTGCTATACTTCTCAATGTCCTAAGTGAAGAATCATACAAATTAATATATAATTTATGTTCGCCGAAGAAACCCGAAAATGTGATTTATAAAAATTTAAACTCTTCGATGTCGGTTATAGTTTCCGCAGTTGTTTGTACTTCTCGTTCTTTAACTTCACATTGGATTGATTTCTCACAGCTTTGCAGCAGATCTGTTTCAATTTCGGTGTTGACCATAAGTCTCTTGTTGTTTATATATTGTCAGTGCGAGCTTTTCCATCGTTGCTCGTAGATTATTAATAACGATTTGTTTTCCATCGAGTTTATCATACAATCCCCGCAATTTTTCATGAAGTTTCGAATTTTCGTTTCGAAGTTCTGACAAGTCAAACTCTGTTCGTGCAAGCTTGTTACGTACTAGATCTCTCACCACATCCAATTCGAAGTAGTTCGCATGTAGTTCGTTTCCTCGTTATCATCAGTTATCATGTACTAATGCAACATAACTATGATTTGACGCTGTAAGCGAGGATAAATCTGTGGATTGTGATTTAATAGATAGAGCCGTCGATTTCCCAAAAATATTTCATTTTTTTTTATTTGTAAAATATCTGGATTCAAATTTATAATTTTATTACACGCTCTTAGTATCTGTGCGTTCAACAATAAATTACTATGCTTGTCTTAACACCAGCTAAGTTGCCATCTAATGTCGAGGCATGGAACTCTGTTAGATATAATAGAAAACTGCCATATTTTTAATTATTTGATTGGTCTTTATTTTGAATAAAATAACATTGGTTATAATATACATCATGAAAGTAAATACATAGAACTCGCATACTTATTTGTTATAGCCGAGGTATTTACATATTTATATACTGTACATACTTATTTGTATGTATGTATTTTGCACTTTTACGAAAAACGGTTTTAATACGTTATATAGTAATGCTTAAGAAACATGTTCAAACATTTTTATTGAATGTATGTAGAAAAAAATCCAAAAAAAATCAGTAATCCTTGATTGATTTCTTTTTCCAACAGTTTTTTAAATAATTTTTTCTACAATACTCGAAGAAGCTAAAAAAGTGGCCTTGTCATTTTCTTCAGGCAATGGCAACTGTATAAAGCGTGTTACGGTTTGCAATGCTTCAAGAGCTTTCTGTACAGTGGGAAATGAATCCCCTACAACGTTTGTTTCGGGTTCGATTTCTTCATCACTTTTGTTTAGAATTGTAAAGTCTTCGGTTTGTTCTTGTTCCATTACCGATCTAACGATTTCAGAATCATCAGGGTATTCTGCAGATTGTATTCATTGGCTTCTTAGACTCTGCGTTAAAATCCACTGACGAAGAGGAATGTCATCTTCCTCTGTGAATCCAGTATCCACGTAAATACCCGCATGATGGAAACAGTTCGAAATCTTTTTTTGCAGACACGTTTTCCCAAGCGGTCCCTAACATTAAAATGGCATCAAGCAAGGAAATTTTCATTTCGACGTTTTGATCATTAGACTGAATCATTTTTAGGACTCTTCGATAATACGACTTTAAACATTTGATTATGCCTTGATCCATGTTTGGTTGGTCACATTTGGAAGAAAAACCACTTCAATCCACTCCAAATTATCCAACTTAGGGTGTGCAGGACAGTTATTAATCTCTAAGCTCTCGATCTCAAAATAGTAGATTTGAAAAAAGTTTTCCTGTCATCCAGGCTCTTTTGTTTGCTTCATATGATACTGGCAATTGAAAACACAGTAACAAAACACAACCGTTCGTGTTACTATTGCTTGTTGAGACATGTAATTTTTTGTTCGATAAAGTTCGGTGAACGTCGTTTCGTCGATAGTTCGTTAGTTTTTTTCGTTTGCTCGATGGTTCGTTATAGCAGTTATTTCGTCACACAGAATGAAAAATTGCGTCGTTACAACCGAGTGTTCGTTATATTAGGGTTCTTTTTAAGACGATCAAAAAAACATGAGAATAATAGGAAATTTTGGCGGAACTTTAGGATTTGTTCGTTACAACCGAGCGTTCGTTATATCCCATGGCCGTTGTATCTAAGTTCTACTGTACTGCAATATACCTACATAGGGTTTAAACATTTAAATAAAATACACAATTTCAACATATTATTCTCTTTTATTTGTATACAAGATACTATTTGTCACACGTACGGAATAATTTAATTTGTCCTAATAAAAACTTACATATTAAACAAATTCAAGGAATCCAACAACTTAAGTCATTTATTGGCATTATCTCCTTTAATAAGTTCACAATTTACAGTCCACAATGAATCCATAGTAAAATGATAGAAACCATATAAAACTCATTATGGTGCAAAAAAATCACAGCTAATGTAAAAAAATTAATCGCAGTAGAATGTTTGCTATAAGTTATTGAAAACTATATCCGCCAGGTTGTTGTCCTAACTGTGATGGATCTTCGAAAACAGGTGGTTGAGGTTGAAACTGTTCTGCGGATAATCTTGTAAACAAAATTCCCACACCTTCAATTAGTGCTAGTAACACACCGCCTATAAAAGCACTTCCCGCCATCGCTGGTAATCCATTTCGGGCTGCTAAAATTCCACCTGTTGCCGCACCACTAATGATAGAGTTCCATGGATCTTCTTTTTTACGAATGTGAATCAAGGCGCAATCTATTGTGGAGAACATACCACCCCAAACAGCAAAATTCCCGGCTATAATTGGTGATCTTTGTTTAATTGCAGCTAAACTACCTACCTAGAATGACAAATATTAGATTATTACAAAATAATCATAAAAAGGTATAGTGTTACGTACTAATCTTCTACCCATGCCAGAAGGAGCATTACGAAAACCTTTTATACTTTGAAAGACACCTCCTCCAATTAAACCCATGGTAAAGGCACCACCACAATCATCTACAATACGCCAGGGGCAAGGTTCTCTCGTATATTCTTCCATTGTACTACTCACAAAATCCTAACCTATAAATTGTAAAAATTATTTTCAAACTCCATCATAATAAGTAAAAAACGCTTTTACCTATTTTTAAGGCTATTTTCTTGAACTGTTTTGTATTTTCTCGCGTTTATCGCTCAATAATTACAATTTTAACTTAGCTCGTGACAGTAGGGAATTTCATAATAGAAAAAGAACTTTGCATTGGTGATAATTAAATATCAATTTATCATTTCCTATATTTCGAAAATTTAACGGCAATAAATGTTAATATTAAAAATGTTGCAGTTTTTCTGTGTCGACAATTTGTATATTCCTTTCAAATTTCAAAAATTCGCTTTCAAATTTTAGATGAATTTTTGGTTAAGTTTGGCGGTTAATTTAAAAACGTCAAAAATATTCTAAAAATAAATGTACGCTTTACTTGCCCGGATTTCTAAATATAATCCACACTTCTTGAAAATTATTAGTAAAACACGTTGCATATTATGCACTGTTTACCATCTTTAATTATTATATAGCAGTTTTACTTCAAAATGTCAGCTTCCGAGGGTAGTGGTGATATTGAAACCGATTCAACTCTTAGTCAGGTAATATATCGAATTAATCGACTGATAATTGCATTAAAATGATAACAATTCGCGTTTATTTAGGTTAATGGAACGGAATCTTTCGATTGGAAAAAAGAACAAGATAAATTAGTAAGCAAATTGGGCAATTTTGAGAAACAATTAGCTCAAACTGGATTAAAGCTATCTACGTTAGAGAATGATTTGAAGGTAATTTAATTGTGATTGTAATTAGAAAAGATTTACGTCTTATATTGCACGTGTAGAAAAATGTTGGCAAGAGGTTCTTATATACAAGGTCTTCTAAAAATTCAGGTCAAATTAAAAAACGTTGTAGATCTTTTTCCGTTACTAGTTTAACTTTTACGTCTGCAAAATATAAAATGTACCACTTGAGAATAATTCTTCTTATACAGGCCCGTACAGAAGAAAGAGACGATCTTAGGAAGCAAGTTACTGAATTGCAAGAGCAAGTTGTAGAAGCAAAGAAACAAACTCAAAAAAATGCAGTGGATTCGAACGCGGTAGATGCTATAAAACAAAAATCGGAAGATATGTTAACTAGGGCAAAAGAAGTCATTTTCGAGAAGACAAAAATTATGAAAAATCAAGAACTTCAGATTGAGGCTCTATCACAACAAGTAACTTCTTTAAAAGAGGTGGTACGCATCACCAAAGATTTATTGGAGATACGCAACATTGAAGTGAATCATCTGCAAGAAAAGATAGATACTGTGGAGGAAAGGATAAATGCAGAGAAAGAGAGATACAATCTGATGCATAGTAAGTTGGAGAAAATGGTTCAAATGAATTCGGATTTAAAAAGGGAATACGAGACACAATTGTGTTTATTCAGCGCTTTAAGAGAGCGGTATAACGAAAGGGAATTGGCTAGAGGAGTACTAAATGATCTTTCGAATGAAAATGATAGTACATCAAATAGTGGAAATGTAGGAGATAGTTCCTCAAATTAATATTTGTTTTACTGAGCTTTATATTTTGTATTACTAAATATTTATCTAACGTGTATATTATGCATATTTTTAATTTCTAATGCTAAATAAATAACAAAGAAATACAAGATTTCATCCAAAAATATAACCAGTTTATTGATTGAAGAAAGTATAGCTACTTAAATTACAGTGAATCGTAAAGACAATAGGTATACTAGTCCAAAGTTATTGGTAAATTTCGAATTGTTACAAATTTAGAAATTAACAATATATTATTATCTACAATGAGCATCTAGAATAGAAGGTAATATGAATTTACACTAACATCCAAAAGTATATACAGTGTGTCCAAAAAAATTTTATACAAATGGAGAAAATTTTATATTACATTTCACAAAAAAATTTTCTTGATAAAAAGCTCTGCATGACTTGCAGATCCATAATCAAGAACAACATTTTTAAAACATTGGCTGGAATACAGAGAAAATCAAAGTTACATGTACAAGATATTGTTAATTACTTAGATTATTTATTGACTAAAGAAATAAGAGAAATTACTTAAATATTAGGGAACTTCAACGTATCCACCGTCCCTTTCTAAACAGGTGACTGTTCGATGATTAAATTGTTTTATAACATTTCTAATTACATCTGGGGTTATAGCTTCACATGTTTCTTTTATGATTCCCTCAAGATGATCAACATCTTGAAATCGCTTGTGAAGGTATACTCTTTCTTTTAAGTAGCCCCACAAAAAAAATCTACAGGGGAAAGGTCTGGAGACCTTGGAGGCCAAAGAAACTCCATGTATCTCCCAATCATTTTACCATTAAAAGTGCGGAGGAGAAAATTTCGAACATTTAGGTTACAGTGAGATGGTGCTCCATCCTGTTAGTACTATATTTTTCCTTGTTCACTTAATGGTAGTTCATCAAGAAAATCAGACAACCGATTATTTAAAAATTGTAAGTATCTTTCTCCATTCATGTTATTTCGAAAAAAGAACGGTCCAACAATTCTGTCTTTGTAGATGCCAGACCATACATTAGTTTTAAATGAATATTGATCTCTAGTTTGGACATGGAAATTGGGATTAACATCGTTCCACCATCGATAATTCTGCGAGCTTACTGTACCAGTAGACGTAAATGTCGCTTCATCAGAGAAAAGTACGTGTCTTCTAATTCTCCTTGAATACGAGCACAAAATTCGAACCTTTGTTCGTCATCTCTTTCCTTCAAAGTATGGGTAAATTGCGGTTTGTACGGTTTAAACTTGTTGGCTGGTTGCATAACATCAGTTTCAATATCTTCATTTGCAACCCATGCTCGATGTTTCTTTTTAAACTTATTGTCAACACTTCCAGAACTCTTGAATTTATCTATTAAATATCTGACAGTTGTAAAATGTATTGCTTTATAACCTGAACATATTATTAAATATTTCAGCTGCTTCTCTATATGTTTTATAATTGTCTCCAACAATAAGAACAATTTTAATTTTATCTTCAATAGTCAATTTTAATGGCATTTCTAATTATTGTAAACACATACTGATGTAACACTTGACATTTGTTGACAATTATTACATATTCCAAAGCGCTCTATCAAGAACGTATCTAATAAGGATGAGTAACACAAAATCAGTCGCATTAATCTAACAAGTGAAGTGAAGTCATGCAGAATTTTTTATCAAGATATTTTTTTGTGAAATGTAATAAACTTTTTCCTTATTTGTATAAAACTTTTTGAGACACACTGTATACAAACAAAGATAAAAATTAATTATTCGATAAAAATATTTCTTATTTTAAAAATTACTTTTAACACAGGATCACAAATTATATCACCTTCTATGTTTTGTTTCAAACATTCTTCTAAAGTTTAGAAAAATAAACGAACGGCAAATCTACACAGCTTTCAGCGCAGAAAGATGAGAAGAAGACATTCAATATTTAAATATAACACATAATAATCCCATATCACAGCAAAAATGCATGATAGCATAATGTGCCAAGGGTATTTTTCACGAAAAACGTTTTTTTTTAATTCTCTACAAGCGCTTCACTGTTATACCACAGATAACACCGTACAGATGGCGCTAGTAAATCTGTCAAACCTTCTACAATATAAATTTATCTGTACAAAGTTTTCTGTGGTTGTACTATTTTAGTGTACGGTTAATATTTTGTTTTGATCATATTAATTACTCTTATTTTGAACTGATTTTGATTGGTGTATTGAAAACTGATGGTTTTATTCTTGAAATTACATCATTATAACAAAGATCAATATAATCAATTATATACAAGAAAGAATTTCATAATTGACATTTATCTACTTTATTGCTCAACAACAGTTTGTTAATTGTAACTTAGTATTAAAATTCCACAAGTTCTATTGTAGATTTATGTAATATTTGTTCATCAATATTTCAGGCAAGTCTTGAGCTTTTGTGCGAGGTGTATCTCCAAAACTGATTATCAAAATTTCGATTATTAAAAATACGATGACGTCATTAATTCAACAACAATGACGTTTTATCAGATTGATAGATTGATCAGCGCGAGCGACTTGTTCAGTTAAAAATAATGCTTTATGAATTTAATTTTATTAAATAATCTCCACACTGTATAAGCATTGTATGTACGTCAAATTTGAAATTCGTTTTAAACAAAAACGACATATTTCACAACAAAACCCATTTTTTGCAGTAGTTTCAAGAACACATCCACCAAAGTTACTACCATAAGTCTCTTAAAAATATATGAAATGTTCTATATATAAAAAAAATCTGACAACGAAAACTGTTGTTACCCTATTCATTTTTTTTACATCATAAAAGGTACCTATTTACATCTCTGTTTTAAATATTTTTTTCTCGTTTACTAATTTCATTTATATAATATGCATTTCTGCGTCGAACCACCGGAAATTAAGATAGAGAGAGTTGTGCAAATACTGTCAGTTTTTTTTTGATTTTCCATTTATTTTTTGAACAGTTCTAAGTGGCAGTGATGTGTAGGTCAGTTAGGATATGTTTGGTACGGCTTCACACTAAAACTTCCATTTTATTTCCTTTCCTTAAGACGCGTATTTGTCCCGGTTGTACTTCTGGCAACCCTGTACATTTGAATGTAAAAGTTACGGTCTGAGCTCCGAAATTTGCCTCGAACCTAAATTAAAACAACATCCGGGGAATAAAATTAAATACTATATAAATTATGAACTTACTCGGTAGTTATATTTACTTCAGGTGCTTTCCCAACAGCGTTTTGCACGACAAGAAATAACTTTGTCACAATCTCAAGGACATGTCCTGTTTGGAGGACAAAGTCTCCTTTTTCTTGCTTAAATCGCTCTGGAACAAGCAACCTGTAGCATCTGAAGTTGCACTTGATGTTTCTGCGTTTGCTATTGATGACTGCGGAAGAAAAGCAAATTCTAACTGCTATAAACTAGCAACTATAGTATAAATTGTTCATATTTCTAATTCTATCTGTAGCGCTTATTGAAAGCTAAACCAGCTGTGCTAGGGAATCGATACAAAAAAAAACTAATCTAATATCTAATTTTTTGTAGCTTCACCCCTTTATTCTAAAAAATATCTAATAAAGAAGCAATCATAGTATCTCTACACTTACTGCTCTAACATGAACTACAGCCACGTCATCTAGAAACGGTGATAACGACATCCTGTAAATTTCTGAGGCAGGTATGCGATATTTTATCTGCAATGTACGTTGATCCAATATTAACATGGATCTGGTTGATATTACCAACAGTATAGGGACAAACTGGAACCAATTTATATGGAATAATAATTAATTACAATCACCAAGACATACTTTCCCGCTCGATCTAGCTATTTTATTCACTATATCTGCAAACACTACGTATTGGTCGTTTGTTTCAAGGCATATTTTCTTCCATTGTATATTCTGCCGCAACCGAACATAATCACCAAGAAAAGGATGTGATACACTAGAATATAATTCAGATTACAATAGAATTTGACGATAAAATAACTGTAATCACACACCTTCTAGGATATGACGATTTTCTATCTTTAAATATAAAACTAGCAGTGACCTTTTCTCGCATCCTATTTCGTGCAGTTTGATCAAACTTCATCCTGTACTTATGGCACCTCCAACGGTGATAGATCTTGCACAAAATGATGTTTGTCTCATGTAATTTCGGATGACTAACTGGCCATTCCCTACATATAGGGGATTCAGTTTCCGGGGTTAATTTTTTTAATAATTGCAAGAAAAACTGTCGCCTCTATTAAAATAAACACATTGCGATGTGTATAAAACGTAAAATAATTAAGAGCACTTACTTTCCATTGGATATAATGTCTTTGTATAATATTAGCTGCCCATTCCATTTCTTTACGATGTTTTAGTATCCTAAATTCTTCTTTAGCCTACAATGATAATTAGTACATATATTTTTTTAATAAAAGTTGTTTTATAAGCAATTCTAGCGATAGTACGTTGCAAAATTGTTGCATTGAAACGTACCACTCTGTATAGACACCATAGATGACAGCGTCCTTGAAATGGTATACCGCATTTTATTTCCTAAAATATCTTTAGGAATTAACTACTTTTTCGTGTTTCTTTTTTGAATTTTGAAAATTCTCGATGAAATTAGCACAAACGAGCATATGAGAATTAGATAACTTACCCGCCAACTTCTCCAAGCGGACGCTATGATCATTTGACTATGCTTGATCTTCTGGTATTTTCTGCGCTGTCTATAACCTCGATAACACTTCTGTATGAGCAACGCAAGGTCATGCAGTCGCGACCTTCTAAAATCTTCCAATTCGAATACCGTCCGTGGACTTCTAACGAATAATTTCGTTCTACCAAATGTAAATTCGGCAGTTGGTATGGGAAGAGAACGTAGAAGAACCGATACGCCTTCTATAGGTGAGCCCCTCCATCTAGGCCATGTGTTACAACATAATAGTTTGTAACGACATAAGAATTGTGGAAAACTTAGGCGGTAACAAAATCCCGTTCTCCAAACTTGAACGGTTGATATAAGGCCTAAATATCTAACCTACAAAAATTCATAATAATTTCTTTTCTGTTATGTCGTGTAATGTTAAAACATTACCTGATGTTGTATTAAGGCAACTTCAAATATCCTAGACTGTTTCAGTTCGTTTGGCTTCAAACACCTGATGTAGTGACTTTGTCTTCCTACTAAACTTTTCAGTAGGGAATTTAAAACCACTTGCAGATGATTTGAAACTGAAAGCGTTCGTTTCAGCGTACAACGCTTGGGGTTTCCTTCGGGAAATAAAGCCTGCATTAAAGTATGATCACAACGGAACATGGCGCGTGATAGTTCCCTTGGTAATTGATCTCGGTTCTTTTCGATAAAACCGCGAACTGTATATGTCACAGGTCCAGCAAAGTGACGTATTCTAAAAAATGAATTTATTATTATTTTAAAATAATACCTTAACATGACTTACTGGAAACTTAAAGTTGGTAATGAAGGATCTGCTGCTAAACAATGCGAATGACCAGCACAACATTGTTCAACACGAGTTAAGTACGTTTGGTCGCATAATACATGTGATTCATCTAATAGTGAAAGTATCCCGTGATTTTCGTGTTCTAACAATTGACATATGTTTCTGCAACAACAATAAAAAAAATAATTAAGCAAATAAACGTAATAATAATAATAATAATAATAATAATAAGATTAGGATTCAACTTACATATTATTAAAATACTCTATTCTCGTCCATTCTAACCCTTCTTTAATTATTTCTTCTTGTTCATCTTTTAAAGTCGCAGAAATGATAAACTGTTGCAATTTCTCGTTGCAATAGTTTATCATCAATTGCTCGAAGCTGTTCTTCTCAAACATTTCAAAACCGTAGAAATCTAACACGCCTAATACTTTTCTTTTCCCTAAATGTTTAGACTGAAATATAAAAATTTTGTAATATATGTACTTGAGGTACGGTTTATGACGGAAATACGTTACCTTAATAATATCGTTTATTCTATTAATAAGCCACGTAAAAAGTCTACTGTACAATGTTTTGCACAACGTATCTCTGGTCCTCGATGCTTCTTGAGCATTTAAATCAGCCAATATTCCATCGTCAATGTGACGACTTGTTAGCGCCCTCTGTAACCATCTATGTTCAGCTCCAAGTAATTCACAGATCTCGTACAGTTCTAAAATATTAATTAAAGGTAACAGATTTATCTGTGTAAAAAAGGCAAGACGTAATTTTATTATTTAAATTCCATAAATACTCAATTATTTTAAGGTCCGTATATCATCCATCGCCCGTTTTTTAATTATTTTTAGATACATATTTGTACAGCATATTAAAAATATAATTTTTAAGATAGTCTAATTTCATGATATCGTTTAGAAAGAGAATTTTGTAGAGCATTGAATTCAATTTATGCTCCAATATAATGCATTGAAAATCAAACTTTCAGTTTTAATCTGTCTTTCAATCCTAAATGTAAGCTACTACCATCCTGGCTTAAATAAAGGCTATCATCTGCATATACAGTGAAGTTTCGCTAATCCGGATCAATTAAAACCGATGCAATCCGAAGTAGTGAAACATCCGGATTATTGAAACCTTTTTAAAAGTAAAAAATAATACCCGCAATATGTACTGTTGGGATTTATAAACTCAAAATACAAATTAATATATAGAAAATGTTACGAAAATTCTAAGTACAAACTAAAATATGTTATGTTGTACATAAAAAGTAAGGAGAATATAAAGCAAAAACCAAAATTTATAAAACTAAGCTTGAAAATTCAGTAAGTTTAATTTTTTTAATATTGCACTGCTTGGCTTGCATTGTGCGTTCTCGCATCATTCGTAGTATGGACAAGGTATTTAATTCAGCACCATTTTTCTCAGCCCACTATATGCATGTACTGAAACAATGAATTGCCTCATCATGTTTCACTGTTGGATCAATTCTTACAACATCCTTTTCCAGGTCGCTCTCATCACTATGCAATGGTAGATGTTCTTCATCGGCATCTAACCATTCGCAGATCTCTGATTCCGTCAGTTAGTTATTCTCAATGGTAATGTTCTGCAGCATATTGTTAATTTCGACAATTTCACTATGCTTATCACCGACTGATTCACGTCTTTGATTAAGTAGAGATAATGGAACCAAATCTTCAAAATCTCAGTCAGAGTCTGACGCATCATTGTCCGAATAAGAAAATATTTTGTGTCAACACTTTTGAATTGCGTCAGGAGTCACTTTGTCCCAAGAAGTAGCTAGCAAAAACACGGCATCCTTTAAATTCATATTTTTTAGAGTGTTTGAACTGTCGCTTTCTTCAAAAAACAAAACATGGACCAAGAGGCTCTTGCAGTAGTACAGTTTAGTCAGTCGAATGGCATTTTGGTCCATCGATTGGATGAGAGGAGTGCAACTAGACGGCAGGAACATAGTTACTCTAATGCTCTCACTTCTTTAGCAAAAGACTCACAAAACCATAAGACGAATAAAACTGACGTCATCCATGCGTAGCGTGGTATTCAACTGGACCAGCACAATTCTTAGATGCTTTTGGATTTGTTAATTTGCCAATAACCAATATTTTTAATTTATATGACCCATCACCAGTTAAGGAGGTTGTTGGTGTTACCAATGTTTATCTGTAGTATAGCAGCACAAATGACTACGAAATATGGTTTTCTGGCATTAACATAAGCGGCCTACAGACGAAATGATTGATTGTACATTTCATTTTACAATCGTAGTTGGTTCGACGATTTAAAGCGACCTACAGACGAAAGGAAATTAGTTTTGAATTTACTTACCATAGTCATTACTTATTGAACAACCTTCCGTACCATCAATATTATTGCAAGGCACAAACTGTAAATTTCCCAACTTAAGAACAACTGCTATTATCCTAAATATATTAACAACTTCTTCAACAGAAAATCCTAACACGTCCAAAGCTGAACGCGTGTACAGAAATAATTGTCTATCTTCCTCTTCAGTCTGTGTTGGACAATGACCATCCATCTGTAGAATAGCATAGTGCTCCACATTCCGTTGAAGCTTTAAACCTTCTAAAATCGCAATTTTAATTTAGTTTACTTATGAACAAACCTTTACAGAATAACAAAACTCACTTAAAAGATGTATATCTGCTCCGGTAAGAAGTTGGTAGAATATATGAAAGTTTCGATCACCTTGTGATAAGCTAGTTACTCTAGACTGAAATTAAAATAAAAAAATGAGCGTTAATTCAAGAATTTAAAGAAAAATTAATCTCGCAGTACTCTAGACAATTCTAATAACACTTGTGAACTTGCATAAGATAAAATAAATATTTTTACCTTATCCAAAAGATCTTTGCATGAAAAACAACATGAAATTGCAAAGAGAATAAGCAGATATATTAATAGAAACTCACAATTCATCAGGTGTCCTCCAATAGGATCTCCTTTATAATCAAATTCAATATCCAGGTATTTCCCCTATAATATCAGCATTTGCTCAATTTATTTAAACTAGCAATCGTAATGACTTACGAATCTTGAAGCATTATCATTGCGAAGTGTCTTGGCATTTCCAAAAGCCTCCAATAAAGTATTAGCCTGCACAAGTCTGTCTTTAGTAAGTTTCACCTCTGAATTATTCCCTGAGACAAGCACCAAAAATTGCAATATAATTCTAGCTGCTTCTGTTTTACCTGACCCACTCTCTCCTGAAATCAAAAATTATAAATTTGTTTTATATCAAAAATTAAAATATCATCAAAATTATACCAGTAATAATAATACATTGGTCCTCATTTCTGTCATTTAGCCAACGATAAGCTGAACCAGCAATAGCATAACTAAAATATAAAATTTAAGTCTAACATCATTAAAATATAACACAAAAATATCTACATATGTGGAGGTAATTGGAAAGGACCTCTTTTAGCATAAGTGGCAGCTAAGTCTGCCGAATAAAGAGCTAACTTCTTATAAGGATTTATGGATATCAGAATGTTTCCAATGTACGTGTATATATGATCTCTTTTGAATCGTTGTTGAAGATTAGATATGAAGATATCCTCAGATAGTGGTTCAAGCAACACAGAATCCCAGGCTCCGATCTCCTGCTCCAAACTGAGCATCGCACCGCCCCTCACACATTTGCCGCCAGCGCGGCATCTAGTCCTCGGACTATTATACACTGTGCCCCCAAATACTTATGTAATGAGACAACATAGGGTCATACTAAATAATTGCTTTAATTTTTACGTACAGGTTCATTTTTTCCGGAATTATTTATCCTTTCATTTAAAAATCAATGATTTTTCTAACGCTGTACTTTCAAAATTCACTATTTTTATATTTTGACATCAATCATGGCAGATGTCAATTTTGTTGATTAATTAGGAAGTTAAATGTGCTATTTTTCAAACTATCTAAAGTTTTTATTCTACTTTAAAAATATAGTATTAATAATCCTTTCTACATTTTTGATATATTTAAGAAATTTTTACTATGCATTACCGATTTCTGCTAATTTTTATGAAATATTTCATTAAACAGTGCAACTAAAATTTAGTACTTTTTCAATATCAATTCTGTACAAAATACCTAATATTCATATTTTATACTTATATAGGTTATGTAGTACAATAAATTTTCAGTGAAATAGTACAAAACCATGTAATACTAATAATCCAATATATTGAAATTTAAAATAAACAGTAGTAATTTTTTTGTAAAAATGAGTGTCGAAAATACAGCAGCTAGTATTCTACAGAGAGGAGTTGAGTTGGATACTAAACAAAGATACACCGAAGCCCTCGTTTGTTATCAAGAAGGTTTACAAATTTTGGTAGATTCGATGAAGAGTAAGGTATTTATCATATAAAATATTTAAGGTTTATTTGATGTGTGTACCTAGATTCCACAGGCAATAAGAAAACGTACCTGCGCAGTAAGATAGAAGAGTATATGAACCGAGCAGAACAAATAAAGGGTAAAGTTGCAAAATTGAAAGAGGAAGGCAAATATCACGAACAAATAAATATTGAAAACAATTCAACAGGATACAGTTACGAGTCTGTATTTGGCCGTTTCTTAGATGAAGATGTTATCGATGTAAAAGTCGAAGATCCATACGTAAGAAGTTTTCATCAATGCCAGAATTTTGTAAGATTTTGCGAAGTTCTTATAAAACGTTGTAAAAATCTGAAAACCATATCTTTACTCACAACAAAGGATGGTAATAATAACGATCAGATAAAGTGGTTGAGTGAATTAGAGTTTAATTTAAAGAGACGTGGTATTATTTTCGTAATACAGTATTCAGCAACGTTACATGATAGAGAAGTGATGTAAGTACAAGAGGAAATACATACACATTTTGATGTGTAAGATTTACAAATGGATTATTTTAGATTGAGTACTGGATGGATAATAAAAATTGGTAGGGGGCTGGATTATTTTAAACCACCTGAAAGTAAATTTTCTATAGGAGCTTTTGATATGGATTTTAGATGTTGCCATGAGACAACAGTAGATATATTCCATTCCAAAAATGTTAAACAACCAATTTAATTCTATATTTTATGTAAAAATGGAAAAAAAATGTGATTATAAGAAATAATAAATATATGATTTTATATTTGTGACAATTTGTTTAAAATTATTCTGTATAATATAATAAATTACTTTAAAAGGCATAGTATGTAACAATAGTTTTATTTTAAATTACATGGTTCTACTCAATAGTTCAAACTTTGGCCGAATTCGTTCAACAAAACAAATGTAATGAAATTAGCTGCGGATCGTTATTGGCTAAAATCAAATTTAAAAATTAACAGAAATCTGTTCAAAGTTACGTATGTTTGTTATCGAGTTGGTTATTTTGCACTTTAATAAAAAGAACACGTTTTACTGAATTTAAAACAGCTCTTCTTGTATTTAAGAATTCAATCAAGATATCTAAAAAGTGATCTGAAAATGCTATTTTTAGGTTATATACGACGGGTGTTTTGACATTTCTCTGAGGATTTACAGTTGGTAGTAGAATATGAATTAAAATATTACTATATTCAGTGAGAATGACTAAGTGTGACGCGGCAATTTTAAAATGTTATTCAGAAAAGTGTAAAATGTTTATTTTTCTTTTATTATTTTGTTTCAGTGAATATTTGTATATCTAACTAATAACTTTTTATTTTTTCTCATTATTTTTCTACTCTGTAAGATATTTAATTAAATTCAATTTACTTCTAACTTGAAATTTTTTGTCAATAAAACTTTTTTTAACACATTTACTTAAATTCCGAGTTCCGACAATCTTTAATTAGCATTAAAGATGAAATGGAGAATAAAAAATGCAGCTTTTTAAATAATTATTTTAATAAATAATTACGTATATATAATTTCATACATTTACTTAAACGTATTTATATTTGGTAACTTTTGAGGTTTTATACATTTTTAAAAGATATTATAATACAAAATAAAAACAATAAATAAAGTATACATAGCAGCTTATTACTAATAAGTAATAAATATATTCGTCATTATTAAACTAAACTCTCATTCTGCGTAGAATATGCAAGAAAAGAGTCCAAAAGTCGTGGTTCAACCAATTCCTGAGCATCTTGTTCATTGATAACTGACGCTCCACATGCTTCAGCGATTTTCCGAAGTGTTGCCTATAAAAAGAAAACAAGCAAAGCATTATTTAATTAATAAAAATTTTATCTTAAATGTATATACTTACAAGAGTAGCTACCAAGACTGCGTCGCTGTTATATCTTTCAGTCCTTTCTCTGCATAACTTTACTAATTTTTCTACACCATCCATTTCCACTACTTGACCGGCAGCTTCTGCTTCACTACATAATCTTGATAAAGCAATTATAGATTTTTGCTGTAATCTTTTCATAACCTCTTCTTCCATGCTACTCGTTTGCAAAAAACATAGCAGTGCTTTAGGTGCTTCGTCCTCGCTTAATTGTTTTCGAGCAAATTCCATTGAAGAAACATTGGCAATTAACGTTGCAACTTGCTCTAATAAATAAATCGAAGCTAATGGACCTCTACGCCTCGTCGTCTCTAAAGCTATTTTAACAGTATTCTGATGCAGAATGTATTTTATGGATTTAGAATCCATAGCGGTCAAATTAGCTAAAGCTGCTGCACACAATAGCAGATTTTGACAGCACTTTGTACTATGCAAAAAACGAGTTAATGATTTGACGAGCGATTTGGTGTGATCTTGTAGTCCACGGATTGTATGGTTATCTTCTATCCACGGTGCTGTTATTTGTGCCAATAAGGCAATAGCTTCAGCCCTTTCGGGTTCAGGTCTTGTATCATCAGCTAAGGTTTCAGCAATCAATTGAACGCCAGATCCTCTTTCAAATTGTCTAATCGCTTTAGAAGTACAACAAATTGTTGATAAGGCGCGCAATGCTAACGCTCTCACTGAGGAGCCTTCACATTTTTCACACAAGACAATTAGAATTTGTATAACTCCTGAAGATGGTAGCAGATCCACGATATTTTCATGTCTCAAGGTTACTGAGGTTAAACCGATTAATTTTGCTCTTACATCCATTTCCGAGATCGGATCTTCTAAGCCGTCAACAATTTTTTTGATCTCTTTACTTAGAAGGGTTTGATTCATCGTTCTCCAATTCATATGAATATTTCCGATAACTTTTTCTAATTCTTCTGTATTGGCTTTTCGCAAATCTTCGCATTGTTCCAGCAAATTCTTATCTTGAATCGCATCATATTTTTCCACGAATTCCTTCACTAAACCTGCTAGACTTTGCGCGAGTGGTTGGATATGTTTCTTTTGGCTAAATAATCAAAAAAGAGTTAAAAATGTTTTAAATAAATATATAGAATAATTGACGTACTTTTTTAGATTATCGAATTCAGCCTCTATCATTTGGATGTGGTTTAAAAGCTCTCTTAAAGTGCTGGTAGCTACTGCTGCTAAATGGGATACCTTTTCAGCTAATTCCGCTGAAATTGATTTGCATTGTAGAGTGGTCATGCATTCAGGTTCGTAAAGCTGTCTAGCTTCTTGCATCCATCTCTTGAGTGCGGTTCCATCTTCAACATTTTGGATTGTAATTGGAGGGACCCTTTAAAAGGAAATAAGACAATCTAATTATTATTAATTTAATCGACCAATGATATTTTTAAAGAACGTGAAATAATAAAATTTACAAACTTACCGTTCATTTTGATATTTCACTAACAAATTCATAACGTGTCTTCTTTCCGTTTTGAAGGCAGTGCGGCGTTTTCCACTAAACTTTGGTGTTGAAGTGTGTCTGGGTGACTCAATCGTCTCAGCAAATAAACATTCCAATTCACTATCTGAATCACTATAGGACGGTGTTGACGATGATGTAAACGATGTTACTAATTCCTCATCTTCATTTAGAACGGCTGGTGCAGTGATGTTAAAAGCAATCTTTTT
Organism: Holotrichia oblita; assembly: GCA_023690525.1. Classification (NCBI taxonomy): domain Eukaryota; kingdom Metazoa; phylum Arthropoda; class Insecta; order Coleoptera; family Scarabaeidae; genus Holotrichia; species Holotrichia oblita. The sequence continues at coordinate 91,292,893 of CM043020.1, forward strand.
ACCGACTCGATTTCTTCTATTTCTTACTAAAGGCACAGTAACGTTTCTACAATGAGGAGAGCCGGTAATGTTATCTATTGACGACTGAAAGTTGTTTTCGTCGTATGTGACTTCATTGTTAATATCACCAGTGTCTTGTACATGATCGGCGCCGTTTCTTGCATACTGATGTCGTCTCCTTTCAGTTGAACCATGCGTAGAAATATCAATCTGTTGTATGCTCCTGAATAAATTTCTTTTACTGGCTTTCGGATAATTTTTAGCGTATTTAAATCGACCTATTTGCGGTTCAGATTTCACTTCAATTTCCAATTTACGTGCGGGTGTTTTTAAACGAGACTCTTCACTTTCTTTCGGATCATTTTCCTTCAATAAAATCTGTTTCTTAGGCGTCACTTTATCAACAATATTTCTAGATAAATTCTGTATATTTTCGCTGGATTTATTCTTTAGAATATCTAATTTTTGCGGTGTTTTCGTTCTCGGTTTGGCTGAGGGGGACGCTTCCGCGTCGGAAAATCCAGAATCTTGACTCCCCGGGCTTGAAGAGGTAGCACGGTGATTCCAAGAGTTCTCATCGGATCCCCAGAAAACTTTGCTCGGACTGCGAGTAAAGCCGCTCATCTTCAATACTGCAAATATGAAAATGAAATGGTTTTAATACTTGTTTTACTTTTATTTTACGTGTATAACTGCAATGCATTTATCTAATCTAATAAACGTGTGTGTCACTTGAAAGTATTACATTTTACCCTGACCTATTTCTTTGATGGTAAGTACATTGATAAGAATTCATGAAATATATTTAATGTATTAAATACGTGAAGTCAATTATTGATTAACTAATAACACTAAAATAAGGATTAAAATTATGTATGATTCACTTATCTTGTATGACTATAGCGGATGGAATGTGAAAAATGTGTAAATCATGTGTAATTCTTAATCATAGTGCAAATATAAATAAGCCCTTGTATTCAGTATCGCTTGCACTATTGATAAAATGTTTACTGAAGGTTGGAGTTTCAAAACATGAGGTGTAGATTAGCAGGTCTATCTCTGTGTACCATGTATTAAAAATAACGAAAAAGGAAGAGAAACATTAGGTTTCATCTAGCATCAAATTAAAGAGAACGAAACAAAATTAATTAATTAATATTAAAATTTTATATTTATGACTTCAGAACCAAATTATATATGAAAAACTTAATTGCTAATCATTATATATAACATTATATTTCTAGATTGTGTCGATTGATATTGTATAACAGCTATTTCATAAATACTTTCCGATTAATTTAAAACTTGAAATGGTTATTTTGACATCGCTGTCGTCCATATGATTTTCAGGAAAAAAATTCATCGTTATGCATATAAGTATGTAGTACATATTGCAGGTAAGGACACGCCTACAAATGCATATTATCGATATAAATCACACCTTGCTCTACGTTTAACTCTGGAATCTTAATTTAAATATTTTTTTTATACACATTTAAAACTAATTTATTTAGGAAAAATACGAAATTGAAATTGTGGAACTTGTATATGATTCCTGTAGGTTTTATTCTATTTTGATATATGAATATTTATAGTTGTGTATTAATATGTATTAATAGGAATACAACTAAGATGATTTCTAGATTATAGAAAAAAATAATGTTTTCGGTTATATTTTGAATTTTTGATTAGATGTGGCAGAATTAATTAATACAAAGTCGTTTAAAGAAAGAGAGAAGAAGAAAGCTTTTTGTTGCACCCGCAAAAAGGGTACCTATTTTAAGAGAGGATACAAATGAATTCATTATCATCAAAGATTTTCTGTTTTGGTCTCATCTTTTTCGTAATAAGTCTGTATTTTCTAACAGGAAATATGTTAGAAAGCCTTCAAAAACTCCTCCAGGTCTTTAATTTCCGAAAGAGTTAATAATCATTTTACTTGTATCGTCATATAGTCTTCGATTATTTCTTAGATTTGGCGAGCTTTGTGAACACTAAAATTACGATGGGATTGATATTATAACCTTTCAAGCAATCTTCGTCCATAATTGAAGAGCCTTTCTTCATGTATTCATTTAACAAAATTCCTTCTGTATCACAAAATACTGTTCTGCGTCATAGTTTTTGTTAGTGGGAATCCAATTTGGACTCATTGCATGGATTCTTGCTTGGATCCACGTTGCATCACCAGCTATGATTTTCATTGTCAGCCAAAATGTTCAAATGTGTTGCTCGCACATTTTTTGTTTGAGTGAAAGCGATTCGCGAATCCATAGCGTTGAGAGTTTGTTCATCTTTTATACTCTGATTTCTGGTATCTCCATTACAACGACTATTATTAATACGTTCCTTCTTCGATCTGCTAAGTGCTGTTCCTCGAAATTCTTGAGGTTTTTCATAGTTCTTGCTTCGATAAGCCTGTTAGGATGCTCAAACCAAAATGTTATGAAATATGACCAGATAACCTGGCCTAATGTTGTTTAATAAATATTTTTGGTGTGCATTTTCTTCTCCTTCTCTCTGGATTTGGAGAAAACTTAGTCAGTATGAACTTAATTTTTGAAGGGCTACGATATCTCCCTTTATATGTGTGCTAGTTTAGGCTTTTAGCAAAAGTTCTTAGGTCCCTTGGGGAGTTACTAAGCTCTGCTACTAAAAAATACGATTCCTATAGCTAATTATTCTTCATTTTTCTTCTGTACCCCTTGGGATATCAAGGTTTTGTGATCAGTTCCGGTATCTTTCATCTATTTATTCCACTCTTTCCTATCATTCCTTACTATATGTCTCCATATCGTTCGTTATTATTTTCCTACTGTTTCTCATCTTTTCTATCTATTGCATTCATGTTTTTGAATCTCCATATTTTCCTTTTACCATTCCTTCCTTTTTATATGCTTCCTTTGTTACCTGGTCGTTTTTATCTTTGCCCGTTTTAATTTTTGTCTTAACTCGTAATTTCATCTTTTCTTCTACTTCTTTCTTGTTATTTGATTTGATTTGGTCCTGGTTCGGAATCCATAGTTTTGCTTAGTTTGCGTTTTTATCTTTGCCCGTTTTAATTTTTGTTTTAACTCGTAATTTCATCTTTTCTTCTACTTCTTTCTTGCTTAGCTTGCAGTTACTTACACTCTTCTATTAATTTTGTTTAATCTGTTTATGCTTGTAGATAGATGATGATTTTTTAAAGTATCAGTATAAGCATTTATTAATATTTGTTTTCACTCTTAAGTGTTCAATTTCTGTTGTCTATATATTTGCAGTTTGATATGTAAGGCAACAGTTGAATGGTCCTCTTTTCGTTTTGCAATATCTGTCTTTGACTGTTTAAATCTCCTTCTGTTTCTGGTCTGTATAATCGAACTTGTTGTTTGAGACATTTTCGTATTAGCTTTCTATCAATTGAGTCAAATGCTGCTTTTTGTCTAAGAAGGGTAAATAAATGCTGTGTTTATTTTCTGTTGCTCTTGAATTATCGTAATCATGTCATGATCTCTTGTATGTATATATAGGAATTATTCTAGTCGTCAAGTTTTTTATTTCTTCTTGCCATATATTTTGGCATATGTCTAAAATCCATCCCATTTTCTTCACACCGTTTCTTCTATTGATTTTGTTTAATCTGTTTATGCTATCAATATATTCATATTCAATATTTATTTGTACTTTTAAGTTCTATAGAATTCAATTTTGCTTTGCTGTCCATTTCTGATACCTACGATCACTCATCTTATTAATACCTGTCTTTTGGAGAGCATATTCCCAGCTTGTTGGAAGGAGGGTACTGTTGTACCGTCGGCAAAAAATAATTCTCCGACGAACTTTAATGATTTGAGACCCATCTCGATTCTGCCTCTGTTATCTAAGGTTCTCGAGAAAATAATTGATCGACAAATTCGGTCATTCCTAGAAAGTAATGACGTTTTGCCATCCGAACAGTCGGGCTTCCGTTCTGGCTATGGTTGTGCGTCTGCACTGGCTCATGTAACCGACGACATATTCAGAGCAATTGATGATGATATGGTTACCGTATTAGTGTTGCTCGATTATAGTAAGGCTTTTGACGCGCTCAACCATACACTACTAATTGCCATCTTACACCATATTGGTTTTTCCAAGGAATCGGTCGACTTTTTTAAAAATTATATTTCTCAACGTAGTCAGAGGGTTCGCTTACACGGCCAGGTCTCTTCGTCTCGATCTGTTGCCTCTGGTGTACCACAGGGCAGTGTATTGGGGCCACTACTTTATAGTATTTATTCATCAAATATCGTCAAATGTTTGCTACACTGCTCTAACCATCTATATGCTGACGACACACAGTTGTATCACTCCTTTGCTGTCTCTGAGGCACGTAATGCGGTACAGAATATTAATCACGACCTAAAATCTATTTTTGACGAATCTTTGCGTCATTTCTTACGTATTAATCCTAATAAGTCATCAGTGATGGTATTCGGTAGGGATTCATCGCGAGTTAATGTTCTTCCTCTCATTCAGATTGCTGTAAATGACACCCTGCTGCCAATTTCGGAGTGTTCACGTAATTTGGGACTTCTCATTGACACTCAGCTTCGCTTCAAGAAGCATGTGTCTTTACTGATTAGATCCGCTTACTCTAAATTAAAAGTTCTCTATAGTAGTATAGAGAATGCTTGGAACGTGATGTAAGAAAGCTACTGTGTCAGTCCCTTATTCTATCTCAATTTAATTTTTGTATTAATGTGTACTACCCTTGTTTTGATAATGTGGACAAGTTGCGTGCAAAATGCATGCCTAAGGTTTATTTACGGGATTCGACGCTTTGACCATATATCTCATACCCTGGAATGGGCTGGCTGGCTGGATATGTCGACTAGAGCGAATTTTCTTGCTATTCTATTTTATTTTAAAATTATTCATTTTAAAAGACCTAGTTACTTATATCGTAAAGTATTATTTAGGACAGACGTCCATATAGTCAATGTTAGATTTAAGGGCTTACTTACACCTCCCTATCACCATTTGGAACTTTTCAAAAGATCGTACTCCTACAACATTGTCAAAATATACAATGCAATTCCAGCTTATCTTAAAATCTTAGCTCCGCCATCTTTCGCTGGCCATCTTAAAAAATTCTATCACTCTCTCCTCTGGACCGCCATATATAGTGGGCGTGCACTGATATTACACTTGCAATTATTAGTATGCTTGTTTGCACTTAGACTCGAATTTGGATTTAGTTCAGTAATTAGTTTTAGTCTGCTTATATTTAGTTTATTTGCGGTTTGGGAGTCAGAGCAGCTGCTTGTCCTGCAGGCAGCTGATCTCAAACCTTTTGGCGATGAATTGTTTTTTTTGTTGTTGCTTTTTTGTTAATACTTTTTATACCGGCGTCGTCAATAAAGAACTATTATTATTATTATTATTATAATTAAATATTTCAGAAATAGCCATCGTCAACATTTAAAGAACGATTTCAGAAGATTTTTTAGAACTGATTTATACTATTTATTGTAAACACAAATCGACAATATTGGGTTACCGTAAAATATGTATAAAGTTGTGTAAGAAAAATGGTTGCAAATGTGAGCTTTCCTCTCTAATTATTCTTGTTATCTGCAATTCATTTTTTTGAATTAATATACATATTTAGAATTTGCAACACCCTACCCAAGTGTTAGTTAGCAATTCATATTTATTCGATTATGATTTCATCGCCGTCATAACTAGAAATATTAAAGTAATAACAATGATTCATGTTTGATGAAAATGTAAATGCAAATTCCATTGTTAAGAGCATACACAAATGAACTCAGAAAAAAAAAAACTTGTTCTCTCTATATTGACCTCATGCAAAATATATACAACCACAACATACATATAAATAATAATACCCCGTATCGCTTTCATATTGTAAAATCGATTAAAATTTATAATTTTGATCGACATTGTGGTATCGAGTACATCGAACTCTAACTAATCTTAAAGTAAAATTAAATCTATTGTAAAATAGAACGATCTAAAAGTGAGAAGGTAATGTTAGACGTGTAATGTTAAGAAGAGAAGTTATCATAGCAGATGATATCCGTATCAAAATATCAACACTTACATTCCTATCTACATCTGTAATAAGATGAATAAGCATTGCAAACACAATACCCACCTTTGATTTGTGTTTTGCAGCTGTTGTAACGGTAAAATTATAAAGTTTCAGGGGGTACCTACCGGTATATAGGTACCTAGTTTAATGCAGCTTTTATGTAGCTTCATAACCCCTATTCTTGAACCCCTCAAATCACAGTTAGGGTTTGATAAAATATGTATTCTCCATTTTCACACACCACCGGTGTCATTATTTGAATGCCTGTGTATTTGTGCATTGAATTCAAAATTTTTTCATTTTAATATCAAATTTGTCTGTGATATTGTACAGTGAATAACGTCACTAACATGTGTTAATTTATCACGAAATAACCGATTAACTTCATACATAGTAGACATACATTCTTGCGCATTTAATCTACTAATTACTTTTAAAATCATCCGTCTAGACATTGAGTAGTTTCATTTTAACCGTATCTTATTTCAATGAGCGTCTGGTCCATTACAGTTGATGCATTTATGCTACTTATTGTAGATAATAATTCAATGGAAGTAGTTTTGTTAAATCTCATTAACGCCAGTGCAGGTTGTTACCATTTACTTTACATAATAAATAAATACTAGAATTGGAATTTTAAAGATATACGTCAAGTGATTGGTAAAGAGCATTTTGGATTACTTTAATAATTGATTCATCATGGTTAAACACATAAAATGCTAGCAGATAATTGCATTATGGTTTAGTGATAAATGTTTTTAAAACCCATCAGAACGTGAAAAAACATAATTTGTTAGTGTTGTTAATCAGGCTTGCAGAGACTTTTACAATTGCACCATCGAGCTGTCGATATAATATTATTGTTGTTAACACGCTTGACAACTAATTGCGAGACGTCTCAACTTAAGCAAAGAAAACTTAGCTGCTTTCAGAACCAGCTTCCAATCAGCTAAGCTTTTCCAGATTATTCTAGATTCTCCAAACATCATTCTTGTGTTTCACAATAAACTTTAATGATTCAAAACATTTGTCCAAAAAATAAAATTTTGCCAACCTCCAAACCTCAAAAGTTGCAGTTTGAAAAGTTAAAAGTGGATAGCAGGGGGAGGAAAGGAAGGGGGCGGGGGAATTTGATTTTTCTCAATTTTTTCATGAACTGTACTGTTGAAGGTTGAAAACGTTTGGAACAATGTTTATAACAACTAGAACATTCGTAAAAATGTTGGAAAAACTGCTAAGCATCTTTCGAAACAACCTCATAACCAGTTTACAATCATCTAATTACTCCCACCATCAAAATTAAGCCCCATATCATTTTTTAGGGAACTATAAGGCACAGAACATAGATAGTCTCCTTACTGACGTCCCAAATATGGGAGTCAGACATCTTGTAGACGTCTAGAAGGTGTCTTTGTGCTGTCTACCATTATGTTATTATTCCATTATTCTGAAGATGTATGTATCTATTGTTATGCCTTGTATTAAATTATTTCTAGAGTTTTCAAAATTTCGAAATCATAACCTGAGTAATTCAAAAGATTTGGCGAGGAAATAAAATTTTATTGGACCCTCTCGAATCGAAACTTTAAAAATGATTCCTATAATTGTTGTATACATGTTTAACAAGCATTTTTCAATTAAATTAAACAAGATATAGTAGGTATAAATTTGTGTGTATTAAAAAAAAATAACCAACGGAATTCCCCGAATCAAATCAAACACGCTTTTATCTAATTCAAATTGATACGTCAATGAAGAAAGGTAGCTTCAATAATTATTCAACGACTACCTAAATGTACAACACTCGAACTTATTTAACAATTCCTCTTCACATATTATTGTTAAACCTGTAAACAGGCAGTCGTGCGTGACAGAAAAGAATTATTTTCCTTTAATGTCTGACATAGCGACGTGTCCTTGAATTTAGCGTTTATTTCCGCCAGCTACCGGTTGAATCACATCTTTTAATTATGAATTATGTCAGACGCGTTTATCACTTGTTTACTTTGTTGACGGGACACCGTAATCTAATTGGAATTTTTTCCGAACTTTTAAATTAATATAATGAATCGCTTTTTTGTTGAGGAATTAACAGGAATTACATAAATAAAAATCATTTTGTGTAAGTAATGACGGTTTGTATAAAATGACCTCTAACGCACCTAACATTAATTTATTTATGTATTATGCACATCCATTAATCTGATTGTGAGTGAATATGTTCAATGCTTCGAGAAGGCGTGTCTAATTTAAACGTAATATCAATGTAAATTTTATATAATCGTGTAAATCCAAAACGAAGGTAATTATCGGTGATCTAAATTATGGAATACGAGCAAATCCCGATGTTATTTCTTCTTTTTCTTTCGCTGTAATTATTGATATAATTACAGTTTAGAAACGCTTAAATTATACTATATAAGAATTGTTTTTTGTCGACACTCATAATGTATTAAAGCGTGCATGTACTTTCTTCGGTAAATACGAACCCATTCTAAAATAAAAATACAAGGAGGCGTCAGAAATCTTCAAAGCAAAAACACAAAAATAAATATCAACACTTTTTGATTGGGTTGATAACGGTTTGTCTTTTCGATTACTACTTCCTGGTTTTTGTACATTATATTATTACTCTGTCTATCTATTTGACTTTCTCTAATAATTTTTTCTAATATATAAATACCAGTTAAATAATAGTATTGACATGGTATTAATAAACGGGATTGCTGCAGGTGTTGGGCCCTTTAGAATTGAGACACAAATACTTTTTTATCATTCTTCCTTGCCTCCATACTTTCTAGATTAAATTTGATCACGTTTAAGATTCTTCTATACTTAATACCATAATAAAGCTGGTCTGATACTACGATTCCTTTTCCTTTTCTTTACTAGCCTATAAAAATTCCTTTTTATGTGGAATCTAGAAGAGTCGGCAAAGAAAGATTGATGGGTAGGCAAGGACACAAAATAAACACACAATTTTAATATAGAGATACATTTTAATATAGAGATGTTATCTTCTAGAAACGAAAAACGAAATGTGCTAGGTGGGCTATGCTTTGCGAATTGATAGGAAAACAAAACTAGAAGACTTGGGTGCGTTTAGCGAATGCAACCGTTGCGATAATTGAGACAAATGAAACGTTAAACGTTTACGCTGAACGTTTACACAGCGGGTGCACAATCTTATAAGCACTAATTATGCTGCAATGGTCAACATGAGAATTCTAACCTCAAATAAACTGTAATGATAGTTATACATAATATATATCTACAAGCAGTTTCTTCAATAAATACCAATAAGAATGTTATATTTTCATATATCCTTCATTATGAACTGGAACTATTCTGTTAGGAATAATATTTTCCCCAAGAGGATTCAATTCATCTTCAAGAAATATTCTATATTTATTTTATTATTATATCATAATTACTTCTTCCATTTTAAATGACAACTCGAAGATAAACACAAAATGAACAGACCCTTTTGACAGTGTTTGGACATGGTTTGAACGTAGCCCATGGGTGCGTTTAGCGAGTGCAATCATGACGTTACGATAGTTGAGACTAATGAATCGCTAAACGTTTATGCTGAACGTTGTTGCCAATATTTCAAATTTCGACAAATTCAGCAGCTGTACAATCTTGTAAGCGCTATTTTATTATGCTTATTTTTTGACTATTCTTTTTTTACTCCTATTAGTCCCATACTTTAATTGTATTATTAGATATTGATGAACCTGTACTTTAATGATGTCCATTACGATACAGATTTTCATTATGATACAAGTTTACTTATATCACAATATTTTAGTCATTTTGTTGCAAATTATGATAATTATATTCAAATTTATATCCAATAAAATTTAGCAAGTTACATTCCAATATTAGGTATAGCCGTGACTACATATCTGACAGAATTTCATAAACTATTAATTAAACTTGACAGTTCTCTGTATCTATTTAAATATTTAGTAAAAATGAAAATAAATACGTATGATATTATGGGGTCGTAGAAAAAATTTAGTTATATGCAACTCGCATTTAATGGTCTTTTTATTTTTATTTAGACACATCATAGGAATACAGATTTTTCATTACGATACAAGTTTATATTCAATAGGAATGCTTCGCCTCGTATTGTAATTTTAAACTACAGTTCTCTGTCTTAATTCATGCTCATTGCATAATACCTATATTAAATTATGATCAGCCCGAAAATGCTAACCTCAAATAAACAGTTCATCATCATAATTATTTATTCCATTTTGAATGAAAAGTTGAAGATAAACACAAAATTAACAGATCCTTCGGGCAGTGTTAGGACATGCCACAGCCCATGTAACATTCAAATTTTTTATAGGCAGACTTAGCAAAGCCGTTTAGCGAATTTACTGCCGCTTTCACTAATCAGAACTTGATACAATCATTGACGATGTAATAGAACCATTCATCATTAGATTTGGAGAGGATACTAACAGTGCTGATTTTGATTGTAGTTCAATATCATCATCATAATATAGAGATATATGAATTTATTTCTAATAGTTATGAGCAGCTCATAAGTTTATGATAAATATTTTTATTACATTTGCATTTTTGTAAATAAATATTTGAATGTAATTTTTGCAGAACTTGTAAGTTTATAATAAATGTATTATGATTGTATATTTTGTAATAAATAAATGTTCTATTTATCCCCCGTTTACACTTTCTAATATTTAAATTCTTTCCTCTTTAGAATTCCGACGGTGAGTCTATAAATTTAATATCAAATAATATACTTCAGTCTAAGCAGAGGTCTATACTTAATATAAATGTATCAATGTATGTAATCACAAATGCAAATATTATTTGAATTTTGCCGCGCACAATTTGTTTTCAAAATTTTCGTGCATGTGATTTGGGCCTAGGGTATGTTCAGAAATTCGTCTCTCGACATTAAAAATAGACTTAATTTAGATTTAATGCTAAAAGCTAGTTAATAGCTCTCCGTTTGCGTTAATACGTTTATCGGATAAAAATCTTCTTATTTGCGTCTGTACGTATTTATGTTACCAATTTTCAAGAGTTAACCTCACTTCTTTCGTAAACGGATGAACGGAAGCGGACGAAGTTCAACTTCAACTAACTTTATCCGTCAGCGGATAGACTGATGTAAAGCGCACACATTTAACGTGCAGCGATTGGTCAACGTATCAACGCAAACGTACGAACGGAGACCTATGAACTAGCCTTAACTTTCAACCGCTGAAGTCAAATTTTGAATGGGCAGACGTAGCAAACCCGTTTAGAGAATTTACCGCCGCTTTCACTTCAATCACCACTAAGCAGATTTTATGGTCACTTTCAACTGCCGAATTCGCTAAAGTTTGTTTTGTTGTGTTTTAATTATCTTCAGAAATTAAACTCAGATAGAGTAACGAAAAAAATCCTGGCTTTGTTGAGGACCAAATGCTTAGTAGATACAAAACAATTATTTTTAAAAATTATTAGATATAAATTCCAAAAACCAACCTTTTTAAAGACATATTGAGGATACAAAAGCATCAATATTATGTCCTGGCATTGTTATATACATATGTAATGTATATGGTAACGTTTGTATGTATGTATACTACATATGCGGTTCATGTGGGTGTTTATCATAAATATAACATCAATGCAAACAAGAAGTATCGTTCCAGGTGTTGCTCACTGATGTCTACAATCCACATACGTTTGACACGCGACTTACGTCTACATAGACGCATTCCCTACAGATATTAAACGATACGCACCTTGAACACACCGGAAGGATGTTCAACATTTCATAATTCACGCACAGTTTACTGAACCTAACACGGAATCTCCAAAGAACCCCATATGTCCACCCCAAGGCTGTTACGTGCAATACTAGGACAGTATATCAATGAGATTCTAACGTATTTTTATGGAGCTAACGTCTAAATACCTATTTAAAAGTTACGAGAGAACGTTCGTATTTTAAACAGGTAAATAAGCTACTGGTATACAGTGATTCAGAAATATTTTCCCGATTATTCATTTAATCCTAAGTAAGTATAAGAGTATTACATGCGATAAATAAACCACGTGTTCTTTTGTATAAGTCATACTGTTGTACCCGCGTTACCTAGCGTGGATTTGTACATTTTTTGAGAAACAAAGCAAGCTTTAGGAACTTAATAATTTGCTAATCGGTATTAGTCAGGCTTGAATCAGAACTTTTAAACCGATTATTAAACCACTAATCATACTATACTGATATGAAACACATTCTTTTACAAAAGAACCTGTTTCTGTAGACAATAAAATCTATCACACAATATGGAATATACATAAAATTGTAGATACCAATCTATAAACAATGATGTCTAAAAACGATTTATCCAAACACATTCTTGTCTTCTTTTTTTGTATTAGTTCTTTTGAAGCAAAACAGAGTTGAAGGTCGAATCCGTAGACATCACGTATAACATAAGTGGTATTGTTGTTCAAGCTATTTAATATGTAATTTGTGTTATATAATTGTAGATAAATTATCATTCATCTGCATTTCTAATAGGTGTATGTTGAATAAATCCATTTCAAGAGAGAATAAAAAATAGTGGATTACATCATCATTCGGTCGTACAACAAAGGTAGAGGCAAAATAGGAGGTTTTCTCTAAATATATTATACAAACGCAAACGTATTTAATACCGAATATTATCTATATTGTATAAGAGTGATATTCCGTGGAATTATATACAAATTACCGTTGTTTATTGCCGTCGTTCAATTATTCGCGTTTACTGTAATCTTCATAAGAAACTTTGTTGGAAAGCACGTTATAAAACATAATACGCAGCGTCTATTAAGTTAAATTACAATATAATACTGTAATTTAATAATAAAACTGTCAAAAAAGCAATTCATCCGTTATATAAAATTGCAACTGCAACTTGTACAGTTATAATTTTCAGGTTATAATAGTCGGTTTACTTTATAGTGTTAAACCATAACAACAAATATACTTATGTAGAGGTACTTAATTGTTGCAATGATTTGTTTTCTTATTTTGTGTTTGGGCGAAACGAGTTTAATTTGAAGAACTACACATCTATAAAAAAGATAGACGAGAACATCAGAAACTGTTTTATAAGGTAATGAAAAACGCAAGGAAAGACAAACAACACACAATAAGACACATTAAAGCAAAAGACAATAGAGTATTAACTAGTGAAGAAGAGAAAATGGAAAGATGCAAAGAATACTTTCAGGACCTACTGAACACGGAGGGGGAAACATATTAAAAGAGGGAAAGCAGCCGGACATGACAACATCAAGCCAGAACTGATAAAAATATTAGGAACCAAAGGCATAGAAATGCTGACTTTTATATTTAACAAAGCATATGGAACCAAGGACGAATACCGGAGGATTGGACGACTGGCATAATCATCCCAATATACAAAAAAAAGGACTCTAGAGACTGCACTAACTACAGAGGTATATTACACTACTTTATTAGTGTAGTGTCGAAAACATATTAATTTATTTTAGTGAAAAGATTAAAAAATATTATAGAAGGGCAATTAGCTGAAACTCAGAGTGGATTTAGGAAGGGTGGAAGCACTCAAGATCATATTTTCACAATTAAGCAAATGATCGAAAAAACTAGAGCAAGCGATGGCCTTCCTGGACCTAGAAAGGGCTTTTGATAGTGATAGAATGTCAATACCAATCTAAAAAGAGGTATACAAAGTATATACATGGACAATAAGAACTACATAAAGAAGGATAATGCGCAGTCCCGGGTTTTCCACATCAATGACGGATTAAGACAGGGCGGCATAATGAGCCCAACACTTTTCACGCTGATTATGGATGACGTCATAAAAGCAGTGAATAACAGAATACGAGCAGTCGATGTTGGGTATCATAGACACCAACCAGTATACTTATCGAATTGCGTCTTTGCAGATGACCTAATGGTATGCCGCGCAGAGAAAGAACAGGATTTGCAAGAAAATTTACAAGTCTGGAAAGAAGAATTAAAAAGAAGAAGGCTCAAAATAAATATCACTAAAACAAAAGTAATGGTAGTGGGTAAAGAAAACATAATAAGGAACATAAAACTAAATGATCAAAGAATAGAACAAGTCAATCTATATAAATACCTAAAAGGAATAATTTTAGATAGAGAAGGAAATATGGAGAATGAAATGAACGAGAGGATACATATAGTGCGGCAAAAGTGTACCTACCACTGTTTGAAAAAGACACTGATCCAGAAAAAAGAAATAAGCAGGAAAACAAAACTTATACATTATACAAAACCATCTACAAGCCGATTCTAACGTACGGCAGTGAAAACTGGATAATAAATAATGTGAAGCAGACTACAGGCAATGGAAATGAAATTCCTGAGAGCAATCAAAGGAATCACGCGCAGAGAAACGAATTAGTAAGGGACGAATTAGGAATTGAGCCGATTCTAAACTGCATAGAGAGAAGTCAACTAAAATGGTTTGGTCATATGTGCCGCACGGACGATAAAAAGCCAGTCAAAATAATATAGCAAACAAAAATGACAGGCGTAGGAAGACGAGGACGACCAAGAAAAACGTGGAATGATAAAGACTGGACAAAAAATTGAATTGAACATGGAGATGACATGTACATTACTTAAGCTAGAATTTGGAAAAAAAACTACATTTGCCAAATTTCTGGACTTCAAGTTTTGGACAAAATATAGGCATTAAAGGCGGTAATACACGAATTTAGAAAGATGCGTCCGATTTAACCTAGAAAGAAAGTACCGGAAACAGGAGATGATCATCTTGACCGATAGTCAAGGAGCCATTAAAACGCCAAAGTTCCTATTCAATTAGCTTTGGACAAATACTTGAGACTGCCTTAAAGGCGGAAATACACACGCTATTAGAAAGAAATGCGTCCGATTTAACCTAGAAAGAAAGTACCGGAAACAGAGTGATTATCATCTTGGGCTCTGAACCTCAAGGAGATTAAAACAGAGTTCACAATATTAGAGAAACTAAAAAAAGAAGTTGATCAAAGAAAAACCAAGCACTGGTTTGATCAACATGGAATGAGACAAGTGATAACAACTCTGGGAACCTACAACCAGAACAGATTCAATGAACTCATTACCATGAGCAAAGACAAACTTCGCTTACTGACATCATATCAGGTCACTGTCCGCTCCGAAGGCATATGAAAACAATTGGGTTAGCATACACAGCAGAATGCCGTTTCTGTGAGGAGGAAGACAAAACTTCTACACATATCCTCTTTGAGTAGCACTGTGTAATTCAAGGGATATGCACCTAGGATCTTATGAAATAGAAGAGGGAGATCTGCCTAAAGTCAAGCCATCCCACATTCTAAATTTTCTAAAGCAGATAGGCTTTTAGCAAGTCAGCATTGAAGTCGAGAAACCGTCAACCACACAGCAAGAAAGAGAGGACACAAATAGACCTTCCAGGTCGCATGCAAATATCACCCCGCAACGCTATACATATGTACATACCAGGCATTAAAGTTTTTGAGCTCCACCTTTTGAAGATTTTGTGTGAATTATTATTATTATTATTATTAACCTTAATAACTTAATGCCGAAAGCAAAAAAGTAGAGGAAAAATGTCGTGCTTTCTAATCCTGACTTAATTTAAAAATGTCATTAATGTCAATGTCATTATTACATAAAATATCAAATTATAAAAAGGTATTTGCATAATATGAACAAGATATTAATTCACATTATAGAGAAATATCAACAATATCCGGTAATAAAACCGTATTTATTTAAAACTTCTTGTAATGTATGGGAATTAATTATTGTAATATTGACAGCTAGTATTTTAAAGAACAAGTTTATAAGGTACTATTTTCTCGCAAATAACAAGTTTTACAAAGAGTCTTATGAAACGAGTTCTTTATATTATTTTGTATTAATAAATTAATAATAAATAGTAATTAAAAATCTCATTGAAGACTTCAATTCTAATTTTATATGGAGAAGTTGGTCACATTGATATTTGACAATTTAAATGTCAAGTAAGGTTATCCGTTAATTAAACCAAGTACATATCATGGCAGGCAAAGAATAGCACAAACTGGCTAATATCGCTGTTATTACATTTGTGTGATTCTGTCTATGAAGTTGGCATCACATTTTTAGATTTTTTTAAATTTTGCAATATTTTATGTACAGCAAGCAACTTATGCTACAAAAAGCACATTTTGTCTATTCTTAATACAGTCACACCTTTAAATTTTCCATATTCTACCATGATACCGTTTTGTCCTAATTACTCCTATAAGAACCGTGTTTTGTGGGCTTTTAATTTAATCAATTAATGTTTTCATTTTTTTAAAATTTCAAGTGCGTTTATAGTAATAAATTAACAGCAAGGATGTTTTCATGTTTTTTGTATTGAAATTCAATTAATCTTTTATAGTTTTGATAAACTGGATGTTTTATTACAGTTTATTAACATTATTCTTCCATTTATCAAAATAAGACCGTAAGCTTTAGAAAAGATAGGACCTTATAATTCGCAACTTGTAGATTTATCAATTATAAAAGCCAAATGGAATAAATTCATTATTTCGGTTACTGTTCTATTTATATAAAATTTGAAACACGTCAAATTTGTTATAAATTGCTATTTCAACGTAAATATTTGCCCCTGAATGACAGGTACAACCCCCAATTTTTTCTGGGAATTTTGATATATCGTTTGAAAGGTCTCTTCATTCTCTATTCAAAAAATTTCGTTTTCAAGTTTATTGCAAAATTAAGATAGAATATCTAAAATTATCACAGAAATTCATTAAATTAATGATGACATTATTTCCGTTATTTTAATAAGAAAGTGGCTGAAACCACAGCAATGTGTTTTTAGATGGTATCCATTCAAAAACTTTAAGTTTCCGTAGGCAACGTCAGTTTATTTAAAACGCCTTAGTAAATTGTTTTGTAATTATAGCAAGTTGAACATTTAAGTTGTCAGTTTATAATTTAAGTTTGAAATTCTGAAAAACTTAGATTAACGGATACATAAAATAACAGTGTTACAAATGATTGCAGATGTATCTGATTCACAACAGGAAGTAACGCGCACAACCTATGATAATTTGGATTTACCGCCTATATCCCAAGGAACAGTTAGTAAAATAGAGAATCAGTTTCGTGAGTAAAATCATGTAAGGCAGATAAAAATATTTTAATTAACTGAGTGATGAAATCAAATTAGATGTTTGTAGGTTGTTAATGCAGATCGATAACAGGCATCCACTACTTAATGTTAGCCAACATCGATAGTAAAATTTAAAAGAAAATAAAATTTATCCCTGGGTGAAAATGATACCTAGAAAGGAGCTAATGGAAGACAAGATTTTGATTTAGGAGAATTTATTTTGTGAAAAATGATGGGCATGTTGGATAGAATGGCTTCCAATTAGAAAACGAATTTTTGTGATGAGTGCATAATTCTGAACGGTTATGCTAAACGTTAAAATTGCTGCTACTGGTCAACGGAAAATATATTGGATGAGAATCTTATTACATACAATATCCTCAAAAGGTTAGTTTGGGCAGAAATTGTTGGAAACCATATCATTGGTCCCTTTTTCATTGATGGCAATTTGAATGGCAATAATTACTATGGCACTACTTCAAAATGATGTCATTCCAACTTTGGAAATTTATATCCTATGCAGGAAACCCTCACGTTCCAGTGAAAACGATTTTTATTGGATGGAGTTAATCATGTTACCAACTCAAGTCTGGACTAATTGATCAAACATTCCCAATCGGTGGAAGAAAATACGTGGATCGATTTCGAATTTTGCGCGATTATATCTTAAATTTTTAAATTTCTTTTTATGGGGATAAACTGTGAAAAGCATTGTCTACAAAACTAAACCTTTTGATTTAAATGACTAATAAATATAACGAATAACGCTTATATTAGGTCGATAACACCTCAATACATAGTCTGAATAATATATTTTACACTTTTATTTAAGATTAGGGTGTTGCCAACAAATTTATTAATTACCTTTTGAACAAGCTGTCAAAGACATTCAACAGTTATTTTTAAAGTTTTAATTTTATTACGATTTGCATTACATTTTAGTTTTTGATTGTATTGTAATAATTTGTATATTTACATGATTTGATTTTAACCTATCTTAATTCGATTTTAAACTTGAGCGATAACATTTTTGAATTCTCTAGTGAAAACCAACAAACGATTGTCACAAGCCAACTACTTCCCATTTTAAAAAATGGAGTTGTACCTGTCATTCGAACAATTAATCTTTTATCGTTTTTCAAACTGAAGGATTTTTATTTATAATTATAAATTTGATTCTTCCATTTATAAAAATATTTACCGTAACCTTTAATAATGAATTTATTCCATTTGGCTTTTATAGATTTATATAATATGCAATAAGTCCCTTTCATAATCAAATCACGTCTCAGAACGACAAATAACGTTTCTTAACATGCCATAAAGGATACGCATCCACCAAATGCAATACCCATATTGTTTAAGTATTCATTCCATGTAATATATGGATGGTATGGAACAGCTGCATATTTGTTGGTATTGTACACATATGTAGCAGAGATAGTTTAGTTTTTAGGGAGGGTGTCTAGAAGACACGTGTGCGGCACGTGAACACCTGGCGCCTACGTTACCACTGATAACTGAACCGCTAAATTCGAAAAAAATCCTCATTATATTGCATTGTTTCCTATTATGTTGGTCCATATTGAAAACGCCGGTTATGTTGACAAAATAGCTCGTAACTGTGGCGAGGATTAAGGTAATAATTTTCAAAGCTTTGGTTGACAATAGAAGGTAGATTTTCTCACGCATTCCCGGGGTGAATTCACGTTTTTGTAATCCTGAGACTAACAGCAATTTTCACACGAGATTTCTGAAAATATCCGATAGAATTTCGGTATGTTAATTTGTATTCAGAGATTATTATGTTGGTAATACTTTTTTTTTCTAAAAACTCACTGTAAGTATTTATGTTCTGTCAGAATTAATTAACAGAAGTATTGCTTACATGTATGTATGCCATCGTCGCAAAAATATTTGCCAAGATACCTAGTACATGCCTCCATGTAACGATGTAACGTCATTTGTACAACAGGTTTTACATATAAAGAACAGTAAGTGCTGTTTCCCAGATGAATCCTTGGCTGAAGAATTTTTATAATATATTATAACGATTGATTTACAATCGAATTATGTGCAAATGCCTTACAGTTTACAAGTAATGTTTAAAAACCTCTACACACGTACACATCTGTATGTACACTCAGTTTCAAATTAAATGCAAAAATAAAAATTTTTGTCTACTAAATCAAGGCATCGCCTTTAAACGAATTTAATTTGTGCGAAAAATGCAATGAACACCTTTCCTGCATAAATTCAATTCAATTTTTTGTATCAAACACAAATTTCTAGATATAAAATCATCATTTAAATTGCAACTGACTATACTTATGTTGATTGAAACGAAATACAGTTGTGAAACTAAAACGTATGCATGTTTGGTATTAATTAGTTCATAAATATTTACGCCACGGTATTCAGTTAATGATTTGGCAACATATAAACTTCTACGTAATCATTCTGTTGCTACTATTTAGGGCGCAAGATCTTGCGGACACGTTTTCTGCCAGGTGCCAGGAAAACTAAAAGTTCGGGAAATCTAAAAGTTGTATTTTTGTATTTTGATAGAAATAACGAGTAAGCATAAAATGTATAATTATCTGAGATGCTGCGGTTCAGGGTATTGGACGACTAGATGAGGAATAATCATCATCTGGAAGCTTTTGCGGAGATCCATCGTAAACAAAGATTTTTAGATCAAATGTGTACACAACTGGAAAACAAGATATTATTTTGCTGCTAGCATGTAATGCTACTGGAACTCCGCCACTTATCATATAGTTCTAGGAAAGACAGGGTTCTCTGGAACAAATACAAAGAACAGCTTTCTAAAATCATTTGGGTTCTAAAGACCGTTGGATTTATGCGTTATGAAAGATTTTAAAGATTCATTTTGGGATGTTCACTGGCTGCTATTGCAAAAACATCATATAGGCAACAAAGGAGTTTTCAAAAAATGCTGAAATATTGACTGCAACAAATGAAAATGTTATAAGAAATGGGTTGCAGAGCAACCAAGAAAATAATTTACCAGATTGCTGACTTTTTTTAATCTTTTACGCATACACACTGCAAGCATCTCTACTATCACTACTACTACTACGGCAATAGTTTCAAAAAATTGCTGCTTGCTACTAACTACATATGGTGCCTTACGTAGACTTCAAGGCAATGATACGTGTTTGGAATAAACCATTTTTCAATATCTACTAATTTTATTGTAAATGAATTCTAATCCCTAGTTACCTAGTCTTGTTTCAATGTATTCAATTGTATGTTTATACAAGGAGAGCGAGATTGTTTGAACGCATTTGGCATACCTAACTTAGATAAGCTAACTTCATAGTTGTTGCGAATGTCATGTACTAGGTTGGATATTTGGTGGCAGGTTAGGGATATTCATGAACCAGAGCTGCCAAATGCGTTCAAACAATCTTGCTCTCCCGATATATGTTAAAAAAATGTTATGTCAGATGTCAAGTAATAAAATTAGTTTTAATAAAAGGTGTAAATATTGGTGCTTAACGTTAGGCAAGTATAGGTACCTTTTATTTTATAACCACAAGGTTATAAGGTTCATCAGAACCTCAGAATAAAGATGAACCACCGAAAAATACTTCGGAACCGTCAAGACCTTCAGGTCATAACATTGGTCCTTAGAGCCGGATATACAGCGAACTTACTAGGATACAGCCAGAAGGTTCTAAAGAAGCACAGGTTAGCGTCATTCTTTCCTTCTTCGATTTTAGTTGTTCAAAGATATACACTTGTTTCCTAACCCGTACCAATAACAATCAATATGTCAGAACACCTAAAAGAATTAAAAACTAAGCGCAGCTTATTCAAATTAAGCTTAACGAGATTCGTAAACTTCGTCAATGAATTAGATGTGCAGTCAGAGTATCGAACAGAACTTCAAATTCGTGTAGATAAGGCATCGCATCAGTAATGCTCGATCAGTTTTATGAAACATAAACAAAAATTGTTGTACGACTTGACGACAAAGAAGATCTCGATACCGAACTAAAGCAATTTGAAAACAAGTACATGGAGAGCAAAGCATCAACGAATACGAGTATACCGAAGATCTTAAACTCCCAAAAATTCCATTACCGCAATTTAACGGCGACATAGAAAATCGGTTTTCTTTCCAAGAAACATTCAAATCTATAATTCACAACAACAATAAGTTGTCAGCCATAAGAAAACTCATTTATCTAAACTCATTTATTCACGGCCAACCAGCAGAAGGAATTGAATCAGTCGAGACCACTGAAGTTTACTATTCAAAGGCATGGACCATGTTGGTAAACCGATACAATAACAAACGTTTGGTCATTCAAGCACTTCAAACATTGAATCAAATGAGATGCTCTTCTAGTTCATATTATTACCAATAAATTAGATCGTATTACATAGGAAACCTGCGAATCAAGCCTCGAAGCTGACGCCCTGTCTACGTAAATGTAATACATTAGAATCCTCAACAAAAAGAACATCTCCAGTTACTTCAAAACCACATAAAAATGTTACAATGCATGTTTCTGGACAGTCAAATAAATGTGTGGTGTGCGAAGAGAATCACCCTATTTTTCGTTGCTCAAAACTACTTAACGGAGAGGGTGAAATCACTAAAGTTATGCATGAATTGCCTCAAAGCAATTCAATGCACCGCAATGCACTTCATGTAAAAGATTCAAGGGAAAGCACAACATGTTACTTCATTTCCCACGAAGGCAGTCTGACGAGCAAACTCCATCAGGATCGAGTAAAGAATCATCTGAAACCACATTTCCCATTGCATCTAATGTGTCATCTACAACTACACAAGTTTTACTATCCACAGCAGTGGTAAACGTAAAACGTAAAGGATTACCATGGAAAACTCTGGATCTTAATCTAACTTTGTAAGTGAAGAATTAGCCCGGAAGTTGCAGTTAATAAATGTACGCAAAAACGTATCGCTAGTTGGAGTGAATCAGATCAAATCGACAGCAACTGACACAATCCATATATATGTATGCATTCGATCACGATTTACAATCACACAACATTTACCAGTCATTTCCATTCAGAGACCACATACTGTCAAACTCATTATCTATACTACTAAGAGAAAATAGCAAGAAATAGAAAGAAGCATTAAGCTTAACAACATTCCATTTTCCTCCTCATGTTATTTATATCATGACATAATCTCAACCCGTTTTCCCCACTTTATCTTATTTTATTTTAATCAATAAATTTACATATTGTTCTGTCTTTAACATGAATAAATCATCTTTAATATTCCAAATCGTATAAATAATCTGTATACGTCCACTTTCTTGAACGATTCTTATAGCTAATGACCACCTGATAGCATGATGTGACTATTTGTTCTTAACTTCTAGTAAAGGTATTAATACCTTCATACATACCGATGTTGTATAGAATGTTGATTATATCGGTAATCTCCTTAATCCCCAATCATTTTCTTTTAAACGGTAATAAATTTTGAAATTAAAGGAATCTCATTAAATGCATATTACACAATACAAATACAGCTAAGTACTTAATTGCAAAATTTAGATTTCATTAAATGAAAGCCATTAACAATAAAGGATAATCGGTAACAATAATAATATTACAAAAGAACAAAATTTGATGATGGTAGAGTTCTTTTAAATATCCAAGATTAAATCCAAACAATCTTTAGTGAAGACAAATTTTTTGATCGAACCTCGTATTACTTTAACAGTGATATAATCCAATCTTGAACTTGTCGCATGCATATTTAATTTCATGTAACGTGATCCTGGCTGACGCCGGTGGATATTTTGTAGATTACGAGCAATATTAAAGAATGCTTATCTTGCAGTATTTTACTCGGCGTTTTACGTTAAGGTGTTCAGTTACTTTACATGCGCATATATTGCATACCAATGCTGCACTTACATATACAGATAATAGCTTTGTTTTGTCTAACAACGAGACAATCCGGATTATACACAGACGAAGCACACAAACCGTTTCCCTGTTGTTTTACCTACTTCTAACGATCTAATTCCATTAGTCGATATTTTTTCCCCTGGTTTCTCGTATACCGTTCGATGTTGTAGTAAAATGATTTCGATGTACTAGATTTATAAGAAACTGTTAATTTTCACCATTCATGCGTGTCTGTGAATCAGACACGTCTTTCTATTATCCATTTTCGGTTTTATTTTTAAGTTGCCGCGCCATTCGCAGTTACAAATTCAGCGTGGCCGAAACGTAATGACTTTTTTGTTGTATCTTATTATTAAAAAAACGTTAAGCTCAATTGCATCGACGTAGCGTTACGTAACCCGTAACATGATCTACGAGTCCGTCATTTTATTTGCCGAAAAAAGTTATCATATTCTTGCTTGATTGTAGGTATGTGTTTGATGTTACGTAAGCAAGGATTAATTTAATTGTAATGATGTGCGTTAGCTGTGCTTGATTCTTCCTGATATTGTTATCGAATTGTGTTGTATATTTTATCTGTTTTTTTTTTCTAAGAAATAATTTTATAAGATTTCTCGCAAACACGCTTTAGGAAATCCTAATTAAATATATAAAGAAATAGTGACATCAATTTACTGCAAGAATATCTATTTGAAATCTAAGAACTGTTGAAATACTTGTGAGATCTGTCATTCTAGATGTCAAAGCTCATCTGACAAACTGTAAAATTTTAAAATCTATTATTGCAGTTATGAATGTCTTCACAATAAAGAAATTTATAAAAGCTGTCAAAATGTAGAATCAAATCTTTTCCAATTTTGACACATACATAACTATCAAAATATTTCTGACAACTGTCAAATTGTAAACATATTCAAGGTTTTTTAATTTTCTTACTGCCAAATATATTTAATTTAAATTCATTCTTGACAGCTGTCAGATAGTATTGTTGACGATTTTGGTAGGAATCGTAGGAATAGTATAATCAATTTATAATATATTTTCAAATAAATGCGACATAACCCCCGTCGATAAAAATAAAGTAACTTCCTCATTCCAAAAGGAGCGTTATGAATAGATAGGGTCTAAAATAAACGTCTGTGATTGGTTAAAATCTAGTGCACATTTACACAAGAACAATTTGTCAAAATTGCATAAATATCAGAAACATCAAAAAGGTTATATTATGTGAGCGTCGTTTGTGTTCTATTGCGACTTTATTGTTTTCTTTATCCATTTCATCTTGATTCTTCATACAAAATGGTTTTTTTAGAGCTTCTGAATAAATAGATGGATAGATACTTTATTTCTCGTAATAATAATATACAAACTACAGATATACATACAATAAATGTCATATTAGTAGTCCCAGAAGCTGCAGCTAGTATGAGAAGAAATGTATTCTTGTTGGAATTTATTTCTAACTATTCATTATTCCATCCATCATGTTTGTACTTCCCATTTCCTTCAATTTTCAGATCAATTTTGTATTATTTTTACGGAAAATAAAGATTTAGCTGTTAAAATACACTGACAGTGACAGTTGTCACATCACATGTCATAATGTTCACTTATTGAAGGTACTATTTGAACAGTTTTGCTTAAATTTTCTTATTTATACATTTTATGCTTTTGATAAACGTCAATACGTGAATATGTAATTATGGCTGATGCTGTTCTCACAGGTTCCTCAAAAAATGCAAGGTGCAGGCATGTAACAAAGTGGTCAAACGCTTCATCGGACAGTAAATGAAATTGGGATTAGCAAAAAAACTGTTTTTCCACGGTCGGGAGTAGAAATCAGTTTTTATGACATCAAAATTAAAACAGAAGTAGTCGATTATTCCCAAGGGTGTATAATGCTCCCAAGGGAGTTTACATTATGGAGAACGTTTGTGTTTGTTTATTTTGTAGTTATGACAATAACTTAACGATGGCTATATAAATAAATGCTCAAATCCGAATACAATAATTCTGGTGCTACTTACTTCTTAATGACAAAATATGTGTTTTTAAGTTAATGAGACCGTGGAAAAAATAGTATATACCATTCGGGAGAGATGCTATTTTGGCCTCGGTGCATTGTAGCCCTCGGACTTCAAATTGCACCTCTGCCGAAATAACGAATTTCTCTCCCTTATAGTATAATATACTAACGTGCCATCGAAAAAAAACATAATTGGTGTAGGCTATGAAAATGCTTTTGATCGTTGCTTTAGCCACTACCACATAATGACATTTATTATTTGACATTTTATTGTAACCAAATTTATAACCTCAAATTAAATGACAAGGAATAAATGTAATTATGTGAAAGTGGCTAAAGTAACAATTATGATTTTTTTTTATGTGTCTATATTAAAGACCATCGGAGATATAGAGTTAACTAAAAACGCCCTCAAAGAAACGGATATGTCAAATGAAATATGACAAATTAGACGAAGCTCATGAAAGTGCAATTAGAAGCATTAAATGTGTTTTATTAGTGTTCGTAAAGATGTTATTCTACATAGTAGACAGTCAATTATCACACAATCAAAAACAAATTTTAAATTTACCGCGATTTTTGCAAATCACAAACTTATGTTCTTGTGATATGTGCTCCGATTGTAGCGTCATCTGCTCCATTCTTATTTGGAATGGACAATAGCACATTTACACAAGAACAATTTGTCAAAATTGCATATATGTCAGAAACATCAAAGAGGTTATGTTACGTGAGCGTCGTTTCTGTTCTATTGCGATTATTTGACTTTATTGTTTTCTTTATCCACTTCATATTGATTCTTCATACAAAATGGTTTTTTAGAGCTTCTGAATCATAATATTCACTTATTGAAGGTACTATTTGAACTGTTTTGCTTAAATTTTCTTATTTATACATCATATGGTTTTGATAAACGTCTTGATGCTGCTCTCACAGATTCCTCAAAAAATGCGAGGTGCAGGCATGTGACAAGTGGACAAAGGCTTCATCAGACAGTTAAATGAAGTTGGGATTAGCAAACTGACACTGTTTGACACCATCGGAGATATAGAGTTAACTGGAAACGCCACAAAAAAACGGATATGTCAACTTAGACGAAGCTCAAAAAAGTACAATTAGAAGCATTAAATGTGTTTTATTAATGTTCGTAAAGATGTTATTCTACATAGTGGACAGTCAATTATCAGTCAATCAGAAACAAATTTTAAATTTACCGCGATTTTTGCAAATCTCAAACTTGTTCTTGTGTGATATGTACTTCGATTGTAGCGTCAATGGTCTTTCAGTGTATAGAAAGGGTTCAAGGTCATAATAGAATATTTTTTAAAATAAGATCTTTGGAAAGACAAATCTCATCATTGTAGCTGTCAAAATACATCTGAACGTTACAAAAATTGTGAAACAGGTACCTACACAGTATTTTTAAGGGTTTTGATAAGAATATTAGAATTATATTCTCGTCATATCCTAGATATACTTGATAGTTTAATTTCTTAAAGAAATATTAAACTTCAACAATTCAAATTCAAAGAATTAGTGGCAAGAAACTACCCAAAAGAAATCTATAGCTTTTTTTTAAATTTAGCGATCTCCAACAACTAAATATCTATTACAGACACAATGATTTTTTTTTGTGATAGGAATTGAACCTGATATGTCGCAGTTCTTCGTATTAAAAAACAAACTAATAGTCTGAATTAATGAATGAATCGATCTAATCTGATGTAGGGGACTACGTTCGGTATGTAGGTATCTTACTTTCATTGACCTTCAATAGGTAAACTCGATTTGACTCACGGCTGAATACGCGGAAGATGATTAACATTAAAACTCTTGAGTTGTTGCGATTCATTAGTAATACTAGAAAAATCAATGACACAATCGATGCCAACAAACAGGTATATATAAAGGAAATAAACAGATAAATTTAAAAGTCGTGTTTGAGATGTTTACATTAATTTATATGCAGAGGCAATGAAAACGTTTCCCCGTGACACAAGGTACCCAATATGGAGTTAGACAAGTTCCGTGAAAAATTCTCAACTATTCAATGTATTCCTTGTACTTAACTGTTATTGCTTATTGATAATAGCTTCACTTTGTTTCCGGTTCATTCCTTTCCAATAAAAGACTACCGGTAACTGTAAAATTTGTACTACAGTAGCAAAATCTATATGCACGTCGTAGACGATTTTATAATTTGAATTAAGATCGCAAAGTTTACGAAGCTATTGTTCACGGTACGATAATTTTAGAAGTTGCGAATTGAATATTAATGTAATATTGTTAGAGCGAAAAAACTTCCGATATACCGCTTTGTTATTGTTTATTGACAGTAATTATTCCGTTAATTTTTTTAAGCTGCACTAAAGGTAAACAATAACAAGGTGTATAAAAAAAGTAAATATAAAGATGATTTGGTTATTTCAACATGATCTGCCCGAGATAATTGAAAGAAGCAATAATTCAAGAACTTCATAATGAATTATTTCAAAAAAAATCATATACTAACATCATATGCGAAAAAAAATTCTTGGACGGTAAGGTAAGAACAAGTTCATGATAATAGTATAACAGTTCAGGATTAAAATAGACAAAATGTTAAACAAAGTTGTATTTGTGAGTGGAATAAATATTTTTGTTTTTCAAGTAGTGCCAACTACAACTTCAATTTAGTTATACCAATTTCTTTTATACAGTTCTGAATATTATTAACTTTTAACTTGAGTGCGAACAACGTATATTGTACATATCATGTGTCAGATTCGGTTCTGTCTACCTAAAAGTTACGATATCTTGCAGACTAAACATATTTTTTATGGTACCTTAACCAGAGATTTCTTGGTTTGGTTGAATATAGTTAGTTGCAAAATTTAGCGTACTTATAGTCATGAATCAATCTACATCATAAAATAATACAAGAATTAATACATTTTTTTCTCGATTAGCAAATATGCATGATAAAATGGTAATACTGCTATATAATTAGGTGCCAATATATCAAATAGTGATAAACATAAAAGTCATGTTTCGAAAAACGATGCAGTCAAAAGTTATTTCGTAAAAAAATCAAAAGAAATTCGTATAATTTGCCCGACAGACAGCCACTGAATGATGATGAACTTCTGGCTGCAGTTGAAGAAGCAGCATTTGAATTAGCAAATCTACCATTTGACAACGAAACGATAACAGACGAAGAGCAAAGTGAAGATGAATATTTCGAAACAAACAATATGACAACAGTTTTGTACGCAGAAAATTTGAATAATGAAAATGCAAATTGTAAAATGGAGGCAAACGTTGAAATTGAAAATAACACTCCTACTGTAGCTTCTGAGTTTTCAGAATCAAAAAAAAAGCAAAAGAGGAAGAAAAGCAGAAGAAGAACAAAAGAGAAAATGGATAAAGAAAGAAATTACTACCAACATTCCTTCCTACAGCTTGGATGAAAATCCCATTGTAGAACATTTTCAACACTGTTCAACTTGCACTGACGACATTCTCACAGTGTTGGGGACAAAAGAAAGACTATGAACTTCTTTCTAGGCTACCATACACATTACTGATCATATGCTGAAGACATTGGAAAAGAGTAATACCTATAGAAGTCGTTTTGAGCAGTTTTTGCAATACCTTCATATAAATGACAATTCCACAAAACCTCCTAACAACAAAAATAAAATTTATAAGATAAGACCTTTTGTGACAACCTTGAATGAACGCTTTGACATTGTAAACAATGGAACTAGGAAACTTTCAGTTGACGAATCCATGATAATCTTCAAAGGTCGCTCCACGTTAAAGCAATACAACCCTACAAAACTCATCAAAGGAGGGTACAAACTATGGTGCCTAGGTGACCAGAATGGATATATAAAGAAATTCGACGTGTACCAAGGCAAAAATGAAGTAGCGGAAAAAAAGTTTCAGGACTTCGGATTGGGCGAAAGAGTCGTTTCGACATTGACCGAAAATTATTGGGGTACTAATCGAATAATATATTTCGACAATTATTTCACAAAAAAACGTTAGCATGTGGAAGAATTCAGCGTGATTGACTAGGATTACCATCAAATAATATGAAAGAATACAAAACCTATCACACCTAACCTAACCATATCATTTTTCAAATGGTGTGTCGACAGAATTGTATATTTTTTATCCAACTTCCATTAGAGAGAATTGACTACAATCAAACGTCAAGAAATGGACGGTACCAAGATCGACGTAAATTTTGTGCACATTGTCGATGACTATAATAAACATATGGGTGGTGTTGATTAAGCAGACCAACTTCGCCAAGCATATTGTATCAATAGACGGCCCCAAAAAATGGTGGCACCGCCTATTTTTTGGAGTTGATATTGCCTTTGTCAACAGTTACGTTCTATATAAAAAACTTAATCCCGAGGAGCATCTTATGTTACTTGATTTTAGAGGATCCTGTCACAAATAAAAAGCGTGGATTGGTGCCTTCAGCAAACCGTCGAAACAGTCCACAAAATTCTTTAGTGTGTGCAAAACGTAGGAAATGTAACTACAGTGTTTCTGACGATGTTAGGCCGAGGAACCGTGTAGAGTGCACTGGCCAATGTTTACCGCAAAAAGAGGTAGATACGAACAGTGTTCGAAAAATTGTTTTGCTAAATACCATAATATTAATGAATAAACTAATATGTAACAGTATCAGTAGTTGTATTTATAAGTTCCTACCACTTTCGTTCCTGACGGGACTTGTACGTCCCAGCGCCCCACTCCTTAGAAAAGGTTGGGGAAAAAAATTGAAAAATTATATTACGCTAATTACTCATCCTTTAATTCATATTCGAACTTTTTTTTCTAAAATTTTAAAGATATCGTATTCCGGGAAACAAAGGGTTAAATATATCTGTGATATAAACAATGTCAGAATGTTTGACAATGAACAGAAATAACAGAACGTTGCATAATGTGATTTTGCCCTGCTTTCAGCCAATAAGAAACAAGTGTCATTTGGGTCTGTTCGGAATTTTGTTTCTCTCTTTTTAACGGTATAATGAAAGCAGTACTTTTGAAGTGTCTGTGTTTTTAATTTTCAGATTTATTATAGCATTAATGACATTAGCTTGAAAATTTGAAATCTTAAGTAGTAAAATTTACGCAACTAAAATAGTGCGTTTACTATCATTTGCTCACGATTGCACGTCTACTCTCCTAATCTAGGAATATTGAATTGGCGCAATGATAATTCAGGCAGAAGCAAAAGAAGGAAGAGCAAATAAATGATCGTACCCCCATCTCAGACATAGACGTTTATATATTTAAGTCCATGATATGATTCTAAATCTAATCATCCCTTCAAATACAAAATTAACCTGATTCTTGAATCCATCCTGTTTTCGTCAAATCCACTTTAGTGATACTCAGAAACGTATTAAGAAGAAATTGTTATCCCTTTCAGCTACTCATTATAGTTTTGTTCTCTCTTTCGTAGTTTAACCATGGTTTAACCCTATTTCAGCCCATAGAAGAAATGAAGAACTGAGAGAATTGTATAATAGTGAAAACCCTCAAGTTAACACCCAGACAGCACAAGACATCTTATGGATGTCTTATTTAGGTCTGTATTATGTCTGAACGCCTAAAGATATGAAAAAGACATCTTATGGATGTAGTTTTATAGACGTCTCTCGGATGTTCATTTATGGCATGCATAAGACGTTTCTCAAAAGTTTAAAAACCACATTATAGGCGTTTTATATAAGAATAAATTCGACAAAATATGAAATAGTGTATTTGAGATTGTGTTTATGTTTCAAAAGAATATGATGCGACCATTGATCATTTTCAATTTATTTTTTTATTAATACAATTTAATAAGTGATTTAATGTTCCTCGTATATTTAACCAATCAGCGTTTACTTTAACATATCACATACATCAGCGCCAACTCACGTCGTCTTCGAAACTATGCGATAATTTTAATGGCGATTGTCTCGGTTTGACTATTTGATTTGACAGCGCTTGAGTTAAATTCTGGTTTCATTTAGTCATTTTCACAGACGTTTTAGTTAGTTTACAAGGAATTGAAATACCAAGTCATTCATAAGACGACTGTGATAGGTATGTATATGTATCAAAGTATCAATACTGTTAGCTTAAGCAGGCGGTATCTAGTGCATTATTTTGAATACATTGAAAGCCCAGACAATTATGTCTGACGTATGTCCAAAACAGATATCCATAAGACGTCCCGAATATCGGACTCAGACATCTTACTGACGTCTATAAGATGTCTTTGTGCTGTCTGGGCAAGCAACCCAACATAGTTATGTATATAGCTCAGCACCTTTTATTCTCTACTGTCAAAAACAAACATTATTTTTTTTTATAAAAGAAACTAAAAAATGGGACATCAGTCCATAATAAGAGTAATATAAGGAACAATACTACTGACACTGCTGTGAGTTGCCATAGTCATGATGCTGGTTATGGATTTGATTCTGAATGTGCTGTGCGTTTGTTTGAACCATCTGAACAAAATTAAAATAATTCTTAAATCCTTAGTACTGTTTACTATTCAACGATATTCTTTGCGGGCCCTAAAGAAGCGGACAATTTACACCGAAAATTTGATCAATTGTAATAAATGCGTTGAAGTCTTCCGGATAAGTTTTCAGCTGGTCACAGCTGAAACATCAAGTGAAAACTTACGTTCGCAACAACATCTAGAAGATTTCAACGCAATAAACAACGGTCGTGAAAACCTACCCTCAAAAATTCCAATTGATCCAGCCAAAGATTACTGTTTTAGTTATTGTAGCAACGTAGTAAATAAAAAGAAACTCGAACAGTTAGAAGAATTTTATAAAAATTTAACTAATCAAGGCTATCTCAAATCTGTACATTTAATTTTGAAGCGAGCTGTACATATAGTAATGTAACCTTATACTGGTGAGATTGTACTAAATTACTGCACAGATAATTTAAAGCCTACGGATACGTATTTACCGAAAAATTCGTCATAATATTCCACCGTAATATTCTTAGTACAATAGTAACGACAATAAATAGGATATAAGTGAAACATTACCTTTAAATACATGGCTATTAACTTGGCCACCACTATTATATCTTCTAGGAAAAACGCGCCTTTCATTAGATGTTCATTTGAAACGGTGATTATCGCATTCTTTATTGCCACTTCGTCAAATTACAAAAGGATAAAGCATTCAGGAAGAAGCGTGGTAATGATTTTGTCATTGTATACATTCATATATGTGCTTTAAAAGGCGTTTGTTTGAAACGAATGGTGAATTAAACGATAAAATCAACGAGCAACATTAATTAAAGCAAACAAATATTATTATTTGATGTTGAGGTAACATTCAACCATATCGAAACAATAATTAATAGTAATAAAATTCAAAATAATCCACTTATAAATCCATAATATGTATAAAGTATATAGTGGAGAAAGTAGAAATAAACGAAGTGAAATTATTATGCGTTTATAATAGATTTAAACTACTTACCTCTTATTTTTCTTCCATAAATTCGCCGAATTTAACGAGCACTTTTATACGTTTATCGTTTAATAAGATTAAATTACAGGCACAAATCGTATTTCGAATATTTTCAGCGTAACACTAAAGAAAACATCAACAAGGACGCAATGCATTATTTTTGAATTCAGTAATCGTAATACGCGCTTAGCAAACGCAAATATTCTCAAGCGCAATGTGGGAAATTTGACGTAAGTGGGGGAACCTCAGTATTGGTCAAGTTGTTCCCCCACCATTCTTCAAGCTTATTCCAGGTGAGATATTCGAATTTGAGGGGTTTTGTTTTGAGTATAATAGAAATTGAAGATTTTAAAATATTACAAACTCTTTATTAACTCTTATAACACTTCTTTTTTTAACCTAACATCTTTATAGGCTATAAATATACGTTTTAAATAAATCTTTAACTAATTGGATCAAATTCATCCTCATCATATATTTCATCGGAGTCTATGCTATTGCCATCCTTCAATGTGCACACTTCTGGTTCGGGATATTCACCTTCACCATTCTCACCTGATTCAACTTCTACTTTAACAAAACTAACCGAATTAATTCTAGAAGAATGTTTGATTTTCTCCTTATACATTTGCTTGTAACACTCGATGGCGTCCTCTAACTCGGTAATAACCTTAAAACTTCTTTCGCGATTATAATCATTCTCATCGATTACAGTTATGGCTGCTTTGATATGTTGGAGGGCTACATGGAGGTCTTCCGAAGACAAGGTACGTATACCATAATCATCGTCGTCACAGCTATCATTGTCTTCAGAAATTCGTTGTATTTCTTCAGAGGTTAATTCCAATTTAGGTGGCATCAGAGATTTGGATAGTTTGAATAAATCAGATTCGATATTAATAGTCTGAGCTAACGTAATAATTTGACGTTTTATCTTCGTCACACCGTCTATTAAATCGAATGATTTGTGTTCACCGGCATGTTCAGGCCATAATCTGTACCACAGGCATTTCAAATAATTCTGCTGGATCCTTCCCCAAGCTTGTCCAATACAATCCACAGCATTCTTAATGGTGAAACTTAGCCGTTGTTGTTCTACGGTAGTTCCACCATCACCACATTGCATGCCCTCAATGAGTTTCTCGAAAAGTAAATAGAAATAATGAGCATTGAAATAATGGATAATATCATTATCCATAGGTTGTAGATACGATTCGGTATCTACTGGTAAAAATAAGACTTTAATGTTTTCGGAAAAATCTTCAAGACATTCAGGATGGTATGAATCTGTTTTTAAGACCAATAATATCTTAAATGGAATATTCTCTTTTAAACAATAATCTTTTAACTCATTACTTAATCGATTACAAAAGTAATCGATAAAAATTGTTGGAGTCATCATTCCTTTCGGATTACATTTCCAAACAACAGGCAAGTGATCTTTTGAATATCCTTTCAACGATGTGGGATTAGGTTTGTGATAAACCACAACTGGTTTGAGTTTGTGATCTCCTAAGGCGTTTGTACCTAATATCAGAATCAAACGATCATTATCCAATTTACTTTCATTTTCCGCAGAAGGAAAGTATGTTGGTAATCTACGCCAAAATAATCCGAATTCGTTAATGCTGAAAACTTGTTTGGGTGAATATCCACCTTCGTCCAAGATATTTTTGAAGACAGCTGGGAATTTATTGATAATATCCATATCAATTATAGGAATCGTAGGTTGTACTATCACCTCTGACACATTTATATCAAACAATTTCATTCTCTTCTTAAAACGGTCTAACCACCCATGACTAGCAACGAAAGGTTTAGCTTCGACATCATTCAATTCCACTCTGATCACATCGTATAATTCCCTCGCTTTTTCCTGGATATTCCCTAAAGATACCGAATTACCACGTTCGGCTTCAAATTTGATCCAATCCGCTAAACGCTTCTCCATATTCTCAATAGTATGCGAACGAGGTCTAGAAAATTTCGCACCCATAAACGACGACAACCGTTTAGAACGCTCTTTAATTTTATCACTCTGTATAAGAATCGTTCTGACCGTAGATTGGCTGAGGTTCAACGTACGTGCGATGTCGCAAGATCGTTCCTTGTTCTCGTACCTTCTCACGATGTCCAATTTCATGTCGAAAGTGATCAAATTCCGTCTTCTTTTCTTCGAGGAGGTTTCGTCTTCGTTTTTCGATGAACGTTTGTTGTTCATATCGTCGAAATACGAAAGAATCACGAAATTATCTTACGTCTCTCACATCACAACGATTCACCGAGCGAAATATACAACGCAACTGACGTTATCGCTTTCTACGCATGCCCCGATTCGTACATAACTTCGATATCTACCGGGCAAACGTTCCTGTTTACAACGCGCGTTGTGCCGGCAGGTTTTACGTTAATTGCGTATAGAGCGTGAATGTATCGACGTAACCAGTTTAACGCGTTTGAATGGGAGATTGGGAGAACGTTAGGTGATCTTTGCTTTTATTAAAAAAAAAACTCTGTTAAGTAATATTTCAAATTCGGTAGGTATTTGCAATTATCTTTTCCGTAGATTTTCAAATTTTTTTATGAGATTAGTGTTTAAATGATTTTGCAAATCGCTTTTCCAGAGAACAGAAAGAGCAGAAGCTGTAGTTATTTGGTTAGTATACGCAATAGCTGGCCAATTGACATAATAGTAGGGTAACAGTTTAGCCGTAACATATCCACTACATGCAAAGGATTCAGACCCAGGTAGCAAGCTGACGTAATTTTGACGTCATATTTCGTTATTGACGTCATCTAACCAAATAATGACGTAATTTTGACGTACTATCAGAGACGTCGTTTAGACGTTAGACAAATAACGCCACTTAACCTTATATTTATTTAGTGATACATGTGACAACGTTATATATAGAAAAAGTGAAATCTAAAACAAACTTTTAATTTTCTTAAGACTGTAAAAGTACGTATAAGATAAGCTTATTTAACCACGTCAATCCACTAAAATTTGACACTGCATTAAGTAATAGCTGCTGTTAATCTCCTAATATTTATGTTATAGCAACAAAAGCAATTTAGTCTAAATAAGGATAACTATATAACAAAATCTGTGCCTTGGCAAACCATATTTGCACTTTTTCCATTTTTTTATTTTTCATGCCAAAAAACGTAGGATTTTCAGCGACTCTTAAAAATGAGTGTCAAAAATATTCAAACAATTTAAAATTCAGTGTGTTGCAAAGGTTGTTATTATTTACCTAATGTTCAAAACCTTTACAGAACATTGAATTTTTAATCTCTCTTTTGGAATTGCTACCTGCCCAGTAATTTAGATGTTCATAATGCATAAAGTTGGTCATATTTATACAATTTTGGTGACATGGTACTGACGTCATTTGGCTGTGACATTCAAAGTCATTATGATGTCATATATGCGTCATATAGGACGTACAGTTGACGTCGCTACTGTTATATATGAATATATGGCGACAAATTGATGTTGTCTTACTACCTGGGGACAAGACATTACCGCCAATATTGCCCATATAAAAGACTTATGCCCAATTTACACGGTCAAATAAACTCATGAAATTTGTGACCTTGAATATAAACGCTAAAATTGTGATTTTTTTTGTCAAATAAATTCATAAATAAGTTGACAAATTACAACCTGGTCTAGGCTGCACCGAATTTTAAAATTCTTTCTGGACTAAAGTTTTGTACCCATTTTGTACCAAACATTACAAATTTTGTACCTCGCCCGGTTAAAAGATATACACATGCCAGCTCCCGCATGTCGGAATTTCAAAATTTTACTTCTGCCATCGTATTGTACTAGTTTTGTACCACAAACCAAACATTTTGTACCTCGTTTGTGGTACAAAACTAGTACAATACGATGGCATGAGATATGCAGGGGCTGGCATGTCTTCCCCCCCTCCCTCCACCCTCTAAAATTGTGTATATGTTTTAACCGGGCGAGGTACCACATTTTTAATATTTGGTACAAAATGGGTACAAAACTTTTGTCCA
The DNA here is from genome assembly GCA_023690525.1 of Holotrichia oblita. NCBI lineage: Eukaryota > Metazoa > Arthropoda > Insecta > Coleoptera > Scarabaeidae > Holotrichia > Holotrichia oblita. The sequence goes on from CM043020.1 coordinate 91,329,676, forward strand.
GAAAGAATTTTAAAATTCGTTTTTAAATACCGTTTTGTACCACAAACCAAACATTTTGTACCCCGTTTGTGGTAGAAAACTAGTACAATACGATGGCATAAGTAAAATTTTGAAATTCCGATATGGGAAAGAGAGGGGAAGGGGAGCCCATCACTCTACTCGATCGATTATATCTCAAAAACTAACGAGGTTCTACAAAATGTTTAGTTTGTCGTACAAAACGATACAAAACTAGTACAACACGATGGCATAAGTGACATTTTGAAATTCCGAGATGGGGGGCTGGCTGTCCCTAGCCATCCCTCCCTCCCTCCCACCCCCATCTAAAATTGAGTATATCTTCTAAACGGGCGAGGTACAACATTTTTAATGTTTGGTACAAAATGGGTACAAAACTTGAGTTCGGAAAAAAATTAAAATTCGGTTATTGGGGCGGGGGAGGGGGCTGGCGACAAACAGCTTCTGGTCTAACTTCGTCAATTTTGTAGGGAGTTATGGTTACATTTCAATTTAAAATTTACTACCAACTTTCGCGATGTGTGAAGTGTGAAGTGTTTTGATGTTTTTTTTTTTTAAAAACATTGTTAGATTGAGAAAGTATTAAAATCGTATTTGCCATACAGTCGTAAAAATTATTTAAATTGACCAGAGACGTCTTGAAATAGATTTGCCTTTTTCTCTTCGTTGCCTCACCTACCAACGTCGATTTCTTATATTGCAATAAATGTGCAGATATTGTCGTCGTAATTCCCATTTCTACTGTAGCTATAATAATAATAGATAACAATAAGTTAAACGTAACCGCCAAATTCATAAATGACACAAATGTAAACAGATTTTAGGTTGCTAAAAAACAAAAGTCACTATTTGAGGATTGGCAGTCATGAATTTGTTTAGTATTTGATTAACTTTTCCAATAAATGGCTGAACTCAGGTCGGCAGGTCGGCAGTTAATGTGTTAAAACGAATCTCTACCACAAAATACACCAAAAAGGTTATGATGTCTTTTATGGAAACTGAGAGGTACTAAAATTATTTGCAAAATTTACAAGTAATTTTACGTATGCTTAAAACTCGTGATGAGGTGATTGTCAAACACGACTGAACCTCAATATACCGCATACTACGGCGTAAACAAGTTCCTTTTAAAAAATATCTACTTTCTGACAAACAATAAAAATCAATGTGTAAAGACTTCAAGGAAAACAACCAAGGTAGGTCCGGACAATTAGTAATAAATTATTTTTATATAAGCTCATCGACATTAAATTTATGAAAAAAAAAGTACAGCTTGCATTGTTAAAATATTGTCATAGTATTTTTTCTCACTCTGTATAGCAAAAATTATATCGTCTCACAAGTTTGTCTAAAAGATTTACAAAATCTCAAACTCGAAACATTTAAAATCTATTTAAACAAATAATTAAATATTTATAGAATTTTCTACTACGCTGTAAAGAACGTTATTGTTTGTAATACGAATAACGACCGGTAGTCGCAGAAGGTCGCAGTTACGAACAAGAGCATGCGTAATAGAAAACGATAGTATTGTATTGCATTGTATGTTATACTTTGCTCGATAAATTATCGTGACGAAAGAAAGAGCGTTCTCATCCCGAATTATTCCGCGTATAATAACGTTATGAGTGGCAAACGTTCGTTACGAAATCAAAACGAAATTCCCACTAAAAAGAAACGGCGTAAGTTGATATCTTTCGAGATGAAACTGGACATCGTGAAACGTTACGAGAACAAGGAACGCTCCTGCGATATCGCACGCGCGCTGAACCTTAACCGATCCACAATTCAAACCATCCTTACGCAGAGTGATAAAATTAAAGAACGTTTTAAACGATTATCGTCGTTAGTGGGGACAAAACTTATAAGACCGCGTTCGGATACTATTGAGAATATGGAGAAACGATTAGCAGAATGGATTAAATATGAAACCGAACAGGGCAATCCAGTATCGCTAGGAAATATCCAAGAAAAAGCTAGGGAATTATATGAAGTGATAAGATTAGAATTGAATGATGCCGAAGCTAAACCTTTCCTTGCCAGTCATGGATGGCTAAATCGTTTTAAGAAGAGAATGAAGCTGTTTCAAATAAATTCATCAGAAGTGATAGTGCAACCTACGATTCCTATAATTGATATGGATATCATCAATAAATTTCCAGCGGTCTTCAAAAATCTCTTGGACGAAGGTGGATATTCACCCAAACAAGTTTTCAACATTAACGAATTTGGATTATTTTGGCGTAGATTACCAACACACTGTCCTTCTGCGGAAAATAAAAGCCAACTGGACATCGATCGCTTGATTTTGATACTAGGTGCTAACGCCTTGGGAGATCATAAACTCAAACCAGTTGTGGTTTATCATAAACCTAATCCTAAAGCGCTGAAAGGATATTCAAAAGATCACTTACCCGTTGTTTGGAAATGTAATCCAAAAGGAATGATGACGCCAACCATTTTTACCGATTACTTTTGTAATCGGTTAAGTAACGAGTTAAAAGATTATTGTTTAAAAGAGAATATTCCATTTAAGATTTTATTGGTATTAAAAACAGATTTGTACCATCCTGAATGTCTTGAAGATTTTTCCGAAAACATTAAAGTCTTATTTCTACCAGTAGATACTGAATCGTATCTACAACCTATGGATAATGATATTATTCATTATTTCAATGCTCATTATTTCTATATACTATTTGAGAAACTGATTGAGGACATGCAACGCGGCGATGGTAGAAACACCATAGAAAAACAACGGCAAAGTTTTACCATTAAAAATGCTGTGGATTGTATTGGACAAGCTTGGGGAAGGATCCACCAGAATTATTTGAAATGCCTGTGGTATAGATTATGGCCTGAACATGCTGGTGAACGTAAATCTTTCGAATTAATAGATCGCATTACAACCCTAAAACGTCAAATTATATCGTTAGCCCAAACGATTCAAATCGAGTCTGATTTGTTTAAATTATCGCAATCCTTGATGTCACCCAAACTCCAATTAACTCCCCAAGAGATTCAGCGAATTGCCGACGACAATGATAGCTGTGACGATGAAGATTATGGCATACGTACTTTATCTTCGGAAGACCTCCAAGTAACCCTCCAGCATATCAAAGCAGCCATAACTGTAATCGATGAGAATGATTATAATCGCGAAAGAAGTTTTAAAGTTATTTCCGATTTGGAGAATGCCATTGAGTGTTACAAGCAAATGTATAAGGAAAAAACCAAACATTCTTCTAATAGAATTAGTTCCGTTAGTTTTGTTAAAGTGGAAAGTGCTGATCAAAATGGTGAAAGTGAATATGTTCAGCCGGAAATATGCACTGATTCGAAAGATGATGATAGCGTAGAATCCGATGATGTTTATGAGGAGAATGAATTTGATCCGTTTAGTTAAAAATGTAGTATGCAACATGTAATAAATGCTTGTATATAGGCAACTTATTATACTTGACTAGGGTTTAATAAAATGTAATTTAAAATAATATAAATATAAGTTTACACAATTATTATATAATTAAAACTTTTATTTGTACAGACTAAAGTTTCCAAAAATTCATAAAATAATTCATTTAAAATTTAATTTCGATTCAATCAAAATTTAAATTTACGGTTGGCAGCCATTCTCTCTGATTTTTACAGAACTTCCGTCTTCTAACGAATCGTTTCCTTTCTTTTCCAACCATAATCAAGATGCAAAAGGTTTGTGTATTTTTAACTTAAAAACACGCAAAATATTATGGTTAATTGTGTTTTTTATTGTTTTATTACAGTCAAAGAAGGAGCCTTTACATTCTGTGCAAGTATTTGGCAGAAAAGTAAGTATTTTCGTAAGAATTAACCTTGTTTATATAGCCATAGTTGTTACATGTAACACGTGTATTTAATCAATATTTAATTTTTCTTTAAGAAATCTGCCACTGCGGTCGCTTACTGTAAACGGGGTAGAGGTACATTGAGAGTAAATGGACGCCCCTTATCCCAAATTGAGCCTAAAATGCTCCAAGATAAATTAAATGAACCTATTTTACTGCTTGGACAGGTATCGTAAACTTTGATTTACTATATTAGTACTAAATGAATTAATTATGATGAACGTTTATCCCGAAATTGAAAATATAAATTGAAATAAACAAAACTCTCTCTGATTATCTTCGTATTTATAACAGTTTATTATCGAATGTTAACATATTTGTAATTAATATAAATTTTATTGGTTATAGGATAAATTTGCAGCCGTAGATATACGAGTTCGAGTTAATGGTGGTGGACACGTTTCACAAATCTACGCTATCAGACAGGCAATATCGAAAGCTTTAGTTGCGTATTATCAAAAATGTGAGTGTATTTTTTATTTGTATATTTTACATTTGTAATTCATGCGTTTTTCATTGTAGATGTCGATGAAGCTTCCAAGAAAGAATTAAAAGATATATTAATTCAATATGATAGGACACTTTTAGTTGCTGATCCTCGTCGTTGCGAACCGAAGAAGTTTGGAGGTCCAGGGGCTCGTGCTCGCTATCAAAAATCTTACCGTTAATGTGTTGTGTGTTTATTATATTTATATTGTAATATTAGTATAATAAACACTCTTATATATTTCGTTTTTTTTTATTTTGAGAATTAAAATAGATTTTAATAAATTATGTCATTAAATATCTGTTAGTCCTTATATTATATATATTATATTATATTTAAAGTTGTAACATGAAAATTAGAAAAAACTTCAAATATGCAATTATTTTGTAGTTCTAGTTGAATTTTTGTTTTTATTTGTTGCTGCTGTTCCTTTACATGTCACTTAAAAAGCAAAACAGTTTGTTATATTTAATCCAAATAGCTTCTTTTAACGTTTCGTTCTTCGATTATCTTCAGGTAATTGTTTTTAAACTATGGATTAGGTTTTTTTCCTGTAATTAAATTTAAAATAGTTACCTCATGTACAGATTAAGGGGACGTTTCCGCGCCTAAATTTTCATCATATCGTTCAAACTGTATTTTATGTCGCAACTGAAACATAGATGGCTCGGAGAGTACTATATTTCTATACACATCACAAATTTCCGTTTCAATTTAATGACCTTGTTTTAATTCCATACTATAAGTTTATTTGCTTTGTATTTGGATTTACCTGAATAATCAGACTCTCGGTTTATCTTTGTCAGTTGTATTGGATTAAGAAAGGGTAGAGCGAGCAATGAATACGTTGGGGTATAACTTACATATTCGTTTTCTCGAAAGTTTCTTTACTCCACAACTACATCTGATGTATGTACTTAGTTGTGCATCAGTATCAATGTGGTATCAATCCGTATTGTACCTAATTGTGTTTCTACTGTTCGCTAGTTGGTTTTTCTAGTCCTGCAAGAATTCGCAAGAGATTTATTTGTTAGCATTTTTATCATTTTTTACTATTATTGTTATTAGTGTAAATAAAAATCCCGTATATACAGTAGTTATTCCAGGTTTGTGTATATAGCGGTGTTATATACTTATATAAATATTTTATGCTGCGATAGCTTATCGATTTACTAACGGTTTTGCTAGCATAAGAATTAGGTACATGCATAGAGTAGTGTAGAGTAATTTTTTCAGGATTTGCAGAATGGGTAGAAGAGCAAGAAATACATCATTTCGCCAATGTATTCTTTATAAAAACCCTAGACTTTTGAAAATGCAGGAACGACGGGCAAAAAGTAAAATATGATATTCAGTCCTATATATAAATTTTTTGAAATTTCGGTCTAATATATTTAGCTTTTTCTAGATCATATAGCTAATAATGGATTAATTCAAATTAAAAAAAGTACCTACCTGTACCAGTTTACATATCAATAAAACGTTTGTAGAACAAACAATTCAATTTATTATTATATCAATAATGAAGTAGTTCCTAAATTAGAAACATTTTATCAGACTTTTATATTTCCAGAAATAATTAATAAAAAAGCAAGCTGTGTTATTTCTTACCCATAACTAGCCTTTTATGTAAGAATTAAGGTATTTTTATTTAACTTCTTAGGTTTTTAAGTATCCTTATTAACTTATTACTTTCTGTAGTAATCTGTAATACTGGTGAAACATATTAAAAATATAATTTAATAACAAAAATACTTTTTTGTTTCCTCTAATTTGTTAAACTGTTTAAATTTCAAGTATAGTATAAAACGATAATTTGGTAAAAAAAAATTCAATTTGACATAAAACAAAATTTTTTCAAAAAAAAATACGTAAATAGGCCTTAGATTAATAGTAAACCGCAATATTTAGAAATTTAAAATATTTGGAAAATAATTAATAATTTCTCATAAGGTTTTAAATTTTGTTATGGCAATTGAAAATTTTATTATCTTTGTTCGATTTGGTCTCTTGCTTTATATAGTAAAAGGCACTATCATGCGCCATAAAAATACCCTATTCCATTTGCATTGTCGTAAGAGCGAGTTTCGAATATCACTGCAGGCGTCGTGTTGTAAACGTCTAAAAGGAACAAACCTATTGACATTTAATGAGCGTCATCTGTTGCACAATCGCTGAACTTCATGCATGTACATTTGCCTTCGGCATCATATTATTGAGCTTTTATTAAAAAAATACCATACATTTTTTAATTACACTATATTTCTAGCTACTGTGTCTTTTTTATGGAACTACATGTATATATCTAGGTTATGATTAAGAGATATCGTTAAAAAAGCCTTACTTCGTCAAGTAATTTTTACTAATTTTTTTATTACAGGTCTTCCAAGTTTCTTTTGTTAATCAGCAACTGCCTAATGCAGTTATAGTTTTATAGAAATTATAATAATTTCGATATTCTTGCACGTTTAGAAATCTACGGTACTCTAAGAATGAGGAAAATTTAAACTTCCCGCACAACTGTGTAACGTCACCTTAAGCTAGAACGATTTAAGACAAATTGAATTTCCCGCTTTGTTTTTCTCAGGTTAATCAACATGACCGGAAAACTATGGAATAGTTATTTACGATTCGGAAATTTGGAAAGTGCGTGAAATCATATTTCGCGAATGAGTGACCAGTTGAAAGCGCGAACCGTAGGCGAGCGCTTTATGGACACGAATTCGCGAAATGTTTCACGCACGAAGTTTGTACAATATTTTTTGTACGAGAATTATGTATGTTATAATAATAATACATATTGTTAGATAGGTTATCGTTTAGGACACACCATGGACACACTACTAATGTCTTAATATTAATTAAAAAAATTTGAGTTGGCAGTATTGATTATTTGAAGTGACATTTAATTTAAAATTATCAAATTGAAAAGGGTAATTTATATAATATTTGTTGCTGTTCTGACATTGAATTACATACCTTCCAAATACAACAATTTCTATTTAATTTCCTTTTATTTTAATAGAAAAACAACGAACTGGGTAGCATATTATTAAGGTTAGGGATTTATGATTTTAAAATGTCACTAAATTAATCAAGTTCTAGGAAGTACCAACTTTACTTTTACGCACTCGTGTTTAAAGTGAATTTTTACGCACGCAAACGCAAATCGAATCGTGAAATGACAGGTTTTGATAAGCGAGTACAAAAAGTTATTCTATAGCTGCTCGTGTTTACAGGTTTTTGGCATTGTTATAAATACAAATTTAATCTTTTTACCCAATTTCCTCGTTGTTTTTCTTTTTTTTTGTTTAAATTTTATTAGAACTGTGTTTTCTTTTTCAAAAAGTAGTAAATTCTTGTCGAAAAAAAGATAAAAATAAGGAATAAAACGTTAGAGGTGATATTGTACTTGTTATTTTGTTTATTAGGCAACACATTAATTTTGGAAGTCAGTATTTTCTGATGTGACATGTGCATGATAGATAATGCAGAATTGAAATCGATCTCATTGTCAGTGCCGCTTTTTTCTATTCAATTATAGCTTTCGTTTTACATGCGCTTCGCTTCAGTTGTGACGTCAACCGAAGTATTACGGAAATGCAAGAACCAAGTGAAACATAAAAACGAACGCTTCTTATAGGTTAGGTGAAGCGTATCACAACAAGTGATGCGCTATCAGTCTGCTTCACATTCATCTGAAGCACTTCAGTAAAGTGCATCGTAAAAGTGCATTTCCACATCACTTGATTTTTTGAAAGAACGCAGTTGGTAATTGAAGTGAAGCAAAACATCAGAAGCGCATGTAAAACGAAAGCACCTAAATGTCATGTAAACAAAAATACTACAGAAATCTGTATTAATTTTGCATATCAAACCGTATATGTAAATTTTGGGATCGTATCATATTGAATTTTCATGTGCACAAGCGACACTCTTCAACCTGCCAAAATAAAATTCTGTATGCGCATGCGCTGCTTCCGCCACATTTGTGTAGGTATTTCTTTCAACCTGTTCTATAGGTTTATAGTGGCTTTCGATTTGTGCACCGTACAGCTCCGGAGCTGTTCCGGGTCACCTATCTGTTGTTCTATTTTGCCATGTGACTATAACTATATTAGTATATATTTATGTTAACTATACTAGTATAGTTCTGAAATATTTGGTATATACTACAGTAATCCGTTTGAATGTCCCCCGCTACCTGTACTTCGTTGTGCTGAAGATAACTGCGTTACCGACAAACAGGAAATCGAAAATTGATTGAGATCAAAAAGAATTTCATATTTTATTAATATTAGCACCTCTTCAAAATTATTGTTTATTGAAACGCCTCTCGAGTTTACAACAAGTTGGCTAACTTAAGAATATTCAAAATTATTGGGAAATTCAATTTGTCTTCATACTTTTTGGCTCATCTGGGATACTTCTAATGATAGATAAAAAAATATAAAATAAACTTACGATGACAAACAAAAATGTTGGCTGCTGTTCTTGATATGACGTCAAGTACCACAACCTTTCTACACGGCAGAGAACCCGAGAACCGAAGAGCAGCCATCAACAGCGGCCGTGAAAGCCTGAAGACTACATTAACAAAAATGTTCATAAGATTATTTTAGGGTCTGCAGATCTTCGTAAATAACCAAGAAATTGTAATATTGCTGACCTAATTAATAAAAATTGTTATATTCATGTGATTAGTGAAAACAGACAATTTCAATTAAATTGTGATTTGAAATGTTTTTCGTCTTTGCTTTTCCAAATTTCTATTAGTCAACTAGTCTAATGAAGAGGAATTTGATTTAATAAATCAACAGTTGATTTTATAGAAATAGAAACTTTCTGCTGATCAGAGGTCTATAATCTTGACGAAATGGTAATTATCTCCTGGTAGAATGTATAAAAGTTGTTAGTACTAACGCCAACAAGCAGATGAGGCAAATATCAAAAATGTCGAACGGGGTGAATTTTGGTAACCTTCGTTGGTTAGAAGCAATATCAAGCATTGCTCTTGTTGGTAATATATCTGGATGGATGACCTTAGCATTATTCATTGAAGCAATTCAGCACAATAATAAAGCATATTAAATGCTCCAAAGAAAACAAAATTGTGTTTCTTATCGATAATCACAACTCACATATATTTCAGTACTCGCAATTAATGTATCCAACTAATAGAATAGTTCCATTATCCTCCTCTCTTACAGAATACATAGATGATAACCATTAGAAGTAGCAGTTTGTGAGTCCATAGCTTTTGTACACTCCTTCATTCCAAATAATACAAATAGCGCTTCTGGACTTCTTAAGGATTTGGCGACTAAACTAATTAGTGGTTTCCGATGAAGATTTTGGTCCCAGTTCAATAATTGTTAGACCTAAACAAACTAGAAATGCAGAGGAGAATCCAAACAAACGCTAACTTAATCAAAAATAAATTTTTATTTTCTTTCTGTAAAACTATATAATAGCTTTGTATGTAAAACGATTCTGACTAGATTCACATATTATTGATATGTAATTGTTTAAATTTTTATTGTTATTATTGCAACATCATTTAAATATGCACGTGCCCATAATATACGAATAAGTTCAAAATAGTCTTCGCAATCAAAGCTAACAACTCATTATCATAACATATCACTAAACAGTCCTCAATTTTGCCAAACATAACAGGTATATATATGTAAAATAATGTAAAATATCTCAAAAAATAGTATTGCATTAAATCGTATAGAACCACACTGGAATTGCTAGAAATATGTACAACTAGTTTCCACACAGTGGAATATAAGAGAAATTTATTTTTATCATGATTCAATAAACATACTTCTTGTTATTGTACCATGATTTTTACAAACTATTTTGGAACTTTTTATTTAAATTAGTTCAGCGTCGATTTTTGCACCCATCCGTTGTAGAGCTATGATGGTATTTACGGCTTTAATCCATCTTTTCTTTATAACATATCGTTTTAATTTCTTAGTATTTAGAATCATATCGGAGGATTGCAACATCCATGGGTGATTCATTGCGTCTCCTGGTGATAATCTTGCACTAAAAGTAGAAGTATGCTAATTAAAAGGCTTGTTTGATATTAATTTGAAGATCTAGGTATTCTATATCACTTTTTTAATTATACTTACGTTCAAAACGGACTTTGTATTTTAAGGTTTTAATTTTGGTACAAGAATTTGATCAAATTATTAAATATAGATTAGATCTTAAAATACTGAAGGAATATGATGTATTATTGATTGTTCTATTGCTAGTGCATGCAGTAGCAAATAATCCATAGGCGTTATAAAAGGCAAAAGGCAATAATGGTTACTTTATCCAAATTCTGAAGTATGTAGGATATATCTTCTTCTAATCTCTATTTGTTCTTGTAAATATTGAATTAGAATTTTTTGAAGCAATACTATATACATATTTAGTCGATAAAATCAATAAAACAACACATTGTTACTTTTTTTTTCTAAAAAGCATAATTTTATTTTACAAATAAAAACAAATAATATTGTGTAAAGAAAATAGAGAGTGACAGCTTCTTTTTTCACATCAACATATTAAAGTCCATACACATGAATAAATAAAAACAACAAATAGAGACGGCACGATATGAAAAAAAAAAAGAAATAAAAAAGACAACGAAAGTATGGTCCCCTTTATAAAACTTGTCTTTTCGTAACAGCCATGAAAATGCAAGCGTCATTTCGAATTTGAGATTCACTTAAAAAACATAAATTAAAAAATAATAATACGATTACGACACTAATTTACACAATTTATACAGAATTCCATCTTCATTATTCATTTAAGTCTTCTTCGAGGAAGTGAATTTAGATGTTTGCCTTGATTGGAAGAAAGTATTTAAAGAGCTTATCGTTCTTTGCCCTAAGCTGTCTGAATCACTAAATTCGGATGATATAGAGGCATGTCGTAGTTTAGGCCCTTTTGGACCGTCCCAATGGTCCAAGAGCTGTAATAAAAGATCTTTAGTATTATTCGGATTATCATCTGATTGTTTCCTATTTGGTGTGCACATTTCATTGAACGTCGATAATCTGGAATTGAATTGTTCTCTGAAAGAATTTGAACTACGTCTTGGCATCATCGGTACGTCCCTGCTCATCATGTTTATTCGATTTTTCGTCTTCCTCCATGGTACTTTACAATTCGAGCTGTCTGGATGATCCCTTGGTAACGAATTTTTATTTTCGCCTGGAATAGATGTGTTATTTTGCACTTCATGGTTTAATTTGGCTTTGGAATGATTAACTGGTGGTTTTGCCGCAGTCTCAGTATCGTTACCAAAGAATATAGGTTCATTATTAATCAAGCTCGTCGACATATTCGATAACTGAAATAATTTATCGGATAATCTTCTTATCTCTTCGGCCAAATTCAATCTTTCGGTAATATCTGATGTTTTTACTACGCATGTACTATCTGAAGCTCTTCTGAAATGATCCGGTATGGCTAGGTATCCGTTATTCATGTAATCGGAATTTAAGAAGGCGTTATCAGAACCTGGTGAAGATGCTAAAGATTCGCAAGGTGATGGTGATAAAGCCACTAACGAATTTAACGACTCGGAAAGACGTAATCCAGAACCGATGCAAGGTAATATCGCGTGCGAAGCAGTTTCGAAGACGTACGGTGAATTTGGATGGTCGTTCCAGCGCTCCACAAACTGTCTTAGATTATCCTTAGTCATATCCATTGAAGGATGTCGTGGGATTTGCCGTTCAGATCGATGCAACCACACATGCTTCAAGCATTGTTCAGCAGACATGCGCTGACTGTAAACAGGCAGACAAAGACCCGGTTTTAAAATTACATTTTTGATTGTCTCATTTTGGATTTGTACGACACATTCTATCATGAAAAAAACAAAATCCCAAATTAGTAAATTAGGAACTAATATAGTTATTAACGTGATAATGTAGATATAAAAAAATTAATTGATTAAATTAAAAGGGTGAATCTATCAAACTAATTTGGGTCTTTGTCTTCCTTTTTTTGTTCGTTCGAAAAGTTTACCAAACGCATTTACCACACTCATGCTCAAATTCAATCAGACACGTGTTATTTTGAAAGATTAATAAAACAAACTTACTGTTGATCTTTTAGTAATAATTTACGTATGAAGTCCTTGGCGTTTTCTGAAATTTCATCGAAAGCTTCGTCGTCGAAGTCGTATTTGGCGACGGTTACGTTGGCCATAGTTTCGATGTCTGTGTGTCCCATGAATGGAGATAATCCAGATAATCTATATTTTATAAAATTATGTCTTAGATGGTGTGCAAATTTCGTAGCCAAACTGATCTCATTGCAAATTGCGGATATTAAAGGTTTTATTTTAACGTTTAATAAACGTTTAATTTAACAATTAAAGACAACATTGATTCACGACACTATTTCGTATATTTTACGTTATACTTCCTTTTAATATTATTGAAAATTAATAACGAGATACTCACAAAACATAACATATAACGCCCACAGACCACATATCCGTACCAAACCCTATCTGATCGAAATTCACTACTTCCGGTGCTACGAACTCTGGTGTTCCGAACAAGACTTGCAGCTTTTTACCGGGATCATATTTTCTGGCTAATCCGAAATCGATTATCTTGATTCTATTTCCCGTTTTCGTCAAACATAAAATATTTTCTGGCTGAAAAAAAATTACGTGATATTCCCAAAATAAACAAGATACGGTATAATGTTGCTCATTATTTTATGTGCGTGCCTGGAACCGGCGCAGCGGCACAGGACAACGTATCAATCTAAATACTTACTTTCATATCCAGATGTAGGATGTTCTGTTTGTGTATGAATTCGACGCCTTCACATATCTGACGCATGAAGACTGTGCATGATTTCTCCGTTAAGACGAAATCGTCATCGATGACTCTTTCGAATAATTCGCCGCCTTCGATTCTAAAAAGGAATGAATATATTACGTCAATAAGCAACATATTTTGCCTACAGAAACTCGACTGCTGTTTTAAAATAAAAAAACAAAAAATCAGGACTAAGTGTTACATTTTATTATTGTTTTTAAATAACTTTCTGAAGATATAATATTGGAATGTAAACTAGAAAATGTGTTTATGATCTTTTATTTCTGTTCAGAATATGTTTAAAATGCAACTAATTAATGCACGATTAATTTAGTTACTTACAATTCTAAAATAACACACATGACTTTTCCATTCTCAAAGGCATCATAAAGCTGTATTAATCTAGGATGTTGTAACTGTCGCATTATATCCACTTCTCTTTCTACATTTCTTCGGTCTTCTTTTTTCGGTACCCCTACGAATTTTGCTGCTAATTCGAGGTCAGTAGATTTTTCTCTACATCTATAAACTGTTCCAAATTTTCCTCTGGAATTAAATATTATAAAGTAATTAATTTATACAATTTATTGGAAATTTTTGATTTATTTATTAATTTTTAATATGCTTTATAAATAATTTTTGTCATAATGGCACTTAAGTAACACTTACACATTCCTAATTTTTAGCCGTTGGCCAAAAAAAGCCGGTTACGCGTGCTATATATTAAGACATTTAATTTCAAAAACAATATTTATTACGTCGTAATTTTTTTATTATGATCGTAAATATTTGAAACACAGTTTTGCTTTTATAATGTTAGTTAATTTATAATTATAATATTGAAAAATTATAAAGCAATAAATGTGTTAATTTTGTATCAGTGGAGAATTAACTGTTCGAGTTTTTTTTTATTTACTGGTACTAATTCACTCTATTATACAAGATGGCGCAAAAGTAATGTCATAATTTGAATTGGTTGCCATTTTGTTATTAATGAAAAAAAAGAGTTCTGTTTTCATAAAAAGTTTATTGAAAGTGTAAAATTAATGACATTAATTAGAAAAAATTTATCGCTCAAATTGCCATCTCCCGAGTTGATGCATAATTCTGCTCGTTTTACGGTATTTTGAATTGTTGCTTGCAAAACATCTGGCTCAAAATTTGCGATTTCTTCTTCAATGTTGGCTTTCAAGACGAGTGGTTCAAGATGTCTGGTGCTGTTAGAACTAGCCAGTTCAAGTCTCCAAAACGGGAGATCACTCCGACCTGGAAATTAGTGTCTTAAAATCTCCATGGTTGCCCGAGCTGTGTGAGCGTTTGCTCCGTCCTGTTGAAACCAACAATGATCGAGACCGAATGCAGCAACTTGCAGCAAAAAAATCTCGGCAAATGCCGCACCAAAAAGTTAGTTTGAGGGGATGCAATGGCTTTTCTTGCATTTCATGTGGATTCTCTGTGGCCTCACATTTTGTTTGTTAGCATAACCACTGGAACCGGTGGAAATGGGTTTCGTCGCTCATTATGATTTTTGATGGTTCACCCTCTTCTTGCATCAAGTTCAACAGAGTTTGGCAGTAAGTTAATCTTGTCCGACGATCACCAGGCAGCAATTCGTGAACATTTTGCACTTTGTAGGGAAATATGTTCAAATCCTTCACCAAAATTCGTTGCAGCGAACGTCTGTGATGCCTAATTGTATGCATTGTCGTCGCGTTGATGTTTGTGGATACTCTCTGACGTCGTCGGACCACTTCTTGCGACAACTGTAGTGGACCCAATTTGCACGAGGCGCTCAGCCAAACGCTTCATACATCATCGAGCACATGGAACACCGAAAACTGAAAATTGACTGAAAATGTAATAAAATCTCCAAAATGTAGTTACAATTCTTCCACTAACACAACTTGTCTCTATATATCTAGATCTAATTTGTTGTCAAAGCACAGTCATTTGCATCTAAGTTTTTCAATTTGAAAGCAAATTCTCTATAGTATTTAATCATCAATATTTTATCTATTCCTGCACCTATGGGTCAAAGTAGGTGTAAATTTTTCGCGATTTTCAAAATGTCTACCCAAACGCCAATTAAACTTTATTCGTTTAATATCTTGTCACCTTATTCGTAGTATTCAAAAATTGTTGCATATTTTTCAGTGAATCAAAAGTTAATTAAATTTTGTAAAATAACACGTTAAAATCATTCATCTATATCTTGCCCATTTGTTGTCTAAGCAATTTGTTTTTCTAACAGTTATAGGCATTTTTGAAAAAATACAAGCATCGAGAGATTCTAAATTTTTGTATCATCATCGTTATCAAAAAAAGCTTTATGTTTCAATATTGTAATCAGGTAATAACGATTTCAGTAATTACATTTTCGTTTTATCTATCTTCAAACGCCTCTAAAATAAGGATTTATCTGATTGTGATCATGAGAACGTTGTTTAAGCGACATTCTTTTTAATGACCGTATGGAATGGCATTTTTCATCGCTCAAAATAAACTAATTGAACAACACAATTTAAAGTAAAAAGTTTCCATCAATAATAATTTTCTTTAAAATTTATGGAAATTCTTCTGCGGCTTTATAAGCAGCACTGGCTATGGTCTCACTGATCCTCAAACTGTGAATATCACTTAATTTATTTAATCACTTTGCTGCCACATGCTTTTGTCGTAATTATGACCTCACTTATTAGGGAATACAATTGTTTCGAGATCGATCCAAAAGGTGAGCTGCTTTCCATCTTTTCAAAACTGGAGTTTCTTCTTGTTATCACTTTTTTGCTAAGATCATACTCTAGGAGAAAATGTAATTTATTCTGAATTTTGTAAAATTGTTTGTGTAGTCAGTTTTAAGGAACTTGGATTGTCACCTTGTTGTGGCCCACTTTGGAATCGAAGCCATTAATGCAGACATTTATGTATGACAATGCCTCACAAAATTTCGAAGTTTTATAGGTACATATCATTTTAACGACCAAATCATGTTGAGGCATGACTTAGCTTCATGCCATTACACCAGAAGAAAGGAGACTAGTTAGCCACAAACAGCATCAATTTTGTTCTGAAGGCAGATAACCCTCCAAATGTTCCTCAGATGAGGCTTATTGAGGAATTTTGATCTCATTTGAGCAGAAATGTATATGATGGGGGTTGGAAAGTCCAAAATGAGAAGCAGTTAAGGCGTAAAATCTTTCAG
Organism: Holotrichia oblita; assembly: GCA_023690525.1. Classification (NCBI taxonomy): domain Eukaryota; kingdom Metazoa; phylum Arthropoda; class Insecta; order Coleoptera; family Scarabaeidae; genus Holotrichia; species Holotrichia oblita. The sequence goes on from CM043020.1 coordinate 91,346,125, forward strand.
AAATTTCGGGAAGTCGTTTACTTAACATTTCTGGCGTTTACGCAAAGCATTATTAAACATAGCATTTTTCGATGCCATTAAAAACTTTAAATCATGACAACTAAGTTGCTTACAATAGCAGGTTTAAACAAATTAGTATATTGAACGCATATGTAACATACCTGCCAATTTCTGACTCAAGTTCATAGATTTCCCTTGGATCAACGCCTCTCTTAATTGTGACATCTCGGTAGGGAAAACTTAACTCAATCTCTGTAACAATAAATTTAAAATTTCGCAATAACACTTTGACATTTCTTTGGGTAACTATTTAACTAATAAATGCATGTAAGACAAATGGAGTCATCTGTTTAGCAATAAAAATCTTTTGAAGAATGTCCAGCTGGCTACACGCCTTGTTTAATTTTTTTTATTTTACGTTATAGGTCTATTCAGTGAAATTTTTATTCAATGAAAAATATAATATGAGACAATCATTATTTTAAATGTATATTTAGTTAGATTTGTTCTTGTTCTAATTAATGATATAATAGTGTAAATAAACTTTAATTTTTCAAGGATATAACACATGTTTTCGGTGCCAATAAAAATATCTTAGAAATGTCTCCACCTTCAAAGTTATTTTGAGTTGGACAGCGAGATAGCAGAAAAAAAATATTTCTTGCGTTAGTCAGATCTAAACAACGACATAATTAATTGCTACACACATAAACTAGGCCTACAATAAAGTATTGGCTAAATATTATATCTAAAATGAATAATAGTTTAACAATATCCATACGACTCAGTTTTTCAATTTAATGTTTTCAAGTTTTAAACTTGACATGATTTCCTGTTTTAGTACCATACTTTCGTTGTTTTCGTTTTTTTTCTTTTGAGCGGCACAAAAGAAATAGACTAAACAACTTTTTTTAAACGATTAAATTAATTCAAAAGCTAAAATATAAAAAAAATATTTATACAAGCTCGTTACTTCGTCATTTCTTGTTTGTTTCTTCAATGTTAACATGTGTTGTAAAGTCTAAATCTTTGAAAACAATCTTTGAAATAAAATAATTAACATTGAATTGAACCATCAGTAAATATGTACAGAAAATCACAAATAGAATCAGGAATTTCTATCACTTACTTTCGCATTCACTTTTTCCACAAAACATATTTTTAAATACAACACGAACTTATCGGTTTAATACAACGTAAATAAGCATGAAAAATTAATAACTTGGCACTAAAATGCTGACATTTTATGATTTTGTAAAACATCACCTATATTTTTCCATGACAAAATATATTACGAATTCGAAGGAAGTGCTTCTATAAAAGCTTTGCTTCGATAGATTTACTGTTACTAATGCAAACTGACTTGTCTGTAATTTTTATTCTCTCTGAAATTGCATGAAGTTTATTTATATAGTGTTATAAAGTAGGTACGATTGGAGCCAAAACATAATACGCCTTAATGCACGTGGTGAAATCTGTGATATACATTTCAAGTATATACATGTAGCATCAATGATACGAATGTGGACAATAAAATGCTATTTAGTGAATGAGAATTTGCTGAAAAATATTTGCTTAAGTAATAGGTACGTGAGATCCGTTCACTGAACTTACAAATGTCACTGTCCCAATAACGTAAAGTGGACGGAATTGAAATGCTGGCAATATATTTTTGTAGGGTACAGGTACTTACATTTTTATTACTCGTGTTACTATGCAACTATGCAGATTTATAATTTATTCAAAAAGTAATTTCGAAAGTAATCTAAAATATTTAAAGAGAAAATTAGAGAGAAACTTTATGTTACCATATGTTTGTCCAAAATGCATCCTTTCCTCAGGGTGTTCTGAATTATAAACAGAATGATTTATTGTTTTAAAACTTTTAGGAATTTAGGATTTTCATGAATAGGTATAAGTAGATGAACAAGTTGTTATCAATCCAGTCACTGGATAAATATTGTACAAGTTGATTGTTAAAACAGCTCACAGTATATTGGAAACAGCTTATCTGGTTTTGAAAGCAGCTTATCTAATTTTAAGTTGGATTTGAGCTCATTTTAGTCAAGTTTTGGCCTCATTTTAACCTGATTTTGGTAACACCTAAGCCGTGTCCAAAACCAGGTAAACTGTTTCCAAAACCATATAAGCTGTTTTCAAAATCATATATGTAGGTAACAGCAGTTGGCTTATACAGCATGTCTACATCGAGTGGCTAGTCTGATAGACAACTACTAGTACAAATCATTGTAAATAATTTGCCGATATATGATATAAAAATAATGGTGGATGATTTAAATTGTAAGGTTGGAATAGAAGACGTGTACAAAGGGGTAATCGGTGAGAAAAGATTGCATGATAATAGTAACTAAAATGGGAAAATGGTAGTTGGACTGGTTGTGGTAAAGATAAAAAATGAAGCAGATTACATGTTAATTCCTAACAAATATGTAAAATCTGGTCAAAATTGGAACAGCAAGAAATGAAGTGAAGCATAATGTACATAAATAAAATCAAACGATACGACTGCACTCTGCTAAGAAATGAAAATAAGAAACAAGATACAAGAGGAATTGAAACAAAAATTTGAAAGAAAATAGAAACAGTCGAATTTGAAGGTGGTGGCAGATGCAAATAGCAGTAACTTGGATGGCTGAAAAATGGCTAAGAACAGAGAAGACTAAGAGACAAGATATAAAATGATAATAAATAGAAAGGAGATGAAACAGGTTAGGTATAATACAGAAAGAAGAAAATAGAAATTGAGACATGAAAATGTAATACATAGTAGAGCAAATGTTAGGAAGCAAATATGGAGGTGAAAATAATAATTTCAAGAAGAAATGTGGAAAAACAAGATTAATAAATTTGTTACATAAAAAGGAGGATTTCACAGTTAGACATTGCTTATTAAACTGTAGCGTCAACTAACTTTTTTAAACCCTCAAATAGACAGCTAATTTCATGTTAAAACTAATTTGAATATTAAAGATGACACCATGCTTTCTTTTTTTTTAAATTAGATGGGTATCTTTGCCTGTACGCCCACCCTTGGTGAGGCAATTAAATTTTCGTTTAAACCAAAAACATGCTCGCTAATAAGTAGTGTAATCGTTTAAACTTTAAAAAAATACATAAACATTTCGTTTCTAAGATAATTAAAGAAAACAAAAAATTAAACTTCAACATCCTGTAATTTATATTACACACAACAATTAAAATTGCCAAAATCTATTGATAAATCTCTAATTTATGATTGCCAATGAAAAATTAGAGGTTTCTAGACGACTTTGCAGTTTTAATTTTTGAAATTTGTCACATAAAAGCAACATATCATTTTATGCTTTTATGCAATACTCACTCCACATGTATCATTTTGGATTACGCTTCCAATTTCCACAAATTTATTTGTATAACTTGAATGGTGAAGCCAAACGGTTAGCTATTTAATTACTTCAAACTTCTTTATATTGAAACGGTACATGTCATTAATTTTAGCACATAACTAAATTACTTGATAGAACTTTAGAACTCTTTGAGATGGAATCAGAACTCCAGTAAAAAATGTTGATGCCATAATTTTGGATAATTTGAGTTCAACATTGCGATCATTTTATTTTTGGCATGGGCAGCATTGCTGGGCCAATAAATTAAACAAACAATATATCCACTAGCGATTAACGATAGAGGTAATCAAGTAGCACAAGTACCACACTGGCATCAATATGACGTTTTATTCTTGTGATTTTTTATGGCAGATATGGTGTTATGAAAGTGGTCTGGAGTATCGGAAATTAACGTCAATTTATCACAGCAAGAAAACGTCATTTATTGATGCACAAATGACGTCAACATTGCACGTACAAGTAATGTCAGCATGATGTACAAATAACGTCCAGATATTACGTATAAATCACGTCACATGCAAGCAACGATAGATAATACCTAATTTGTTTCTGTGATTACACGTTTTTCTCGATGTACTGATACATCTTTAATTTTAGAAAGACAACAGAAAGTAATCTAAAAAAACTTTAAAATTTTGAGTTTTGATGCTTAGCTAAATTTTATCAATAACACAGTGCAACAATCAAAATCGGAATGGGATGAAACCAAAAGCAAATAAAAGTTGACATTTTCCATAACAAAACTCTCAAAGTTTAGTGCTAGTTTTTTTTACACGTATTTGATTTTTTTGGAAGGTTGTCTAACAAGAAAAAATCATTAAAAATTTGATAAAATAATGCTTATTTATTTTCATTATCCTGGAATAAATAAATAAGCATTATTTTATCAATTTTTTAATGATTCTTTTCTTGTTAGACAGTTGGAAGGCGGGAATTGCGGGTTTTGTTATGGAAAACGTCAACTTTCATTTGCTTTTAGTTTCATTCCATTCCGATTCGGAAAATTCGATTTTGTATCACTGTGTAATTTTTGTATAGCTTTTAATTTTTATGAAATATTAAAAATAAAACATAGACGTTATGTCTACTTGTATAGGACGTAAAACAGGTCATAGTACCTTAAATCGACGTCAGTATGACATATCTGTGCTGTTCAATGTATGGTAAGAATTATTAACTTGCTCTTAAACTAAAATTGGTGAGAAATCCCCTTTGGGGTTGACAAGTTCATAAAATGTAAATATATCGATTAATATTAAAAAATACACTTCTATATAATGGTGTCAACAGATTATGATATACAGAATAAAGACAAGCTGTTAAAAAGTTACCACAACGATGTGAGTTAAGTTCATGTGATAAAAAAGCACTTTCATAGTCGGTGGTTTTGGAAATATTTTGAATATCGATTTAAGTCTACTTCAAATTGTTATTTTAGTTTATTATAATCCGTTTTATAATCTACCTATGTAGTAATAATAACACTAACAGTAAGAGTATTTAGCTCGTGTAAATGTGTGCCTCCACTTAGTTTTGATATCGTGATATAAGCAATAATCCTAAATAAATTTTTTGCATTTTTCCACGAGCGGAAAAAGTATGCGTAAACCGTTCCTGTTTCAATATGTGTTCTGTTTCAGTTCTCTCTCCAATGTTTACATAAAGAGTAACATCAGCTTACCTCCAACGGGATCGTCCTCGTCTACTTTAATCATAGTCCAGATTGTCTAAAATAAAACAAATAGAAATAGCAATCAGTATATATCACTTGGTCGTCGTTAATGAAACGCTACAGTGATAATAACCTTGATTTCATCTATTATGTTGTTGCGTATTTATAAACTCTATCTATTAAAAAACAAATCTATCATCTGCCAAACTATATATACATCAACAGTTGGTTAAAAAAAACTCTTCATCAAGATCAAGTCGTTAGAAAAATAATTTTAAATGGAATATTAAAAGAAATTAGTCTTGCGAGAAATGTTAAATCTCTCGTGAAATTACAGTACACAACGATAAAAATTAATTTTAAAAATACACAACTACAAGCTTACCTTTGAATTCTCTTGATAAAAATACAAATAAACCGACACAGTATAAGTTGTCACACACTTTCACACTAAATTTATTTTAGATTACACTGCGATAAAATTAAAAAAAGACGAGGAATGGTGCATTAAGGGTAAAAAAAAACATAAAAAGCGTCCAGAACGAATCTCTAAATACGAAATAACACTGGCGTCGTTGAAGGCACCACGACGCCTTTAGCAAGCGCCAAAATTAGCTCAGTCCGGTTTAAGGTATTCGATCACGTGACACAATATGCGAGAAAGGAGTAACTATATGCTTAAGTACTACAGGAATTTGTACAATATTGTTACACATACGAACTTAATTGGTGCGTATCATATCCTCCTCAACTCTAGATTAGACAGTCGTTGGCAATTTAGCAAAAAGTTTAAAATTTAAAGTTTGCTTATTTTGATAGTTTATACATAATTTAATAGGAATTTTATTTTCATGAAATCGGTACCTATAATTTATTTAAAGCATGCTTCTGGGTACTGTGTGCATGTTTTCATGAAAACTATGATTATTTTAATGTACTTCTCAAGTCATAAAATGTGTGAAATAATGAATCTTAAAAGAGCTATAACTGAAAAGAAATACTACTAACTGAATTAAGTTATAAAAGAGGTATAACTTTATAAGTTTTTTTGTGCTAGTTTGAAAACGATAAATATGTCTTTTATCAAGATTCCAAATAATTATATCATCCGTGTATAGAGATGATTTCCCGCCATCCCTCACCGGTCGCGCAACCTTAAATAATAATAACTTTTGAAGCTTATTCTTATGTTGATATGATTGATCGAGTTAAGTCAATTTCTCTTTTCTATACAATCACAAACTATATAACACAAAAATATGCAAATAGAAGTCTCATCATAAACAAACAACATAACAACATAACCTACAAAATGTATTGCAAATGTTGAGCAGGTGTGGGTTCACAGAGTTCACGTAAATCGCGTATTACGTAAGTTAAGGAATGATTGTATCTGCATCTCACACAATCTTCTCACCAGCCAAGTTTTTTTAATATAATTTAATTCCAAAATTTGTATTTTCGCTAATTAACAGGCACATATAAAATTAAATTTAATAGATATTAATTTAATAACCTTTTATGTCATTAAGGTTACATCAATTTCATTCTATTTTAATCACAACATCGCGGACCGCAAATTATCAATTTATTATTAACGTGATTATTACGTCACCATGTTATCCAAGGTATTTTGATCGAATACCATTCTCTGTTAGGACATAATTAACAGCGCAACTTTATTTACACTGATGTAATGCTGTAACAAAGCCATGAAAATACAACACTCTAGACATAAACACTAAAATACGAGTTCGTACGTTTGCGTCGATCAGTTTAACGGATAAAAATCTGCTTGCGGTTCATAGCTTTGCATCTGTATGTTCACATACCAATGTTCAAGAGTTAACCTCACAACGGATGAACGAAAGCGGACAAAGTTCAACTTCAACCAACTTTATCCGTCAGCGGATAGACTGTGAAGCGCACACAAATAACGTTCAGCGATTGGTCAACGCAAACGTACGAACGGAGAGCTATGAACTAGCCTTAACACTAGATATTACGGACGTGAAGTGCAGTAGTGGCCCGTGTGAAGTTAGCTCCCCCTTTTTCGTAATTCAAAATTTTGAAAGTTGTTCCAGCTTGTTCTAGGTTTGTTCTATATTGTTCCAAGATTTTAGCTTTCCATATCCAAATCGATGATTTGTTAAAAAAGCCAAGAAAGGTGTCCGAAAATAACCTTGCTAAACCAGAACTAATAATTTATACGCAAATATGAATAATAAGGGGGAGGGGGCTAGCGAAATTTAATTTTTATTAATTATTTCATAAACTGTTAATGTGGGAATGTTCAAATTTTGGAACAATGTTCAGAACAACTAGAACAACCTGGAACAACTGTCAAAATTTCGAATTTTGAAAAGGGGAGTGGACTGACCAGAAAAACGGTTTTTTCGATTTTTCTGGACAATTTTTTAATATTTTTCTCCAAAATTCTGGAACAATTTAGAACAAACAACCTGGAATAAGATTCAAAATTTTGAATTTCGAAAAGGGAGAGGGGAGGAGGGCTAACTTCACGCAGGCGCAGTAGTGGCTACAGCTAGAGCCACCACAAAAAAAATTGTGGTGGTTGGATTTTTTGTTCATTTACGTTAAATTTCATGTGATCTCGCAACAAATTTGACCAGGAACCACCACTGCATTCTCGAATATGTTATAAAGTTATAAACATCGGCTGTACCTTGGTCATGCTCGACCATAAACACCTTTTACGTCATTGTGACCATGTGACATAAAAGAACTATTACCTACATATATAAATTATATGTTTTTGATTAATTAGCAATAAGAAAGGTATATATTCTATAAAATGAAGTTACTAAAGGAATAAAACAGGAGATTTAAACATTGATCTTGAAGCGAACGCAACGGAACCAATCCCATTGTAATTATTATTGACTTAAATCTTTCCGTCTAAATTAGGAAAACCCGCAATTTATCCGTACAACTCCAAAAAATATCCTTTGGCTAAAGACATTGCGCACAGCTTGTGTCCAGCGCAATCTTTCGGGAGATAGCTCAACTACATCAGATATCTAATCTGAGAATGGAAAATTCAAGATTTGTCATTCCTACAATTTCAATATTCAATTCTGGAATTCTCGATTAGGAAATGAAATTTCAATATTCAATAAATTCCTACAATTTCAATAATTCCTATTCTGGAGTTGACTTTCCCATTTTTTGTATCTAGTTAAATATCGAGGAGTGAGCGGTAAAGTTAAATGCATATCATATTATGTTTCGAGAATAACCCCCTGGTGTATGACAACTCGCTTTTATGTAATTAAGACAGGAGTATTCATTACAATACTTGGCTTCGTCTTTTTTCCACTTTTCGAGAATAACCCCCAGATCTTAATAGCTATCATTTTTCATTACTCATTTATAAATAGGAATATTCCAATTAATTATCTTTCAAAATTGTAATTTTTTATTGTATAAAATTAATTAAACTCGACATTTCTCTGTATCTATTTAAATATTGTAAAAATTAAAGAACACCGTCTACCGCCCTCTATTTAGTAAATTTGTTGTCAAATTACATTGCGTTCCAGAAATCTGTATTATTTATCATTACCAACTGTCATACATAAAATTTCTAGATGCCTCCTATTACACTATATCTGTCTTCTTCTGTAGAATTGATCAAAAAGCAGTTTGACAAAACTTAACAATAGTGTATTTTTCATATTCAATACGTGAAATAAACAAATCATGGTAAGTAGATCTTTCTAAACGTCTCAATTCTAATGACTGATACATTTTTGGACATTTATACTGTCATCTCGTTTTGTAAAAATGTTTTCTAAAACCAGGTGTGTCATGGAGGTATAATATAAAACCGGCAAACCCACGTGCATCGAATCTAGTTTATACATGAATTGTTCTCGTCTTTTTTAGGTTTCGTTGAATCCAATCCGGGTGCTCAAACATGAAGCCGAAGAAGAAAAAGGTGAGATTGCTCGCTTATCAAGTTTCATTGGAGCGATTGCCATTGGTGATTTGGTTAAGAGTACCTTAGGTCCGAAAGGTATGGATAAGATCTTAGTTTCGTACGGGCGAAATGCCGGTAGTGTTGAGGTAACAAATGATGGAGCGACAATCTTGAAATCTGTCGGTGTTGATAATCCTGCAGCGAAGATTTTAGTTGATATGTCGAAAGTACAGGATGATGAAGTTGGTGATGGTACAACGTCCGTAACAGTTTTAGGTATGCATTTTAAAAATGTAATTCCAACATTTCTTTATTCTCGTAATATTAAACGAAAAGATTTTCTGCAAAAAGCTATTATATCTGTATAGATTCTATGAATAAAATATATTTCTGTGATTCTTAAAATTGAGAAACTTTAATATTCATATTTTATTCTAGCATCTGAACTTTTAAGAGAAGCAGAACGCATGATTGATCAGAAAATCCACCCTCAAACAATTATAGCAGGTTGGAGAAAGGCCGTCGAAGTAGCACGCAGTGCTTTACTTCAAGCTTCAAAAGACAATAGTTCAAATATTGAAGCATTTCGTGAAGATCTTATGAATATAGCTCGAACTACTTTAAGTTCAAAAATTCTCTCTCAACACAAAGAACATTTCTCGAAACTTGCCGTTGATGCAGTATTAAGATTAAAAGGATCTGGTGATTTAGCAGCGATTCAACTCATTAAGAAAACTGGCGGAACCTTAGAAGATTCTTTCCTGGATGATGGATTTCTTCTAGATAAGAAACCTGGAGTTCATCAACCTAAGCGAATCGAAAATGCAAAGATTTTAATAGCAAATACTCCTATGGACACAGATAAAATTAAAGTGTTCGGCTCACATATAAAAGTTGATTCGATGGCTAAGATAGCAGAGTTGGAAGTTGCTGAAAAGGAGAAAATGAAAGATAAAGTAAATAAGATACTCAAGCATAATTGTAATGTATTTATCAATAGACAACTCATTTATAACTACCCAGAACAATTATTTGCCGATGCTGGAATTATGGCTATTGAACATGCAGATTTCGATGGTATCGAAAGATTAGCTCTAGTAACTGGTGGTGAGATAGTATCAACGTTTGATAATCCTGAAATGGTGAAATTGGGTACTTGCGATGTTATTGAACAAATTATGATCGGTGAGGATGTGTTACTTCGCTTTGGTGGTGTTGCGTTAGGTGAGGCTTGCACTATCGTCATCAGAGGAGCCACACAACAAATTATCGATGAGGCAGACAGATCATTACATGATGCACTTTGTGTGCTAGCCGCAACTGTAAAAGAATCTAGGATAGTTTACGGAGGTGGATGTAGCGAGATGTTAATGGCAGTAGCCGTTAATAATGCAGCTGCTAAAACTCCAGGTAAAGAAGCTGTTGCAATGGAAGCTTACGCTAGAGCTTTACAACAATTACCCACAATTATTGCGGATAATGCTGGATATGATTCAGCACAATTAATAAGCGAACTTAGAGCTGCTCATGTGGTTAATAAAATTAGTATGGGTCTAAATATGGATAAAGGAACGATAGGGGATATGAAGGAGTTGGGCATTACTGAATCTTTTGTGGTGAAACGACAGGTTTTGTTGTCAGCAACTGAAGCAGCTGAGATGATATTACGTGTAGATAATATTATTAAAGCTGCTCCTAGGAGACGAGTTGAAGATAGAGGATATTGTTAAATGAAGCACCCTTTTTTTTATAATATTGTAGCTTTATGTTCTCTTTTTTTAACTTATCTTCATAATTTTAATTAACTCACATCGCAGTTTGATAAAGCATTAAATAAAATTTAACTATATATGTATTTTTTGTATTTTATTTTATTATATTACCTTATGCTTTATATACAATATAATGATAACTGAGAGAAAAATTCTAACATTTTTATAAAAAGAATGTACAGTAAAACACTTTGAAAATGACCACGGCTCTAAAATTTATATCTAATAATCTATAACTAGGCTTTTTTCAATGTAAAAATTATCCATAAGTTTGCTGTTTATGTAAAAAAAAATATCTTAACTACTTGAAAAGTAATTAAAATAGTCATAGTAGCTTTAAGATGCTTCAAATATAACGAAGATAGTCTTTGGTTGCAAGCCTTCATTTTTAATGTGTTTGGGTGACAATGCCGTACAAATACGGAGGAACACTAATATTTGTAGCAGAAATAATATCGAAACAAAAATGGTTATTTGAAATATTGAGGAATCTCAAAAACTACAATATTATCAATTGAAGCTGAGAATTATTTAGTAAAAAATGTTAATTCTGAGTCAGTTCTAACAATTCTATCAAGACAAAAATTTTTAACATTCATTCACGCTCGTAAAACAATGGGATCCTTACCACTATTCTAAGCAAATTGAACATTAACTTAGTCACCTGAACTTAACATAATTGAAAATTTACTGAAAGATAATGTTCGAAAATATTCCACAATAGATAAAAACGATTTAAAATTGTTACTACATTCGAAGAAGATAAATAATTAATAATAACAGCTCTGAAACTAAGTGCATAAAATAAAAGACGTTTATAAATGTATGGAAAGAAATGTATTTATTTTATAAATAAAAGTAACACATTAACATTACATCCAATCAATGTGAAAACTGTATCAATTATGTTTTGTTGTATCATATAAAGAGTACAAATTTGAATTTACAGATATTATCAAAATAATATTCTCTTTTTTATATCAAACTATTATAATAAAGAACATATACCAGTTTTATCAATCTGCATCAGACAAAGATTTACCGCTAATAAAAGCTGACAATTTTATCAATTTTTTTTTTCGAAAATTTAAATTTCTATCCTTCAAGTGCGGATTCTAACTCTCCGGCAGCTTGCATTTCCTTTATAATATCTAACCCTCCAAGTAGTTCACCATTAACATATAATTGAGGATATGTAGGCCAATCTGAATAGGATTTTAACCCTTGACGAACCTCTTCATCAGTTAAAATATCGAAACTATCGTATGCTACACTGAAAGGAATCATCGAATATTACTAATGGTAAACATTTGCAGCGTAATAAGATGATGTCGGTAGCTGTTATAGAGGATTACTTACCCAGCTGATTTTAAAATTTCTATAATTTGTCTACTAAATCCGCATCTTGGAGTTTCGGGATTACCTTTCATAAACAACATTACTTTATGTTTATTAATTAAACTCTTCAGTCTTTGTTCTAAGTTATCTCCTGATTTGTCATTGAGATTATCAACCTTTGTATTATTTTGTTTAACTTTAGCTGTCAATTTTGCCGGATCAGCTCCATCTACTTTATCAATATCCTTCCCGCTTCGAAAGAGTATTATAGTTGGAGCTGCTTCAATGTTATATTTTAAAGAAATTTCATCTAATTCTTCGGCTAAACATTTTGCGAACTTTACATTTGCATATTCCGGTTGTTTCGATAAGGTATCCATTACATCATCGACTTGTTTACATTGCTCAACCCAATCAGCAGAAAAATGAACAACAGATAATTGATTTCCTCTAAAAAAAATGGAAACAAAAAGATTTAAATTATATTATTATTAATATTTTTATGAAATGATTACTTACTTGATAACTTCTTGAAAACTTCCACTGTCTTTAATCAGTTCCGGCATTTTTATGTGATGTTCTATATTTATATATTTTTTTCAAATAACTACAATAAATAATCTGAGGTTAAATTTCCACACTTCGAATTACAAATCACTCAAGAGCTCAAGATTAGGGAATTTACTTGACGTTTCTCCAGATTAAATTGAGGTTAGTGACAGTTATAGTATTTTTAATTTAGTAATAAATTAAAATATTCCTAAAAACAAATCTTTTTTATTAAATTTCTCTAATACAATATTTCGATTAAATGTTTCTCGGTATTAAACAGTATTTGATGTAAATTATTTTTTAAAATTAAATTAAAACAGGAAAAGTTTTTGTTGTCGTTCATACTGTGCTGACATCTATTCTTGTAATTTATAAGCATAGGTTCATATCTAATACCCTAATACCTGCCTAACTAACCTTAAATAAAATAAATTTAATTTGAAAAAGTGCTTTATTTGATATTTTATTAGTTTTAATTGTAGTTAAATTACGAAAATCTACTAGTTTTTAGGTAAATATTACCGGTTTAACTTAACTATGGAAGTAATTATGTTTACCACTGCCATATTGTGATTGCAAAACTGTTATTTATGAAAATGCATTGTTATTATTTTTATTAACTAATCGATATATAAAACGTTTAAAATTATAATCCCAATTATTTATCTTTGATAAATTCTTTTAAACAAATTAGTAGTAAAAAAATTATTGTAATAAAAAGTGTACAGTAGTCACAAGTTATAACCGACCTACCATTGAACCCAATGAATACTGTCATTTTATTATCACAAAAACATCGACTTATGAATCAGTTTACCTTTTTTATTCAATACAAATGCAGAGATAACTTTAATGTTTTATCATTTATATGAAAAGTTTATTAAAATTACGTGTTTTAGCGTTAATAATGTCCACTATGTCAATCGTTCAATACATCGTTGTAAGAGGAGATCTCCTAAAACAAATGGAATGGCCTGTTGGTGCGTTGATTGCTCAAGCATGCCATGCTGTTACAGCAACTACTCATTTATTTTACAATGACGAATACACTCAACTTTATCTGAAAGATTTAGATAACATGCATAAAGTAGTACTGGAAGCCCCTAACGAAGAAAGTTTGAAATCTTTAAATAGTAAATTAATGGAAGCTGATATAAAGCATAAACTGTGGATTGAACAACCTGAAAATATACCAACTTGTTTGGTAGCGAAACCTTATCCAAAGGAAGAGGTGCAAAAATATTTTAAGAAATTTAAATTATTTAAACAATAATTTATTGTAAATATAAATTACATTTATTATAAATGATTATTATTAATATGAAGTTGTTTTATTATTTTTTTTCTTCATGTCATGGGTTCTATTAATTTATTGATGAGTGGACTGGTTGGTAATAAAATTGTTGTAATAATTAATACTGGAAATAAATGTTTAGATTAGAGCTTTAATATTAAATACAATTTTTATACTTACTTAAATGGTCTAATCCAAATATGTAAAATGTAAAATCGCATAATTTATAAATCAACTGTCCTGTTATATAGGAACCTGCTACTGCTCCAAATCTACCGGCCATCAATGAAATAGCCAGAGCCATCCCTCTGAGATGCGTTGGATATAATTCCACAACAAGTGTGTTTATAATACCAACGCAAGAACTTGCCATTAAGAAAATACCCATCAATATTTTTATTAATAAATGTCCTTGTGTTAATTGGGCGGCGATACCACAAGCTGATGTTACAATGAAAAATAATACTAATAGATTCTTTCCTCCAACTATTGTGATTATCGAGCCTATTACCATGTATAGTAAAGCTAGCGTACCACCGATAATTAGAGATGATTCGTATACTGCATTATCGATCGAATCAGCACAATTAATGCTTTCTAATCTCTGAAATAAAGTGGGCAAACTTTTAAGTTGTTGTTACGTTTGGTCATAACTTACTATTTCATCTTTGTTGGATTGGTTGTGATTACCCAATGCTTCACATATGGTAATATCGCTGGAATATTGTTCGATATTATTTAAAATTTCGGGATACCACATAAATAATCCAGAAGAACTGCAAAATAAAATTATTTTAGCGTAAATAATGTGGAAATCAGAAACTACATTTACCTCGCAAAAGTTCCAAATTGTAACAAACAAACCATAAAAGTTTTGGTCAGATAAGGAAATTTAAAAAGAGGTGCAGTTTGTTTAACGACCGATTTAAGAATTCCTGATTTTGTATATTCATCAACCTTCCTTTCCTCATCCCAAATTATTGTAGATACAGGAAAACTTTCTATTTCGTTACCCGTATTACAAGCGTACATTTTTTTCAATGCCTGTAAAGCTTCATCGAATTTCCCCAAAGATAAAAGACATTTTGGACTTTCTGGTAAGAAATATAATCCAATTGAGAATAATAAGCTAGGTGATCCTATAGATATTACTAATAATCTCCACGATCTGAATTCGTAGCCTAAATGCAAGTCTATTTTAAAGTCTAGCGGCAATATTATCCAAGATAAGGCTGGTAACATGACATTCCCTAAAGCAACAAAAGTTGCTATCCACGATACGATTTTAGGCCGATTCAGGTTATTGTGGAATTCGCCAACGTAAGCGTAGACCACAGCGGAAGCTCCTCCGATACTATAAAATTGCATAATTATAATTTTTTCCCCCTAAGGAGGGATTTACTTACAAAAAACCATTAAAATATCTTATCAGAATAAACGACCAAGCATTTGGAGCTAAGCTAGAGAGCACACTTGTTAAAAAACCGAGCATCATGCTAGTAAGCAACACATCTCTTCTTCCCCTTGTGTCTGCTAAAAAACCCCAGATGTGGGAACTGGATACTACACCTAAAAAGCTGATGGAAGCTAGAAGTCCTTTTGAAGTTAAGTCGAGGTCTAAATCACAAACTGCTGCAGGAATTATGAACATCATGCCCATAGTTTCCATTATTACGGCCATAACGCATCCACCACCGATAAGTAGAACGTATAAATTGAATTTTCCAAATCCTGATGCAAAATTAAAAATTATAAAGTTACAATAAACAATTTTGCTAAAATTAGGAGCCTCTTAAGAAGAAGCTGAAGCAATTTTTAAACTCACCAGTTTTCGTAACGGCATTTTCGAAATTTTCAGGAGTCTTTTCAATACACTTAGCCATTTAGTAAGTAACGTAGTAATGAAGTAATAAGACAACTAAAAGGTGTGATCTAGATTTAAGTACAATTACAATTAACTAAACAATGCCATAATGCATATTCATATATTGTTCTAACAATCTTGCAGAATATTTATGATCATAATTTTACATTATAATCAAATATTTACATACACGATTTTTCCTGAACAAAAGGTGGATATTTTTAAAACAGATAAGTTATTCCTATAATTAGTATAACTCTATCTTTTTATAACATTTTTATGGGGGTTTCACTTTTAGATAAAAGGTTTATATTGCAATCTCTTATACCTACATATAATATATAAAAAAATAAATGGAAAGAAGTAATATGAATTTATAAAATTGCAATTATAGTTGATAAAAGACCAACATAGTTGATTAATATTCTAGATAGGTGAATTTCCTGTTTTATTGGAAAATAAATGGAATTTAATTCAGCAAAATAATAAAATTACTATCTCAAATATTTCAACACTGTTTACTTTTCCACTGTTTTCATAAGGCGCAGTAAATAGTGAAAATGTATTTCTCCATTACATATAAACTAGACTGGAAATATCAGATAAAATGTAATAAATAACATAGGTTTATGTTACTTTCATAATAGTTTGTAGTAGAAAATAGTTTGTGAATATTTTAGTTGGTAAAAATATTAGAATTTAAAGAATATATTTTATATGAATTATCATCATGTTTTCTTTTTTAAAAACAATTTGTTTTTCGAGAGGGATTGAATTAAATTGAAAATAATTTCAGAGTTCAAATATGAGGTCTTCAGTAGTGTAGTGACAGGTTTGATTAATTTTGTCTGTTGTCAATTTTAGGTGTTTTTTAGATGGTTATCTATTATCCACATCCTAACGTGTGATTTCAAAGACTGTGGACTCGCAAATTACAGATAAAACATCGGTAACACCCCACCACAACGTTTGATTACTCTGGACACGTGTTTCGAGAACGCACGGCCTCTTGAAACACGTGTTCCGAGTGATCAAACGTTGTGGTGTTGGTGGCACATTTTGGTTGATTTGGGTCTAATTTTGTAATAGTCTGAATATAACATCTTGAGAACGTATTATACCTACTGGAGATTTAAATTCTACTGTAAAATAATTACGATTTTAGGTAAACAAGTGCGGAAATTTAGATTAATTAATTAACGTAGAATTCAGAAGTACAATTAAATACAGGATGTTCTATAAGAAGAGATATAACGTCGATATGGTACTTGCTGGAACGCCCTGTAAAATGTACCGCTTAGATGGTACTCGTCCCTGTAAAACATTCTCTATATTTAATGTTTTCAATTGGCGCATACCATTTTGTGTATACGATTCATTTTTGATCATTTCATTTGTTTGAGCTGTAAGATGAAATACATTAATATATTTTTTTTGTCGTGTTTAACGGACCCTGGGTATCATCAAAATCTAAACTCATTTAGTGCTATCTTCTGGATTTTATCCATGACAGTTGTGCTATGATGCATAGTGCTACATAAAATTATGCATTTTTGTTTTTTTTTATATACAGGTCATTCACGAAACTGGTTCGTTAACACTTTTTGATGTTCTTGAAATTCAACATTTCTGAAAACTTCTACTTATAACTGATATCACCTGGACACGTCAGCATAATTATTACTAGGCTGTTCCATTAAAAGAAAGTGACTTTCATCAATGTGAACTTGGTTGAAATGAACGTTAATTTTGGACGACCCTGTATAAATTATGATAAATGTTAGGACGTAAATTTGATGTATGCTATTTCGGCTAATAACATGCTAAATATGAAGTCTTTAGATACAATGTCTTCAGAAATACAGAAATTTGAACATAACGTTGCAATTGGCTCTATATTTGAAAAAATTGAATAACTCAAAAAGTTTTGATGCACAATTGTATGCCCGAAACAAAAAGCTCATAAAAAGTGTATCATGCTATTTAAATTAAGAAAGTTGACGTCAACTTCAGGTAAACCGGAAATGGTACAATGGCGCAAATAATTTTTTAGTATGCATGCATCATAAACCAATTAAAACACACTCATAAGCGTGCATAATCGAGCCTTTTTCGCACGGCGTGCGTATAAAGGTTGCTTGGTAACAGCCAATCGCAAGCGTTTAATAGTCCAGTGAAATGTCAGGAAATGTCAAATGACATATAGGTACATGTCATGTATTGAAATTATTGATTTGGTTTCTTCTAATTAAAATTATTGTTGCATTTATACTAAAAAATATCGTATGACACTCGTGCATAATTAGCTTTTCGCGCACGAGTAACGAGTTTAAAGCCACGACGCGAAGCGGAGTGGCTTCGCGTCGTGGCTTTAAACTCGTTACTCGTGCTTTAAAAGCTTGATTATGCACTAGTGTCATAATATACTATTCCGGATGACTCCAGATGATATCAGTTATAACTACAAGTTTTCAGAAATGTTGAATTTCTAGAACATTAAAAGGTTGTAATGAACCAGTTCCGTGAAGGACTCTGTATACGTTACTCATAATGTTTATGTTTTTCAAGCAAAATTAAGTGAATTTTCGATGGTTTTATCTCCTTTGAAATATCTTGCTTCTTTTGACGTAATGTATCAAATAGAGTAATATATTTTTTTTTAGTTAAGGTTAGTTTTCAGATTCAGGAAAATTATTAATGCTACGCTTTAAAGTTTACACTATACTTAAATCCTAGATTCTTATGTATAGGTTCTTCAGATTGGCCTTTACTTTTCTTATTGTCGTTTATCCAATTAACATGATAGCTACAATACATTCAGAGCCAAGGACAATATAATATTATTATGTCATCTATAGTTGCACCTGTCAAAATATTTGTGCCAGTTATTAGATTAAAATGAGAGTTACTTTTCCTAATTCCAACTGTTAAACCCGTGTTAATAATATTTCTGACATATGTCAAATTATAAAAGTACTGACATTTGCTGACAGTTTCGAAACATTTTTGACAGCTCTCAAACTTTCGTTAAATCGCACTTATTCTAATCATAAAACTTTAATCCTCATCTTGATGTTGATAGGAAAATAAATATCGGATAAGAATTGTTATTTTTTCAATACAGCGATATAAATAGCCATAAAATCCCTCATTGATTGAAAAGTTCTAAGCGTAAAATTAGTTCATTTGAATCCTATTCAGAATTAAATTACAGGTTGTTATGTTAGATATTTTACAGTAATAAAGTTTTATTACTCCATTACGTATGAAAACGTAAAACTAGATTTGAGTCATAACGTCTTATACAGAGTGTTTTATGAAGAAATATAATAATGATATATTTTTTTAATTAATAATAGCAGTCATATATTAAAACTCTTTCATATCTTTACTCAGGCTATATATATAGTTTTTATTATTATTCTTTAAGAGTATTGCATATTATGTCAATTGTTTGCTCTATGAGTTGATGTGCGTATTCTGATAGCGTATAATTATAGCGACAACTTCACACTTCTGAAAAATAAATAATTGAGAATAATACACTTGAATCGTGTAAAAATAACTCTCACGATGATAAAAACCAAGATAATTAAATAAACGCAAATAAGGTTTAATTAGTGTATATTAAAATATAACTGCAAAATTATATAGCGTGTTTTATGTCAAGTTTTCATTAAAGCTTCTTTAAATATCGTTGGGTGGAAATTTTAGTTTTCTATAATAGTATAGGTTCAATATATTACTACAGATACATCGGAATGGGGTAAGAGCAAAAGCTCCAATATTGTTATCGATTAGATTTGCATTCGTGCCAGATTAGGGCAAAAGCTTCGATATACCTCCTTTGCAAGTATGACAGCCTGTTCGGAAAGCTTTCCCGGAAGATATGAAAATGACCTTGAGATTGCGTAAAGAGAGGAAAAAGCTCTTGAAATTTTATAGTCCTGTTTTCTTCGATTGAATATTTAAAAAAGAAGATGGCGGGAAATTCAAATTTTCATATAGAAAACGATATGTGTATTATTTGAAATATAAAATCAAAGCCACAACGAAGATTTTTTCTTATAAACAGTTATATTAAATTATGGTAGTTTTCTTTCCAGGATTAATTATACTACATCATCATTTTTTATTTAAATTATTATTGTTACATAATCAGATTTAATTATCAATTATTAAATTAAAACTGACCATGTTATGTATAGGTATAATTTTTAAAATAAACTGTGCGTATAATTTTTATAATTAATGCAGATTATATAATATTAGATTAGTTATGTAGATACTCATAAGATTCAATATTTACCTACTAATAATTCTGCAGTATCTTGGGTTAAAATTTAGCACCTACTAATAATATTTGAAAATAATCAGGTGTGCCTGAAAGTATTGAATCTATTACTTAATTTCTCAAGGTTTATCAATTACAGGTTCGCAAACACCAGTGCTATTTAATATTCGATTACAATTACATAGTTCTATTCCAATCCAATGTCCCCCACAAACCCTAGGATTGATTTAGAAGCTAAGGCTCTAATCTCGTCGATTATATAATCCATTTTGTCCAGTTTAGGATAATATTTTAATGTTTGTGTCACAAACGAAGTCTTCATTCATCTGTCTTTATTTTATGTAAGAAATAAAATAACATAGGCATGGGAAGGTCTTAGTAAAAGTGACTTGCAATACCATGTTATTAAATTTAAACATTCTATTATTAAATACATCATTACATGGAAATACTTCTACATTTGTTGTAATAATAATGGGAGTTTTATCGATTTGGACATGACTTTGATATTTAATATTAGCCATACATGGATCACCAGCAAATAACATTTTACATGTATCAAAAGCAGATGGTTCACAATTGGGTTCGTCCCAAATTAAAATTCGTTTGTCGACACAGTCTTGTAGAGGAAATTGACAATATTTATTAAAATTCGCTAATTGGCCCTTTACTAAACATAATGCAGCACAAATTTTAGAAAAAATAGTTTTACCAGCAT
Source organism: Holotrichia oblita (assembly GCA_023690525.1). Classification (NCBI taxonomy): domain Eukaryota; kingdom Metazoa; phylum Arthropoda; class Insecta; order Coleoptera; family Scarabaeidae; genus Holotrichia; species Holotrichia oblita. The sequence continues at coordinate 91,366,979 of CM043020.1, forward strand.
TACTTGGTCCTTTAATTTGAATACAATTTTTTTTTTCTAATTTTTTATCTAAAATATTGTAAGTTATTTCTAAAAATTCTTTAATAAAATCTTCATCATAATTACATTGGTAAGCTATTAAATCATATAATTTACTTTGCGATTCTTCTAATGAATAATAATAATCATATATGTGTCCAGAAGTACAATCAAATAATGGATGACTATTTAAGTAAAATTCAATTAATTCATTGACTGTTTTATTACAAATTTGTCTTTGAAATATATCAATTGCAGATTGAAAATTTAAATCATTTCTACCGATGCTGCGTAAAATAGGATTTTCTAGCCATTGTGCTGTTTTACATGAACTTAGTAAGGGGCATACCGGGTATTTCTCGAAAAATTCGATAATCGTCGAAAGCGTTTGGACTTTTTGGTATTTTGATGTTTCAGGATATTTTCTTTTACGTCGCCCAGAAGATGAAGAAGGGCTTGATATCGAGGGACCATCAACGGTGTCACTACGAATTGAGCAGACTTCGTGGTTTTCGTCCATAATTGTTCCTTCACCACTCGTTTCGCATCCTTCATTGGAATTAATTTCAGTTGCACTAGGTATTTGCCGTCGGGTGCCGGCGACGAGATAGTAGAGACACTGTCTTGGAGGTAAGAACATATATATTCCGAGAGATCGGAAATAATCTGAAAGTAATGGGTATTTTTAGTCACATATATTATATAATTTAATATATATACATATGCCAAAAATAACGATTACTTACCTCTACCGACTCCTCCTGTCCAGATAGCTCGTCGTCGTCTATTGAAAGTATATCCTGCGAAAGTGCTACATCTGCAAGTACCTGCAGTCCACCCGCAGTCGTGGACGACGTGGATGTGTTTCCATTCGGTTGCGGTTTCACGATATGAGATGATAAGGAGTTGTCCGTAGTATCTTCTTGAACGCATTGCTGTAACAAACTGATCAGCTTCATTACTATTGTCGACGGGAAGGATATCGTGGCAAATTCTTCGTCTGAGATGTGTTCGTAATATGGTTTCCACAAATGGATTTCGTCTTGGTTCGATAATTCTTTCGTCAGTATTTTCTTCATTAATTTCAGTAATGGTAATATCTGGTGTCCAAATTCCATTATCAAGTTCTTGGAAAATTTCTTCAAGGTTTCTAGAAACTGAATTGGTGTGGTCCATACTTCTTCAAATAATTCAAATATGGTAGTTATTGTATAAGTGTCCATTTAAAATAAATATTACAAAAAAAATGTTTAATAATTAATAATTATAAGTCAGCTAATGTTATTGTCGATAATTGATTATCGATTCTTCTTATATTATATATCATTAAACATTCGTTACAATGTTTAATTTTGGTAAAATGAATTAAATTGCTTCGACAATTTACACAATGCTCTTGAAAGGCCAGCTTGTTTATTATTTCGTCTTCAATTGAGAAATAGCATAGGGTGTGCTGGTTAACTCGATCTGAAAATAAAAAAAAAATTATTTTTAGATTTTAATTTTAAACACTTACCTAGTACATCCAACGGATAAATAGCACGAATGCAATCCTCACAAAGTTTTACGGTAGTTGAGAATTCCCAGTGGACTTCTTCGCCAGTATCTTTGCAATCAGCAGGAGGTTGAATGTGTTTGTCTAGGATACTTAAATTAAGAGATCCCACATATATAATTGAATAACGAGTCTGTTTGCAGAACCACTGTTGTACGTGGTCGAGACAAAACTTTTCGGCTGGTAATGAAAAGCTTGGGAAGCCACTAGCAGTTTCAGCAGTTAAACGTGAATAAGCCATGATTCGGATTTATTGTACCTTTATACACGTTACAGCCAGTTTATATACCCCCAGAAAGATGGAAGTAAATTTAGAAGGTTTACACAGCGGTCGACTACACCGTGAGAACGAACTATACGTCAGCGACTATCAAAATGTTTCATAGATAAATAGTTTATTACAGCAGCAATTTGAATTTTCCGCAAACTGGGAGCTTGTCGTAAAAATAAAAATTTTCTTTTTATTCCAGCAGTGACAGCAGCAGCCATATTGGAATTTTTCATATAGATCCAGCGACAACAGCGGCGGCCGTAATCCATATCAATAACAACCAAAAACCGCCGCTGTTGTCGCTGGATCTATATGAAAAATTCCAATATGGCTGCATCAAAAAATGTTAAAAGATTGATGTTCGTTTGACTGACGCCTTGGCTGATTGGCTTTTTCTACAGGAGCTTCCTCAGGAACTCGTCGAAGTCCTGGACATCTGCCGCTGTAAGTCTCGGAGGACAACCAGCAAGGTGCCTTTAAGGAGTCGCAGGACGCGATTTTCTACCCACACCCACCCACACCATGTTCGTTTGAATGTATTTACTTCAGTGTCATATACAAATCTGTCATTCATTCTGACCATAATAATTTGTGCGTCATCTATTAACTAACAATCCAGTTAATTATATAAATTTATATACTATTTATTCAATTTATTAAGTAATATTTGGTTTGTTTTTCATTTTATTTTTATAGAAATTTCTAAAACTACGTAAGAGTGACATGGTATTTAGTAAATTGCAACAAATAAAATTAATTTGTGTGGTTTTAAATGTCATATGTTAATCGGGAGCAAATTTCTCGAATCAAGAACTTAGGTGGGAACGCTGATATATTGTTGGACAGCTTGGAATCTCTTTGGACATCTCACAGGGGAATACTTTGGGACCTCTTCTGTGCTTTATTTTTATTAACGATTTAAACGTAGGTAATTCATAATTAATTTGTGTATTTTTAAATGTTATATGTTAATCGGAAGCAAATTTCTCGAATCAAGAACTTACGAGGGAGCGTTTTATATTCGCGGAATGAGCGGGTTGTAGGGGGGTGATTAGGCGCATTGGGGGCGTGGCCTGTGCAGCGACTCATAATTAGTACAAATACGAAGTTTCATTGTTATTAGACAGTTAGTCTTTGAGCTATCGTCAACCGAGTAAGATAATCAGGAATGAAAAATGAAGTATGGAAAAAATCAGTCGCGACCATAATGAATGAGATGTCACTCTCTTGTCCAGGAAAAACCAGCATGGTGTACAAGTGGCATAGTTTATTTAAACAAGGAAGGGAATCCCTTGAAGACGACCCGAGGCCGGGCAGGAGCATTGAGGTGACCACGCCAGGCACTTATCCAAAAAGTTGAAAAAATTGCACTCCAAGATGTTCGACTAAAGAAGAAACAACTCGCAGAAATGGTTGGAGTATCCGATACAACAATTTTTAACATCCTACACGATCATCTCGGCATGTCTAAGGTCAGCGCAAGATGGGTGCCGAGAATGCTCACGCCGCCGCAAAAACAACAGTGCGTAGAGTGTTCGCGTGCATTTTTGGACCTCTGTAATGAAGACAAGGATGGTGTATTTAGTCGAATTGTTACTGGAGACGTAACTTGGGTTCATCATTATGAGCCTGAGTCCAAACAAGACTCCATGCAGTGGCATAAAGGGGGCACAGCACCTCCCAAGAAATTTAAAGTGCCACAATCAGCTGGGAAACTCATGGCAACGGTATTTTGGGACTCGGAAGGAATATTGTTGATTGATTATAAAGGTAAAGGTATTTCTATAACCGGAGAATATTACGCTTCAACATTAGAGCGACTAAAAGAAGCCATTAAAGAGAAAAGACGGGGAAAATTGACGAAAGGTGTGCTGCTTTTGCACGATAACGCGCCCGTCCACAAGAGCCGCGTTGCGTTAGCTGCCCTGCATAAGGTGGGCTTCGAAATTGTGAATCACCCACCCTACAGCCCAGACCTGGCCCCGAGTGATTATTACCTGTTTCCGAAAATGAAAAAAGAGCTGCGGGGTAAAAAATTTACTGCCGATGATGAAGTCAAGGAGGCAGTTTCGGCGTATTTTGCAGATAAAGAGAAATCATTTTTTTATGAGGGTATAAATAAATTAATTGAAAGATGTGAAAAATGTATCCGTCTTGCAGATGAATATATTGAAAAAGAAAAATAATTTGGTTTTTTTATTTGCACCCCTTATCCCCTATTCTGCGAATATAAAAACGCTCCCTCGTAGGTGGGAACGCTGATATGTTGTTGGAACAGTTTGGAATCTCTCTGGGCATCTCACAGGGGAATACTTTGGGACCTCTTCTGTGCTTTATTTTTATTAACGATTTAAACGTAGGTAATTCATACAATTATGTCTTTAGAGCAATGGTTTAGAAATTATTTATTATTGAGTTGTTAACATGAAACAAAAATTATTTTATTCAATATCGATAAATCATTAGAAAAACCAAATTCTGTGTCCTTGGTTGGCAATAACTACAATTTTGAAGAAACAACCCATTTATAAAAAAAAGTAGAAGAATTATCTTTTGGGGGTGCCGGAGACACAAATTTGAATAAAGTTTTTATATGCCCAAAATATCATCTACAAATAATTTGAAAAATAAACAGAATGGAATCGCCAAAATATATTTAAACGTGAAGACATGTTGACTGTACCAAATATATATATTTATGACTATGGAATATTCCAACCTTTCTGACAACCATAGCCTTGCATCGGATAACAAAAGGCATAAGTATCGCTCACTCAGGTACAAATTAACTTCATTTGAAAAAAATGTTTGCTATTACTACAATAGTTTATCAACTGAGATGAAACAATTCATAAATTTTTCAGCTATAAAACATAGATTTGTTAAGTTTGTTATGTGAAGTAGAATCGTAGACAATAGGTGAAGTTTATGGTAAATTGCATTTCTCTTTTTGATGACGTATTTTCATGCATTGCAAGTACGTAATACCTATTTATATATGTCTGTTACGTAATGCAGTCCATTGAAAACAAACTATATTATTTTTCAGTAAATCAACACTTGTGATGTAGAAACAATACTATATGTAATTAATACAATCCAATTACTGCTCTTTGTTTTGATTCAAGGTTTACTTCGACTTAACTTTGCTGTAAATTAGTGTCACCTGTCTCCCTACCGAAATTAAATGAGTTTTCAACTATCTCAAGACATAGATTAGATTAGATTAAATTACTGGTGGGTAGTAAAGTCTTTCTGCCTCTCTTCATTGCGACCAATGAGATCTATTGTGAATACCCTTAATCATTTAGTCCCAATTGATCTCCAAACTTCTAAAGAAATTTAGTATCTTCTTGAGGGCTATGACTCTGATGTCAGCCGGTTCTAAGTGCACTATATTCGTAGCAGAATCGGCATTTATCGCTGTTTACCTTGCCCATCTTCTTAAGGTGATACCTGAGAGGGCCGTGACCAGTGAATAAAGCCGTGATTGTACTAAGGTCTCTTTTATTGAGTTCCAGCAGAGATTTAGCCTTTGTGGCTGAAAAAGTAATGAACTTTTTTGATTGTCTTAGTTTTGGGATGTTAGTCTAATGGGAGATTTTTTGCTTTGTCTACCACTGTTGTAGATGAGCTTTTATGTGGCTTTTGTGAGATTCGGCGACTTTTTGTGCAAGTTTGGCAGTCTCATTTCAAGACATATGGCAAACTACAAAAAAAGTTATAAAAATGGTAAGACTATAATTGTAGCAGTCATTCTCACAATACTTCAGATTAATAACGGGTTGATATGAATGAAGCAGCTACTCAATAGCAGGACAATCTGCTATTATAAGGACCTACAGACTTTGACCACGCCAATACAAAAAAGCAGAATGCACAAAAACACTAAGTATATTAACATTTCCCCACTAATGTAAATGGCTTCCGCAAGAACAAAAAGCGGTTGGAGGATACCAGAAGGTCATGTGTTACCTGCACTAGAGACGGAAATCTTCTGGTACGTGAGAGGTGTCAGAAAGTCATGGTAATTAAAAAATTCCACCAAACAGCACGTATCATTCTAAATAGAGTTTCCTCTTTTTTAAAACATTCTGTATAATGTATCTAGTGCAAAGTTATAGAAATCTACAAGCAGTTTACCAATTTCATGTACAAAGCTTTTATTTAGAATCAAAACCCACATGACCTCTGACGTAAGATGACGTAAATAATATGTTGGTAACCAAATAAATATGCCTAAGCTGTCTAATCAGAAAGTTGCAAAGTCGATATTTGACAGTTTTTATACGCCTAAATAACAACGGAAACCACTTTCAACATTAATTTCCTAACCTATAAAATTTCAATTGTCAATATGTAAATAAAAATTTCTGCAGGAATTTTATTTTTAAATATTACCATACCTACTGTTAAATGGGTTGTACAGGATGGTCAGATAAGAATGCAAAGAGCTGTATCACTGAAACTATTCGTCGTAGAGACTTGCAGTAAAAAATTTTATTACTAAAGTGGGCAACAGAAAACCGTGGAAAATATTTTCAGATTTCCAAGATGGTCGCCAGGGGGCGTAACCGGCATCTTAAACTTTTAAAGTGATTTTTCACTGAAATCCACCCAGTAAATGTTACCAAAAAATATATAGTTTTTAAAGCTAAGCTTTACTCGAGTAATTTTTGTTTAACACCTTTTGACGTATCTATTAAAATAAAGTGGTGGGGGGTAATTCAATTTTTCTTAAATAAACAGCTATAACTCCTAGACGACTGAACTGATTTTAACAAACTTATTGGTCTCATTGGAAAAAGCATTTATTGTTCCATCAAACCTATCGTACCTGTGATATATCTATTTCCCAGTGATGCCGCTAGAGCGCGTTTTTTGATATGCATTAAGTTTTATTTCAAAATCAGTTCTTTTTTCTTATTATGCCCCTATGGCCCTACACGTTCTTTTTTTTTAATTTTTTGAACTAAGAAAACTTGTATTACTTAAAAATTATTAAATTACGAAATGTTATCATTGAATCTTGAAAAAAGACAAATAAATAACAATAAATACAATAACAAGTAAATATTTCTTCTGCGATATTTCACGTAACGAATAAGATATCTAAATACGGTTTTTACTAGCCTATTTAGGTATCATTTCGCTACATTTTTATGAAAAAAAGTCATATTATTGCATTTAATTTTATAGAGAATTTTGCAATTTTCTGCTATTTAATCAAAAAAACGCCCTCTAGCGGCATTACTAAGAAATATACATATCATAGGTATGATAGGTTTGATGGAACAATAAATGCTTTTTCCAATGAGACCAAGTTTGTTAAAATCAGTTCAGTCGTTTAGGAGTTACAGCTGTTTATTAAAAAAAACATCGAATTACCCCCCACCACTTTATTTTAATAGATACGTCAAAAAGTGTTAAACAAAAATTACTCGAGTAAAGCTTAGGTTTAAAAAACATGTATTTTTTTGGTAACGTTTACTGGGTGGATTTCAGTAAAAAAATCACTTTAAAAGTTTAAGATTACGTTTACGCCCCCTGGCGACCATCTTGGAATCTGAAAATATTTTCCACGGTTTTCTTTTGCTTATCTGACCACTCTGTATATCTAAAAGAGGTCACGTGGGTATTGGTATTAAGTAAAAGCATTGTTTAGGAAGATAAATAAAATAATAGAAAGGAGTATAATGGTGGAAGTTGAAAAACAGCAGGCTCTTAAGTTGCACATAGAAAGGAATTTTTCCTCCGTGACCATAAAAATCCCCCAAATATAAAAAATCGTATGCTACGAAACGCGCGTGGAGTGTTTATATCAAATACTACAATAACGTGTAGGCAGTTATATCTAAATTAATCATTATATAGCTGCTTTATCGGTGGTACCTATAGGAAACATAAAATGCGAGCACATTTAATAGTTTCACGGTATTGTTATAACATTACAGTATGTCCAATAATATAAAGTATAATGATGTTTTTTTTTTTGTTAAATGTCCTCTTGCTATTTGCATACCTGCTATGAAAATCCGATTTATTTAATGTTATATGACTACTTATTATTTATTGTGTATTTAACATTATTTGTGAGTTTAGTACAAGACGAATTTGAAAACTGCCTGTCTGTCTTTTAGTAAAGTTCAAAAGTGAATTTTTTTAATTTATTTATTATTTTGTATTTGGTGGTAATGGGACCAAGCAGGACTGATTCTTCCAACAACAATACAAGCTAAAGAAACTACAGTAATAATAGTTCCCTATCATAAAATGTGAAAAAATTACTTCTACTTTTCTAGTTCCCCTCGTATTTAATCATAGGTACGCACGTGTATCCGTGCATACTTAAAATTTATCTCGTTTTAAAGGTTTTAAAGGAAATGAGAAAATATCTGGAATATTATTACGTTTTATAATAGCTTCAATATTTTTTTTATTAACTAATTTAATGATATGGTTTTGTTTACATGCAGTAGCATATTTTTGACCTCTATCGCAACTTTATTTAAAGCATGCTTTGGGATACAAGAACCAATTTTTGATACAATTTTCAAACTTCCTGGATTTGGAATCGAAACACATAATATCCAAATACAAATTTTGACAAATTGTGTTACCATTTTGGTGTATATTTTCCTTGTTTTCATCAATTTACCGCCTGCACCTGTCATTATTCATAATTGAATTACTTTGTCAATAAAATTCAAACACAATGTTACAACCAATACATTATAACACGGTAATTAGCGATTAAACTTTTGTGCATACTATTCATACATTCGCTAGAAAATATTCAACAAAAATGTCTAACGTTGGAGGTCATCAATTCGCAGAACGCTCTTATATTTTCTATGGAAATTTACTAAATGTATACGAGAGTAAAATGAAATCTTTTTCATCTCTGTAAAAACAAAAAATGTAGATACTATTAAAGTTTATCAATTCCGCGTTGCATATTCTAAATTTAAATATGATATTGCAGTTTTAGATGTTATATTGCTAAATATATCTATGTGGCGTGTTAAAAAAATATTTTAAATCGCGATATGAGAAAAGGAGGTCGAGTAGAATCCGGACAAGGTGACTCCAGTTTAAAAGATTATTCAAATTTCAAAATCAGTCGAAAATTAATAAATATTGACTGTGATAATTTTATGAATCACTGTAGTTTTCCAGTTGATATCGCTTATATTGGATTAAAGTAATAGCATCATGTGAATTCGTATTGACATGAATGAAAAAAAAAATCTTTATTTAATGCAATTTGATCTCGTAGGTTTTGTTTTGGTATACATGTCAAATAAATTAATTAATTAATTTAAGGGAGTTTAGAAGCATAAATGGGGGTTATCTTGCTCATGCCCAATCATGATGCAGTAGGAATTTGGTTTTATGTCATTGCCGTTTTAACTTATATTCTTCATATCTTGATGTGAAAGAAGAAAAATATTTCATGGCTTCCGACTTCAAGTTCGAAATAGTCACATCTTATTGGGAATCCCAAAAAATGATTGCCATGACCTTTCCGGCCGATGGAACGGTCTTTGCTTTCTTAGGAGCTGATTCTCTCGGAAAAGTCTGCTTCGACTGTTTTTTGGTCTCCGGTATGTAGTGCTTCCCCGAAACGGTCATCCGATTTCGTTTTTGCTCCGGTGTGAGCAAATGCGGTATCCATCGCGCCGAAAGCTTTTTCATGCCCAAAATTTCGTGTAGGATATGGCCAACGCGTTCCTCTGAGAAGCCAGAAAAGCTCTGCTATCCCTTTCAGCTTCAATCGGCGATTGGCTAACACGATATCATGACTCTTGTCGACCACTTCATTGTTGGTCGTAGTTTTTGGGCGTCCACTGCGCGGTTCGTCATTTGTGCTTGTGCGGCCACGTTTAAACTCGTTCACCCAGAAACTGATGGTCGAAAATGATGGAGTAGATCCGTCATAAACCTCTAGCAAAATATTTTGAATTTCACACTCTACTGACAGTAGACGTCTGAAATTTTGAAAGTTGCTATAAAAGATGTTGCCCTTTCGGCTCTCCTGCCGATTCTGAAATCATTTCAGGTCGCCCTCGTACTAATGCCGAAACTATTCAATTGAACAAGTCTGAACAGAATGTTCCAATAATAAGTTATATATGTTCCAAGATGAGCACGTTTAAATAATTTTTTTACAAAATAGGATTGAGCTTCTGTGGTCGGTGTGATAGTAGATAGAGTAGTAGGTGTTGAAGAAGGTCCCTACTCAAGGAATGTTTTTAGTCAGATACAAAATGCAGCCTAAGACATGAAAAAAACACTTGATGATTCCAGTTTCAAAACCAGCATTAGTTGGTTAATCAAACTTAAGTCTCGTTATAGTCTAGGCTAGATAGAGCAGATGATCATAATCCAGACAGCTCAAAGACATCTTATAGACGTCCATAAGATGTCTGAGTTTGATATTCGGGACGTCTGTTTACGCCGGAAGGACGTCTATAAGATGTTACAAATGTCAACGTTTATAAGACATCGTGTTACAACGTCTTATAGATATCTGTTTTGGACATATGTCAGACATAATTGTCTAGGCTTTGAATGTATTCAAAATAATGCATTAGATAGCGTCTGTTTAAGCCAACAGTATTGATACATATACCTACCACAGTCGTCTTATGAATGACTACGTATTTCAATTCCTTGTAAACTAACTAAAACTATGAAAACGACATGAAATCAGAATTAAGCTCAAACGCTGTCAAATCAAATAGTCAAACCGAGTCGATCGCCATTAAAATTATCCCATAGTTTCGAAGACGACGTGCGTTGGCGCTGATGTATGTGATATATTAAAGTAAACGCTAATTGGTTGAATATACGGCGAACATTGATAGTATTCAGCAACTTTGACAAACCAATACTAACCAGACTTTTGTCGCTACTGACCGCAACCAACCACTTGGTAATATTAGGGTACATACTATAAGACATAAGATGTCTTTTTTATATCTTTAGGCGTTCAGACATAATACAGACCTAAATAAGACATCCATAAGATGTCTTGTGCTGTCTGGAAAAGAGCATGTTTTTAACTATAACGAAATAAACGTAAATTGAAAAGGTCTTCCACAGAAAATATTGGCATAATTAACCTAAAAATCTGCTTTGCGATTTAAAACATAGAAGGGCTGAAAAATTGTCATGGTGAGTGGAGCCTATATATTTTTATTAGATCATCTATAAGAAAATCGAAAAGGCTTGTCTGTTTAAAATCCGGAAGTTAAATGTTTTGTCTGTATCATATTTTTCTTAAAAAAGCTGCTTGAATGGGCCAAGAAATGTTTTAGGACTGCTCCCACAACGGGTTTGTGTCTAATGTAAAATTTTACTTAAAACCAAAAGAGATATACCACAAGAAGCAATGCTACTCATTTCCTATAGCCTACTGATTCTGTAAATTACTTGAAGACTAGCTATACAAAGATAACTTGTCACTTTTTTACCAGCAAATATAATCTCACTGATTCAACCAATGGCATCCAGAAAACTATCTAACAAAAGCTTGTTTCTACCGATAATGAATTTAATTTACATGAAAGCAAATTGGAAATCATGCACCATCGAAGATGCAATTTTCAACGTTATTGAGGCATGGTAAGATGTGTTGGAGGAAATACGCTGGCCAGGGGTCGAGTAGAAGAAACTGAATCACTTGGGAATTCAAGAAGATATTGTAAACAATGAAGCACACATTTTTGAGGTTTGTAAAAGATGTCGGAAAGTGGCTTGAAATGGACAATTTTGATGGGGGAGGGAGGTTTGAAGTTATTCTGAACGATTAAGGGTTGATAGAATTCGTTTTGCGAGAAGATGACGGTCTGATTGAAGAGGAGGAAGTTACAGATTAATTGGTAAAGATACGTTAAAGACTTGTTCAAAAGGTGAAAATATGTTAATCCAACGTATCGAGGTAGGTTCGAACAGCAGGAAAAGCTTAGAATTTTGGACATACATGGATGTCAGGGAAGTTCGTGACTACTTTAAGAAGTAACATTTTAAGCTCTTAAGCTTAAGATTGTAAAATATTTTTATTAAAGGAAGAAGGACTATTTTGGACATTAATTTTGCACCATTTATGTATACATATTTTTCCTTTTGATGGTTACTTATTTAACAAAATAATAGAATATATAACTGCATATTAGGAATTTAGGTGCATTACCAATGTGTTTATCATTATGATAACTTAGGCCGGCATTTCTACACACTTACTTATAAAGAAGAGCTTGTGCGAATATCATTATTGATAATTTAAAAATAGGCCCATCAACTTTATTGAATTATTGTCCTATTGTTTGATGTTTCTTCATCTCTCTTTAGACGCTTTTAATGGAATTTTTCGCATATAAGTAAGTTTATTGTTTTCAGAGAGATCAATTATATTCGTCGGGAGAAGTTCAATATTTGCGATATCGCCTGCGTCTAAAATATGGCACAATCGACATAGTTCAACATTGTAATAAAATTTCTGATCGCAGTACACACACATCAAGAAAGAAGCTTCGCAACAATACATTCAGAATACGTGCTAAGCACGTTTCGTACGCATTTTCATGTCGATGTTATAAAAGTACTCACTAAGTGTTATTCACGCAGATACCAGTGGAAATTTACTTTACCTGTGTCAATGGACAAAGAAGTTTCGATTTGAAAATATTTAATTTTCTGAACGCTGTTGCTTGTATAAATACGGTATTTTCGAAAAACAAATTCAATGCCAGCGATTACATCCATTGGATCGATGCAATTACATTCTGATACTCTAACAGGTGCCATGGTGACTAAGAATACTGATAAGTGCCGTCAACATTCGGGATCTTTTACTTTTGATGAGGCGATATCCCAAACAGGTATTTAATTTTTTTTTAATTTTGAATTTAATTGTTGGCCAAGAAATAAATTGTTAAATTTCATTTTTTTTTAATTCAAATAGCTTTGAATTTTCCGATAGAAAATTCTTATTAATTAAAGTTTTTTTTAAATTTTGTTGTAGCCGTGTTCATATTAGTAAAAAATTTAAGATATATTTTGAATTCAGAGAATATTTATTGCTAAATTTTTATCTTGATTTTTGTTCAGCAAAATTATCAATTTCATCAAACATTTCGATTCATGTTTTACTTTGAGAATTAATAATTTCGAAAAATTTTTGGTACCAGAACCAATCTTGTTTGATTTAAATTGAATTAATTAACTGAGATGAATTTGATTTTTACATTAAACACTCTGTAAATTCCAGTATCTTAGTACTCAGTGCTATTAATATTTATTTTTCTAATAATTTTTATGGTACATTGATAGAATAACAGTAATAATAATAAAATTATGTAAGAGCTCTGATTCTTAGTTAACTAAACAATAGATTTATTACAGGTAAAGAACAATTACATACTACAATAATGGTAAAAAAATTAAATAATAAATTAAACATGAGAATTACCAAACAAACATATTTAGAATAAAAGGTTATAAAATGACGAAAACATAAACAAGCTCATAATGATTAAAGTGTATAGTCGAGCGTAGGTTTTTGAATTAAACTGTATGTTCAAATATGTTATTATTAATTCAATACATACTTCGTTTATGCCTTGGTATTGCTGATCACATACCTTGTTTTAAGGTGGCCCCCGGCTAAGAAAATCTAATGTCATCTTACAAAATTATATAGAAACCTACGTAGGACTCGAACTGATACCTTCCTTTAAAAATATGTAACTACAAACTTAAAAATGTGTACTCAATATCTACCAACAATTTTAAGTTACTATTAAATGCCTGTAATAGGCGCTTATGGTATATTGTTGGAATCGTCCTGCAAACAAGTGCAACGAAAAAAGATCAAGTATTAGAAGCAGACCACGTGGTTTCGACCTCTCAGATCTCATCAGCACAACTCCAAATGCAAGATTTCATTTCATCGCACTTCGCATATCAATCTCCGACAATGGACTAATTCCAACTCTATGCCCTCTAGTGAGCAAGATCGGTACAGCAGATATCAATCTAGCTTGCACAATTCGTGGGTCGTCATTCCCGCTTGATGTCTCCGTCTGTTAAGCAGTCAAATTGCGATTCTATATACGGCGGAGTTACGCTGATGAAACCTGGGAGGTCGAAACCACATGTTCCGCTTCTAATGCTTGCTTGATCTACTTTCATTGCACTCGTTCGCAGGGTGATTTCCAACAATATACCATGATCGAATTTATGTTTACTTTCTTCATCACGTCTAATTTCTAACATATCTTCTTGACAAATTGTTTGTAAAAGGATTTTTCTTCCAGTCATACACTCTCACCATGTCCAATTTAAGTACGTTGAGGTGGCTACTGAATCTCAATCATCTTTTACAGGAAATTGATGAAATTCGCTCTTCAATAGATTATAAGGAAATAGTTCAAGTTTGTCAAGAAAAAAAATGACACAATATTTGCATCTTGAAGATGCAAATTGACATCATTAAATCTCTTGAAAATATCTTCCAAATAAAAGGCATTATTCTTTATTGTTTTTAACTGTTGATACATATTGATTGACAAAGATATATCTTTTGGCAGCGACTGACCTTTAACTGCAAATAGATTTTTTTTCTCTTAATGTGTTAATCAACTCAGCAACTACTGTAGTAGTATTTTTTACGTAAATTTTTCGTAAATTCTAAGTTTTAATTTTGATCTTTTTAAAAATTTCAGGCTATGGTGTATTCCACTATAAAGTATTCGCTGTATGTGCGTTATGCATTTTATGCGTTGGTTTCCAAAATGGTCTTACATCCTACGTTTTCTCAGCAGCTCAATGTGATCTAGGCTTTAAATCGCAAGATCTTGGTCTATTAAACGTTGCTTTCATGTTAGGTGGTACCTTAAGCGCGTTTCTCTGGGGAATAATTGCTGACGTAAAAGGAAGAAGAAACGTCTTAGTTTGGACGATACTTTTAGACGCAGCTGTTACTTTAGGATGTTCCTTCATGCAAAACTTAACTGGATTATTGGTTTGCAGGCTTTTGAACGGGATTTTAATTGGATGCGCTGGAAGCGTGACCTATACGTATTTAGCAGAATTCCACTCCCCAAAATTCAGAGCTAAAAGCGTTTGTTATTCTGGTCTTGCTTTTATAGCTGGTTGGGTGCTCTTGCCGATATTGGCCTATATAATTTTACCTTTGAAGTTTAAAATAGATATATTAAAAGTGTCATATACTCCTTGGAGAGTATTCCTGATTATTATAGCTGCTCCAGAATTTGTAGCTGGATTAGCACTGCTGAAATTACCCGAGAGTCCAAAATTTTTACATAACAAGAATTATAGTGAGAAAGCACTGTCAATATTGAATAATATTTACTATCAAAATAAGAGTAAAAACAATGAAAGTTTCTTGGTTAAAAAATTATCGACTAATTTCATGATTCCCAAGGATATCAAACAAATGCAAACCAAAAGTAAGAATGCCAGACTTATTCGTGAAATGATCAAACAAATTAAATTATTGTTTGGGAGTGAGATAAGATTGAGAACCCTGCTTATGTGTTTGCTTATGTTTTCAAATATGTTTGGGTAAGTAAATAATTCTACCACTAAATAGAACCGTAATTTTTAATATACTTTTTACTACAGCTATTTTGGATTGGGATTATGGTTTCCTGAATTTTTCATCAGATTTGAAAATCATTACCGATCTCATCCAAACATCTCCATAACTCTGAAAGAATTAAATTTTTCGAGCAATTCAAATTCAACAACGCACTGTTCGACTACTTTCGATCTGAATACTTTTCAAAACACGCTAATAGTTGCAGCTTCAGCTTTAGTAGCTAATACCCTGGGCGGATGGTTAATAGGAAAAATCAGCATTAAAATTTTGGCTCTTCTCACCATGTTATTCGGCGGGATAAGTTCGCTTTCAGTTTATTGGATTTCTTCATCTCTTGGAATCCTTATAGCCAGTTCCATTTTTCAGTCGTCAATGGCGACTGGAAATATGGTTATTGGCAGCATTATTGTAGAACAATTTCCCACGTCCGTTGGCGCTCTAGCAATGTGTATGGCGATTAGTGCAGGAAGAATTGGAGCTATATGTAGTAATATGAGTTTCAGTGTATTATTAGGAAGAAATAACGGTGCTGTTGTCATAATAGCTTCTGTTGTGTTGATTTTAGGATCTGTTTTATGTTTGTTAATACCTAAAAAGACTCATGTGACCGAAAATATCATCAAGAACAATACTGCAATAGATTCTAAACCTACAATTGATATATCTATAATTACCTTAGATGAACATAATAATAGGACTTTTTAAAATTCTTGTTTAATAATAGAATTTCTACGAAAAAATTAAATTTTTAATTTCAAATATGAAAGGATCAAAAACTAATGTGTAAAATGCAAAATGAACAAACATTTTCAAATGGTTGTTGGGTAATTTTGCACGTTAGTGTGTATTTACAAATCTGTGATTATTAAATGACCTATTTAGATAATAGGAAAATGATTTTGCGTACATTATAGGAAAAATGAAGTAGAGGAAGACTGATAAATCTAATTAATGTATGGTATTATTATAAATTATGTATAGAAATTAAAGAAAAAACTATTATTAATTGTGTGTGTCAAAAATAGTATAAAATTGGTGAAAACCAAAGAAAATAATAAGATTTTTGTTTCCAATTCGTCATTTTATTGTATGCTAATAAATTGTATTAAATAAAGAGAAAAATGTTTAACTATGGTACATTTTAAATAAATTTATTATGCAAATAAGAAAAATTAATTTTATTACAACATTTACACCTATATTCATGCTAAATTAGAAAGCAACTATTTTATTGGTTATTTTTTAAATTGTTATCCATACGTCATTTAACGCGCGAAATAGATAGCTTTCAAAATTCCTAAACTCCTATTGAAAATATTTCTGAATGAATAATAAACTAATAAGAAAACGAAAACGGGAACGAGTAAATTTGGTTGCATAAACAATCATTAGTTGCATATGTACCAGTTACGCTGTGTATCAAGTTTTAAAATAATTTAAACCTATTTTAAAACCGGCCGGCTTCAGAAGCAGCAGTTACACATTACATAGGTCGTACAAGCACGTTCTGATATCATCATTTAATCAATTCAATCCCTTTAGATAACCAAAGCAAATAGATTGTACAGCTGAATTTATTAAATATGAACACGCAGAAAGTATTAATTTTAGGAGGTAAGTGTTAATTACACCTTAGAATATTTTTTAACACAATAGATATTGTATCTTAACCTCTTGCATAATCTCTATATATGGTATTTATATCTCTTTGTTGTACAGTGTATTATATTGTTCTCTTATCTTATATACAGGATGTGGATTTGTTGGAAGAAACCTTGTCGCATACTTGATATCAAATAAATTAGTGAGTTTTGTTCGCGTTGTTGATAAAGTTCCACCGCAAGTTGCCTGGTTAAATACTCACCATAAGGAAGTATTTAATAGTCCGTTAGTTGAGTTTAAAAGTGCAAATTTAATTAATCCAGGTAATAATTAAATATCATTTGAATACGCAAAATTTCCTGAAACGGAACGGTATTTTAGATTCGTGTAAAAATGCTTTCGCTACTGAAGGAGCTAGTTGGGATTTTGTCATTAATTGCGCTGCTGAAACTAAAATGGGCCAAACAGACCCTGTATATAAAGAAGGTATTTACAAGTTGAGCTTGAATTGCGCTAAAGAAGCTGCTACGTTGCGGGTAAAGCATTATGTCGAATTATCATCGGGACAAGTTGCTTCAAGTGAAAAAACACCGCATAAAGAGGATGCTCCACTCGATCCATGGTCTTTTATTGCAAAATGGAAGGTTCAGGTAAGTTTACGCATTCTAAGTAAAATAATACGTACATTATTTATGTATAACGTTTATGTTTAGGTAGAAAAAGAGTTATCCAAAATTGATGGTTTGAATTACACGATTATACGACCAGCTTTAGTTTATGGGTTCGGTGATAAAGTTGGAATGACTACACGTTTAATTATAGGAGCGGTGTATAAACAATTGGGGGAAACGATGAAGTTGCTTTGGAATTCAAATTTATCATTGAATACAGTTTATGTAGAAGATTTATGTAAAGCTATTTGGTTTGTTTGTAACCGTGATGACACTATTGGACAGGTAAGATCTCATTTTATTGCTGTGAGTCAATAATGACTTTCTATCGCTCTATCGTTCTATTGCAACTTTCATTAATAAGTTTTATGTAAATCCCATTCTTCTCCTAAAGTGTACGTTCACTTTACGAAAAGGAAAACGATGGAGTATAATGAAAATGTGAAGGCGGTTTATTGTACATTCACAGGTCAGAACCAAATACAATGTTTTAGACCTGGCTTGAGTTGGTTTTGACCTGATATTGAAGGCTTTCACCGCCCCACAAGTTTCTAAATATGTATCATCAGTAATTAACAAGTAGGCTACAGATTTGATTTTATTAAAACCCTCAATTTAAAATTAAAAAGTTTTTTCCATCTTTTCTAGGTTTACAACGTAGTAGATGATAATTCTTCCACTCAAGGAACAATTTCTGATATAATCGCTGATATTTTCAACATAAAAGTCGATTATTACGGTAACTTAGTATCAACTGTTGTTGATTTAGTTGTAGCTGCAGATGAAGCGAACGATAAGCATCTAGAACCTTGGGCCGAGGCTTGCAGAAAAGATGAGATTCAAAATACACCGCTAACACCTCATATGGATTCGGAATTGCTAGTTAATAAGAGCTTAAATTTGGACGGAAGTAAATTACGGTCATTAGGCTTTCAATATGAAATACCGAAACCGACAGCTGAGAAGTTTGTCGCGATCGTTAAAGATTTTACATCGATGAATGTCTTCCCTCCATCTTTGTCAATTGGTGCCTCTTAAAGAATTATAGCAATAATCAATTGATTTTTTTGATTATAATTGATGTCATTATGAATTTATGTATCGTGAATTGAGTTTCTATATTGGTAATATGTATTACGTAAATTAGTGTACTTATTTATTTAAGCTCAAATACCTACTTATCTTAAGCTTGATTTTTTTCTATATTGTGTTTAGGAAGTACTTATTATATATGACGTACTTTTTATCTAGACATTCCATTAGAGTATTAAGTATTTAAGGGAAACGAAGACTATTGTGATGCTTTTGAGCTTTTTTCTCTATATTATTTTTATACACCAAAAAAATATTTTGATATATTTTTCAAAACGAGTACGTATTAAAAACGTCGTTGTTTTTTAGACATAAATGCTCAATTTTTAATATGAACACTGTTGTACTTATTATATATGAAGTGATATACATTGTTACTATATTTATATTATATACATATACTACAGTTGCTAAATAAAATGATCTTTTCTTTAAATTGTATGTTTTTTTAATATCAGTCCTGACTGAAGTCCTTTACCTCTAAAAGATGAAATTGAGGAGTTTTTAGCAAAAACAATCAATATTCTACAATATTTGCTAATCAATAATATCATTTATTGCATCACTACAAAATTTGATAACTCTGATAACATTTAAAGCGAATTTAAAGTAAAATTGATTGTAAACGTCTTTAACAAAGCTACGAGGGTCACTAAAAAAGAAATTACTTAGCTATGAAAGAAATCCCCCAATACATCAACGTATTTGTGCCATTTCTCCTCCAAACTGGTTTTGTGTGTGACGATTTACCACCTAACCTTTTTTTGCTCTAATCTAATAATTTGTAGTTTAAAATCGGTCTTTAAAACCGGTTAATCGATTTTAATGAACCAGTTTCAAGAAAAAATCGTTTCTAATATTTGGGGATTTCTGCAGTACCTACTGGTATTTGTGACCACCTCGATGTCCGCTGGAGCTTTCACTGTATTCCCAAATTATTACATTGTTCCCGCCATGTTTTGCAACTAATATTGCTTATTTTGGATACAATTTTTGCCACGGAGTGTCAAATATCATTCAAAACACATTCTAGATTTGTAAAGTTCAAATGTTTGCAAGTAAATGCTAATGTCTGAATTGATCCAAATTGATTTGCTTCATTGATTTTTTTTTGTTTGAAAACTGCAGTTTTGCTAGAAATAGAGCTTGAAATACTACTAGCTTGAAACTATAAAGCAAGTACTGATGATATGATCTTAAGATATTTATAATAGTGTTTTTATTATATTATGGTAAGAAATTACAAGATTGAAATAGATTTTCTAAACATTGCCTAAAAAATAATCCACCAACTAGAACTAATACTCAGTTGCACACTTTACGAATTAGTTTCGTTTCTTACAGTTAATATAGGTATACTGTATGGGTTTCTTTTGTTATTATATAATCAAGAAATGAATGTAGAAATTTAAAACTGCTTGATATATGTATTTTGAGTATCGAACATATAATCTCATTGCCTTAACTAGATGTATTTTGTAATACATAACTTTATTTAAAAACATTCTTATATCTACATAAAAAAAGGTAAAATGATTCTAATATATCTACAGCATTTATTGCACCATACAAACAATTATGTACAAGAATATACAAAAAGAAGAGTAGTCTTAACTCCCTAGTATGAGTTTCAGTAAATGTCATTGTGGCGACAAAGGTGTTATTACAATATTGATCCTCAATTGATCATTTTTACTTCCAATCAAATATTTTGTATCAAAATCTCCTCCGGCTATAACAGGCGGATTCAATTCTTCAAACGGTATTATATTATCTACATTGAAAACACGATTTTGTGCATTAAAATAATGAATTTTTTCTATAACTTTCACAATATATTCAATACCTCCTTGTTTTGCATAAAGTAAAATTCCGATTCTGACTTTAATGTCTGTATAAGGTATTTCGCGACAAGTCAAAGATAATCGTACTGTAAACAAGATTTCCTCTGGGACTTCTATCGGACCTTGCCACAATATTAAAAAGCATTTCTTAAACCAGACCCCTTTCGGGTACAAATCAACTACCCACTCATTTATTCTATCGGAGTCACAATCTGTCGCTGAAACATGCGATGAAAATACGAAAGTGCATGTATGGTACGATGGTAAAGTTTTAAAGTTGTCTATTGATAACATGGCGCTGAAACTATCCGAAACATACAATCTAGGTGAAAATAACAATTTCCCTTCATCAGTAGAACATATCTCTTCTACTCGCTCCTTTTGTCCTGAATGAAATGCCATACCAATCGCCATACGATCGACAAAGAATTCTTTATATTTTTTAATAAGGGGCGAAAGTAAGAGTTCCGCTAATTCTCTAGGAGTCATCATTGGGAACCTAATATGTGACATCACGATTTCGACTAAATTATCCATGTGTCTTTCTATGTCATCCTTTGAAAGTCCCGATTGTTGTAAATTGATTCGTTGTAAATCTAACCATCGTACCATAAAATTATACAGGACCATTTCATTATATACAATTATATCGTTTTGTTGAAGGAGATTTACTAGGAGTTCAACATCGAATTCACTAAATTCTGGCGCATTTGCTACTGCGCATAAATTCCATTTTATATAATTGAAACAATAACCCGCGACTTCTTCATGCCCGCATGATGTCGTGTATTGTAACCAGGAGAATAAGACGTTGTGAGCTGCGGCTTGCGGAATATGTGTAGCCATATATTCTAAACATAATCTTGTCAAACTCTATAGAAATAAAACTCGATTTAAATATACGCCAATACAGAATTTAATCAAACACTAACCTTAACTATATACTTATCCGCTAGTGAAAGGATGGCCATAACGTTTGTTTGATTTATAATAATTTTTCCCGTATAAAAATATTCTAAGAAATGATGGAAAACTTTTTCACATTGTGGTAATTCTTGAAGAATAATCCTACTTT
Organism: Holotrichia oblita; assembly: GCA_023690525.1. Classification (NCBI taxonomy): domain Eukaryota; kingdom Metazoa; phylum Arthropoda; class Insecta; order Coleoptera; family Scarabaeidae; genus Holotrichia; species Holotrichia oblita. The sequence continues at coordinate 91,388,737 of CM043020.1, forward strand.
CATGACATTCGTTCCACTCTGGGTTCATCAACATCGCCTAAAAACAAAATTCTTCAACTTGAAAATTAATACTTTACTATATTTTACCTGGAAAACATCACTACAAGCGCATAGAATTAAACGATGCGTTGCATGCTCCCGTTTGCCAACAACCAAGTTTACATCACACATTAATTGCTCATGATATAAATTCCTGATAGTTTTCAGTACATTAGCTGAATTGTCAATCTGTTTTTACAACAAAAAGACTGGATGTTACTGTTTGAATGAACATACATTTATTGCAAGTAAATACTCACAAACATTTGGCACGCGTTTTCAATATCCATGTTTCCCCGTCTTCTTGTTTTACTGGGAGACGGTTCGTTATCATTCTCAGTTGAATGTATAATTTCGATACGATTTCGATTACCTACAACAATAAAAACAGTAACAGATTTTGAATTAACCTTGAAGTTTCATTGCAACTTAACCTACGAGAGATTAGGGGATATAATTCAGTACAAATTATGAATTAAAGAAACGAAAAAATTACCTATCATATCGGAATAACAAACATGTATCATTTAAATCTTGGAATAATCTTTTATCTGATTTTTATTTTAAATACGCGACAATTATTTACTGTTGTTTAAGTTGCCTAAATATAGGCACAAAGCGTCTACCAACAAACTTGTCAAAATTGATTCAATTTATTATAATGAAGATAGTAACGATTTCTATTACCAATACTGAATAATAAAGGTTACAGAATGTCATTAAAACACTATTTATATACACGTATTTACAAACGATTTGGGAGTTGTAAAATGTTGGTTTCTGATTAGGAAGGTTGATTAGATACCGTACAAAAGAAAAATCACTGTGGATTTTTTTTTACTGTTATCAAGAAAACAGAATTTAAAAAATGTTGTTAAAAGTTTAAGCGGGCGAAAGGAACGAACCGTTCTAAAGCTCGCAATTAATCAGCAATTAAATAATTAAAAGTTAGTTCAATTAGCATAAATTCACCACTTTAGGAGTTGAAAATTTATAAATGTTCAATATCGTATAATAATATTAGTGAAAAGATGGAGCATGCATTTAACTCATTGTTATATAATTTTCAACTTTATGTTAGGAAGAATATGGTGAAAACTGCATTAAAAGTAGATAATTTGAAAGGGATGAAATATTGTTAAGTACCAATTTCAACTTTAATCTTCCCATTATGGGGTACTCTTGCTGTTTTTTCATTAAAACTTTAAGCACTAATTAAAATACCAGATTACTTTATGTCGAGTTTAATTTGATTATAAATGTAAATATCTGCGGTTTACTATTTAAGCAAGGATTTTGAGAGAAGGTGTATATTGATTTGCGTTTATTTGGAGAAATGATAAAATATCTATTTCAGCGTTTAAATATTTTAAGCGTATTTCAGAGTTTTATGTAATGAAAAAGAGCTTTAATATATTGGCTTTTCTAATTCTACCTTTCATCTATTATGGAAAATGGTATAACTCATTTGAAAGGGTCGCTTCAGTATTTTAGTTTTTTTTGTGTAAATATTCATCAAGGATTTTTTTTGAACCATTTGTTGTCTCAAGATAAAGCGAGTTTTCATATATAAAGAAGTTCCTATTTATCTTTGCGTTGTAATTTTAATTGCAACGCAACGCAGCAGGTCTAATTTAGTTAAAGAAAGAATTGTTCATGTCTCATTTGATAAAGTTTCAGACTTACGTTGAATGCTAATCTTTTGCTGTTACTTTTAAATTAACATTTTCAAAATCAGTTTCGGTAATACTAACAAGTTATAGTAATACTAATATCAGAAGTTGAGTTTGCTTATAGTCTTGCTTTGATATTGTCGTATAGTTAACATGTTACTTGTTATCATTATATACACTAGATAATCTCGCCATTCAACTGTAAGCTATTACTAATACTGTCAATATGGTGCGTGTTTGTTGAAGATGCCTTAATTATCGTAATATCTGCCCGGAATTGTATTGCTCGTGTAATTGCTGAAAAAATAAATTCAATAAATAATGTTTGTTCTGCCTCAGTGCGTATCGGTGTATATATTATCTGTATACGGAGGCAAATTGGGGACCTTTGTCGTTATGATGTAATGTCAATACATGGAAAATGGACAAGATAATTCTACGATGGGTGTTTAAAAGTTTTACATCTGAATTATTGGAATTTTCTAGTTTCTCAAATTGGAGTAGGTAGTATTCAAAATAAAAATAAACAACAAGGAAAATGTTACGTACCAATATACGTATAGTTGAGTGTAGATTTTGACGACCATCGTTTACTGTGTTGAAGTCTTCCGGGTTGCTTCGATACCTTTTGAAGAAGCTGATAGCATGATCACCGAAACGTCAAGTGCCAACTTATCTACGCGTCAACACCCGGAAGACTTCGACGCAGTAATTTACACCGAATTCGCGAAAGCATTTGATAAGATTATAATCAGAGGTTATTGATAAGTAGGTAAGACGTATGCAGTTGGTATATTGGAGGAACTGATAAATTTGATAGTCATATTTAAAATGCAGGCAGTAGTATGTGTCGTAGAACTGTACTGACTCTGAAATCTACTCGAAGAAGTCAGGTATTCCTCAAGGTAGCAACCTGGGACCTCTACTATTTATACTTTACCGTCTATCAATGATTTGCAAAACGCTCGTAAAATATTCTAAGTGATTATTATTTGTTGATAACTTCAAAATGTACCGGAGGGTGGAAACAGATGTAATCGGATATTGAATCCATTGCCTAAATGGAGCTTGGAAAACAGTTGGTTTGGGCTTCTATTTCATTTCGCCTTTAGCCATGTGAGCACAGTTTTGAATCACACCAAAAATATTCTTTATCAATTCATATATTTAGTATACCTACTATACATTTGAATTCTGTTTAAAATGTTTTTGGTCTACCTGCTGCACCAATTTCTAATCTTGGCAAAGTTGTAGGTGTAATTGATTCAGACTTTAAACAGTATATTCCACATAAAATTTGATCAAAGATTTAAAATCTTCAACATTGAAGGAATGGTCGTTTTTTCATCGTTACCACGAAGTATTAATTCAAGAGTCCCCAAAATGTTATACAATGAGTTATTTTCGAAGGCATATACGAGCCCCTTCTCATATCAGTTGGCACAACGTTAGATTTTTCAAAAATTCAATCTAAAGTACAAATATAAGAGTATAAGTAATGGGTGCATTTTTTTTATTTATCAATTCAACAACATTTTAGAATCTTATAGCTACAAAAAAAAAACGTGATAACAAAGAAAACTATTCAATTAAACTAATTAACTAAAACAAACAAAACATGATACAAAATGAGACTTAAACTACATTACACTACATTACCACTGGGTAACATCACCTTTTCTGGTTACAACATCTGAAAGTCTTTGTGGCATTGTGTGGACTAAGCTTTGGCAAAACTCCGGCGTAAAAGAATCCCATATATGTATATTGAAGTTTTTCTTTCACTTCAGGGATTGATCTTGGGGGATGTTTTCGGAGCACCATCTTCATCTCACACCACAAAGTTTCAATTGGAGACAAATCAGGATTGCTTGAAACCCATCCCAAAAGTAGTATCCCGGAGTCTTCCATCCATTTCAAAGCTTTTTTCGACGCATGACACCTTGCGCCGTCTTGTTGGAAAACAAAATCTTGCTCTGATGTCAAGTGATTTTCCATAATCGGTAAAAGAGATTATTCTAAAATCTCTAAACATTTGTCTGCGTTCACTATTTCGTCAATAAAGTGAAGTTTTCCTACACCTTTAGATGACATACTGCCCCAGCAGGAAATTTTACTTTTTTGTTAAGACAGTCGGGATGAAATGCTTCGTGTTTTCAGTGGATAACAAAGTTAGAATTTCGACTCATTACTCCACTCTACTGCATCCTATTGCTGGAGAGTCCCAATTCTTATGTTCTTTCGTCCATTTTATTCTATTTTTCTTTTGCTGTAATGTCAAAAGTGACTTTTCCTTTGCCTGACATAAAAATTCAAAAATGGGCAGAGGAAAAGTTATCGACGAGAAAATTCAATCACTCATTGTTAATTTTTTTAATTTTGGATAATCTAATTCTGAAATTGGAAACTTATTGGAATTATCCCGATACCGTGTCAGAAATATAGTTAAAAGATATAAGACTACAAATTCAATAGCTCCAAATGCTAGAAATATAGGAAAAAGTAAGATAACTGAAGGTGACAGATTGAGCATTGAGAAGAATTATTGAAAAAAACCGTCGTACAAGTTATATCTTGAGTTGAGTGTTATGTAGAGTGAAGCTGTTGGAAGAGCAATTTCCAGGGATACGTGTCACAGAGAGACCCACAAACAAGGATATGGAACTTACAAAGTAAGTTGAATGAATAAACAAAGTTTCAGTGTCATTTGATGGGCGAGAAAAAACGGCAAACTTTAAAAGACTTGTAAGACTGTTAAACACTTCAAAAAGCAATAAAGAAGTTAATATTTTTATAGAACATTATTAAAAATATCATGTTAATTCATTTGGGTATTGCTAAAGGGATGCTGTGTCTATTATTTTTTTTAGCGGGCCTCGAAAAACATGGATATGTTTGTCCACCGTCTGGGTCAACTGACATGAGAAGGGGCTCGTACGTACATACTTATATTGTTGGATTTTTTTTTTGCATTAGATGATTTGAATTAGCAATCCCAATTTTCATCCATCAGTACCACATCCGAATAATAAACCAGCTAAGCGAAACAGATTTGAAGTTTAGAACAATTTTATTATGTCTATAATATATTAACTCCTACTGTTTATCTTTTCTACATTTAATTTTGATATATAGTTGCCGATTATTACTTCTTGTTTACATATTTTATTTATGAGTGGAAAAAGAGGTACGTATGCTACATAATACATGTCTGTAGTATTGTAGTAGAAGTAGACGTAGACGTTTGAGGCTCTATGAGTTCAAGGATGATTAGAACAACTTATTGCTTAAAGAAATCTTGTGACGATTTATATAACAATTATAATGAAGGTGCAATAACATCTTGAAAAATATATATGTAAATGTATTCGAATCAATAGACTGCCTGAAGCTGTTCCGACTATACATCCCAAAATGGAAATACCATTATTGAAAAACCTGAAAAACAAGAAGAAAATAAAATTTTAGGTGTATTTAATCGACGTATTAAATTAGTAATATTTCTTCTTTTTTTTTGTTGATGCGAATTAGCATATTTAATATCGACTTTAGATTTTCCAAATGCATATTTTTTGCTGAAAGTTGTATTGGAATTTTGTAATGGATTGTTGACTTGTAGGTTCTCAATCAAGATTTCCTCACTTTTAAAAATAATTATGTTCAAATGGTAAAAACCCAAAATAATAGAATTTATCTACCCACCAGAATCAATTTTCAATTTTTTTTACCTATATTGTTTCTTACTTGTGCAAAAAAAAACACGTAATACTTTTATCTAAAATCCAACTTCACACTTAGCTCATTTCGTCCTGAATATTCAATCTCATTTTTATTTAGTTTCATCTGTTTTGCTGTTGTGAATATTGGGTACAAAAAGCGCTATGTCACCCACAAAACACTAAACACTTAATGTAAATGCTGAAGCTCTATTCCTAGACTTCAATCCTTTAGAGCTCTCTCAACTATTTTTTTTTATGTGTGGTGGGTGCTTAGTTGCAGTGACTCCGTAAGCTGTATTACTTGTCTGGCTATCACTGCAACTCTTGCGGTGTAGTTTAGTGTGTGTAAGTTGTGTTTAAATGGCTTTGTGACAGCATCATATCGCCTTTTATGATGCCGCGCTGTTAATCACTTTGCTCCCAACAGCGAATGGCAAGTCGATCCGGGATTAAACTCTCTGAAAAAATGTCACCGTCCCTCCAGAGAATTGAACCCCGGCACCTATCGTCCTCTCACAACAATAGTCAGCCGCCTAACCACTGTGGCCATCGACCCGTTAAAGTCGTTTAGTTTATATTATGCCAGGGGGTAATGGTGGTGGGTGTAATGTTTATTAATTATATACACACTTATTTTGTTTTATATTACTAATAATTATTATAAAAACAAATATCTTCTATCACGTCTGCTATTATAAACAAATGAAATTCATATTGATCATACAATACTAACACTAACTAAGTATAATGCTATTCTGGGACGTATTTAGAAAGTTTTTCTTTTCACTTTTCTTTTATATTGGGATGAAGAACATTCTGAAATTAAAGTCCAACAGTAGTCAGCAAGCATCTCGTTATTCCACTTGCCCTGATAGCGTTTTTCAATTGTGGAAATATCCTGATGAAATCTTTCCCTATGCTCGTCACTAATATCGCCAAGATTCGGGGGAAAGAAGTTCAGGTGCGAATGCAAGAAATGTATTCTAAAACTCATATTTTACAGCCTAATGCATGGTAACTTTTAAGAAGTTCACTAGCAATTTCCTCGTAATCTTCAGATTTTTTATTTCCTAAGAAATTCTTGGTCACACTTTTAAATGCATCCTAAGCAGTCCGTTCTAAATCGTTCAAGAGTACGTCAAATACTCGATCCTGTTGTGACAGATTAATCTGGGGTCCTATAAAAATCCTCTGTTTAAGATTTGCCTCAGATATATTCGGAAATTTTTGTTTAAGGTATCGAAATCTCGGTCCCTATTTGTCCAATGCTTTGACGAAATTCTTCATCAGACCTAATTTTATGTGTAATAGCACTAAAAGTATTTTATGAGGCTCCACCAAAAAATTATTGACTACGTTTTTTTCTCCAGGAGTATATTGTATTCTGGTTGGCCATTGCTTAACAGTATAGTGCAAATTTCTCGCTCGACTATCCCATTCACAAAGGAAACAGCAATACATTGTGAATCTAAGTTGTAGACCAAGTAGAATTGCAACTACTTTGAGATCAGCACTGATGTACCATTTATAGATTTTGTAATTGATTTTATCAAGGAGACGTGTCATATTATCATATGTTTCCTTCATGTGCACAGCATGACCAACAGGAATGGAGGGGTAGATGTTTCCTGTATGTAGAAGGACAGCTTTCAAACTCAATTTAGAAGCATCTATAAAAAGACGCCATTCTTCCGGTTGGTATTTGTAACCTAACTCTTGCATTAAACCGTCAACGTTTTTGCAAAATGAAAAACCTTCTTCAGTTGAAAAATACTGTGACAGTCCTTTCTGACGATTTCGATATACAGAAATACGCGTTCCTGCAGCTAACAACTTCCATCCTTGCAGTCTTGATCCTAATATTTCTACCTGAGTTTTTGATAAATTGAGATCTCGAACTACGTCATTTAATTCCAATTGATTTATTAAATGAGGCGTGTCCTCTTGAGATGGCAAATATTCTTCATCTGTGTCCGACAACTCTGAAATGTATTCTTCTATCTCGGTTTCAACATGTTCTTGGTTCGAAACATCCATAGGACTTGGTACTGGCAAAGCTTCCGAATGAGGAACTGAACGAGTGGCAGAAGGTAAATTAGGATAGGTAATTTTATCCTTATTTTTACTGGAAAACCCGAAGGTCTTTGTACAGCAAAAGTAGCAGCCTGTCGAATGATCCTTTTGTTCTCGCCAAATCATAGGCCTCCCAAATGGCATAGCTATGCTCTTACCTTTTATCCAGCTCCTCAAAGTAACAGCACATCGTGTACAGACATTGTGAGAAGTCCACAACTTGTCTTGATTTGTAATTTTTAATTTATAATAAAAGTTATACGATTTTTCTATTAACGGTGTAATATTTCGTCTATGCTGTTGGATGGTGAATTCTCCACATACATAACAAAAACTGTTAGGATTGTTTACATACCTACGGGACATTGCGAATTCAAAAAACGTGGTTCTAGAGAAAAAAAAGGAGTGGTTTAATGACTATGACGTACAAATAAACATGTTAAATCCTGTTCAGACATGCCCGTTAGCATGATAATAATTTGATAGTTTCTTTTAACTTACTCATAAAAAAATATCTTTAGACAAACAGTACATTTAATACACATATGTATAAAAAAAAACAATTCTCAAAAACCTGACGTGATAGCCAATTTTTGAAAATATTTTCAGAATTACAATGAAAAAGTCCATAACGTACACGTATCAGACTGTAAGAAAAAAAAACCTGTTGACCAGTGTAATCGGGAGGTATATCGATTTCATCTCCATATTCTCAAGAGATTTCTTCTTAGTAAAAAAATTATTATCCAATTGGAAATTTAATTTCGGAAGTTATCAAGGCTACTGTTTAGGAATTTGATATTGTAGGTAATCCCCAAAGATCTAACATCCTTTTTTATATGTAGTAGGTAAAATATCTTTATGAATATGTAGATGCTTAGAATCGATAGAAGTACAAGGTGTAGGTATCAAGAATTATCCTTTGGAAATGATAATATTATTTTATGAGTAAAGTATAATTATTCCACAAGAATAATCACAGCTCATTTAATAATGCGGGATAAGTTTCAGATATTTAAATTGCTATTGTAACTAATAAATGTCGGATTATATCTAATACGAAACTGTGCTAGTATGCTACAACGTTTCAACGAGGAACCGATTCTGTAAAACGCGAAGCGACACACAGGAAATTTTATACCGAAATAATGTCATTTAAATTTCCACTGAGGTGAAAAGGCTTTTCACAACGTGACAAGTGGGAATAAAACAATGTTAGAAGGTTTGAATTAAAATTATCGAATAGCGTTAGCGACGTAGGATGGATGCAGATTGGATGGATGAATTGAATTTTTAACTATGAGACACGGTTTTAAACACGTACATTCACCCAGATTTAGAAAAATGTTAAAATAAGTTTTGTTTAGTCGTTTTGTTTTTGAGGTATACCATAGTACTTAACTTCACTACTTCATCCAGAATATTTAATTTCAGTCTAACGTTCGCGTTTTGAATGTAGATTTTTCGTAATTATATGAAAGCGGGTTCCTGTCTCAGTCTTTGCAAGCGTACTAATATAATAAAAATCATTTTCCTGAAATCGTCTAACGTAGGTTTATTATTATTCTCATTGGAGGGATGTAGCAATAATTTATGACGTATATTTTACGTGAAATCATCGGATGTTTATTTAATTATAACGAGGAGGGTATGCCATTAATAATGGGAAACAATATCAGCTAAATGCCCGCCACGACTACGCCTGCAGGACCATACTTTTTTCACGAAATTTTCCATCACCAATTCGCACTTTTGCGGCTGTATAACCTGGATAACTTCACGAATTCCATCTTTGAGGTCTTGAATCGATTGTGGGTCATTAACATATACCTTATATTTCACGTAGCCACAAAGAAAAAAGTCTAAAGGTCTTACTCATAAGATCTCGGTGGCCAATTATGATCGTCTCTTCGAGAAATCATAATAATAATCATCGTTTGATGCGGAATCCATTCACCGTAACAGTTGCTCCAGTCTCATTTTCGAAAAAGTAAGGTCCAATGCCGCCAGATCAAAAACCGTACCAAACAGTCACACGTTGAGGATGAAGAGGCTTTCCAACAATCATCCTTGGGTTTTCCGAGCCCCAAATGCGACAGTTCTCCTTGTTTACGTAGCCTCCGCGATAAAAATGGGCTTCATCACTCAAGATAATTCTTTGATGAAATTCCGGATCAGTTTGATGGATTTCAAGGACCCAATCGCCAAAGGCAGGACGTTGTTGATAGTCGGTAGGCGTGAGTTGTTGTATTAACTGAACTTTAAAAGTCTTTACGCAAAATACGGTATAATGTTGTTCGTGGAATATCCAATTCCAAAGATGAACGAGAAATGGACAAACCGGGGTTCTCGTCAACACTATGGGCTACAACAGCAATATTCTCGTTTGTTCTTGAGCGACGTGCACGAGTTCGAACTTGTCGAACTTGTCAACAGCTCAAATTTTTCCACCAGTTTCACAATTGCTGACCGAGAAAGTGCTTCACGACGACCGAAAAATGTTTTAGTTTTACGAACAGTGACCGCGAAATTTTCACCATGTTTGTAGTGAATTTTAATAATATCAGAGCGTTGTTGAAGCGTACATCGTTCCATTTTTATCAATGGCGTTAGTTTTACTTGTCATCTGTCAAGTAGTTACCGGTTGAGTCATGACAACTGATAAAATTGCAAGCTATTAAAAATGAAACGTTTTATTGGAAAATAGAGCATCTATTAAAATTTAAAACTTTATTAACCTACATCATTAATGTGATATTAAAGACTGCGATATGTATATTTAAAACTAGTGTCATTAAACCACTCTATAAGAAAGGAAAGAAGGAAATGGTCTCAAATTACTATCCTATTTCTTTGACCTCCTACTTGGTTAAAATACTAGAAAAAGTATTGCACATGCAAACAATAAATTTTGCTCAAACTTGTGAGACTACCGATTTGGATTTATCCCAAAATGCTCAGCTTAAGACGCATCAAGGAGAATTTTTGTAGATTTACAAAAGATATTTGACTGAGTTAACTTGCAAGATTGTTCGAGGTATTGGAAGAATAGTTTGTATAGGACATTCACTCAAATTAATGGAAAGTTTCATTTTAAATCGTAAACAGATGGTTAAAATCGGTGATTTCGCTAGTGGTTTCGAATAAACGAAGTGTGGTATTCCGCAAGGTAGAGTACTTGGTCCAATATTGTTGGCGAAGTTGTTTTTTTTTTACAAAGACGAAAATTGGTTAATATTAAAGCCCAAAACTAAAACACACATAGAAAATGTATTTTTATCGTTTTATCGGTCCTGCAATAGTGCGTCAGGCTTCCACAGCTCCTTCACGAATTAAATGAAGAATTTCATTCGTTGCCGACTTATACTATATTATAGGGTGTATCTTAAGAAAATATTTTCACTAATGTTGAACTTCCGGTTGTACCGGAAGTAGAGACCAACTTTGTTATTTTAAATGGAACACCCTACATATTATTGCACTTTTGGATTCCCAGTTAAATTTAAATGGCACTTTGTTCTACATACATTAGGTATAAGTCGCATCGTTTTTGAATTACATGACGTTTTTCGAAAAAATAACTGTAGCAGCGAATTCGAAATTTGTAAATATCTCCGAAACTGAAGCTTTCAGTTTTCGCTTAAGCATGAAAGAGTACACGTCTTTTATTAGAAAATTGTTGCGTTTAAATTACATGATTATTAAATGGGGATTTGAACTCTAAAATCATGGAGATCTTGATTTTTTAAATAGGACGGTATAGTAAGATTTACATAAATGGATGTAAAATTTAATTTTATTTCAATTTTATACCGGTATTATGGTGTCTATCTCTAACGGTTTTCGAGATATTTCCGGTTTTTTCGGATTTTCACGACAGTTATGCGTATTACGAAGAAACAAAGGCGGCAATGGAAAAACAAACATGTTGTTTGTTGATACAAATTACAAAAGTGACCAACAGAACACAACAAACAAACAAACAAAAAAAAAGAGAAGACATCTTCAACATTATAAAACAAATTTCTTCCATTTTGTTGACGGCATTTACCAATTCCCACTTGAAAGTCCCTTTTCACATTTCTGAGCATGGCAGGTCTAATTCTTTTACATACTTCCATAAAAAAAAATCTATTTTGGTCAGGTCGGGCGACCTTGCAGGCCAAGGAACTGGTCCCCCTCTTCCAATCCATCTGTTTTCATGTTGATTATTTAACAGGACTCTGACTTGTTAGGAAAAATGGACCGGGGCTCCATCTTGCTGTAGCCACATATTTTGTGCCTGGATGTTTATAGGTAAATTTTGAATTAATCTTGGTAACTCATTTATTAATAATTCCAAATGCATTTGGCTGTTAAGGTGACCATTAAAAAAATGTGGGCCCACCACATGTTCTCCAACAATTCCTCCCCAAACGTTTATTGACCAGCGTTGTTGGCGATCTATTTGCCTAACTATTCTTGGATTTTCGACAAAATAATAATTATAATTATGTTTGTTGACGCATCCAGTATTCTGAAAAGTTGCTTCGTCAGAAAAAAGTACGTTCATAAAGAAAATTGATTTTCTTGAACACGCAATTGTGCCCACGTACAAAACTCTGCTCTCCTCTGAAAGCCATTTTCACACAGAGTCTGGTGCAATTGAATGTGATACGCATGAAAATGATGTTTCTTTAGAATTCTTTGGACGGACCTCTCACTTATTCCAACTTCTTGCCCTACACTTGCTTGACTAGTATTTGGATTTTCAGTTACTGTCAATAAAACTGCCAACTCATTTTCGACATTTGCTGCTGTCTTTGTTCTTTCCGTTTTTTTGTAGTTAACGCTTCCTGTTTCAACAAAGCGCTTAAGAAGTCTGGTAAAACTGATCGCTTCTGGATGTTGCCTTTCAGGAAACCGAGTCGCATAAATTCTACTAGCAAGAAAACAGTTTTTCTCACTCTCACCCAACACAAAAATCATATCAATGAATTCTTCTCTTGAATACTTCATTTCTTTTTAATAAAATATTACCTGTTTTAGTACACATAGGTACTTATTTCAGATAGGAAATGTCAAAATTTGTATCAATAAACAATATGCTTGTTTTTCCATGGCCGCCTTTGTTTCTTCGTAATACGCATATCTGTCGCGAAAATCCGAAAAAAAAAACCGGAAATATCTCGAAAACCGTTAGAGATTGACGTAAAAATAGAGAGATGTAAATATTACTATACCGTTCTATTTAAAAAAATCAAGATCTCCATGATTTTAGAGAAAATATATAGGGTGTTCCATTTAAAATAACAAAGTTGATATCTACTTCCGGTACAACCGGAAGTTCACCATTAGTGAAAATATTTTCTTAAGATACACCCTATAATATAGTATAAATCGGCAATGAATGAAATTCTTAATTTAATTCGTGAAGGAGCTATGGAAGCCTGACGCACTATTGCAGGATCCTATATTTACAGTTTGTTAAACATCATTTGCGTCTAGCGAAATAGATTACGTCATAAACAATTGTCGATGTAGCGATTAGGTAGTACTGAGCGTAGCGGAAATTGTGCTGAACGTTTCCAATAATAAATAATATGTATTATAATAAATATGTAGGTATAGTGTTGGTGCTCAATTTATATTGAAATTGAACAAGTTGTAATTACATAGAAATTTTTTATTTTGCAACCAAGTCTATCAATTGCATGCATTGATAGTATGTATTAGTAATAGTACACGAGGACATCAGTATTAACGACCATAATTTCTTCTAATTTTGTTTGTTTATTGTAAAAATTTCCATCTCAGTTGATGATAATATAAGATCATCATACTACACCTAAGTTATCGTTCCAATTATGAAGTCATAATTTGATTTAATTAAATTTATAATTATATAATTACTAAAATGACATTGACAAGTTGACGTCAATTGACACCTATTAATTAATAACAAAGTGTAAACAAAGATGTGAATATATAAATAACACTGCAGAGATGAGAAGCAATATTTTTATAATACAGGCACATCGAAAAAAATCGTAATTAGAGTAGGCTATGTGAATGGATTGTTACTTTAGCCACTTTCACATAATGACATTTATTCCTTGACATTTAATTTGAGGTTATAAACCATTTATAAACTTTGGTTACAATAAAATGTCAAATAATAAATGTCATTATGTGGTAGTGGCTAAAGCAACGATGAAAAACATTTACATAGCCTACACCAATTATGTTTTTTTTTTGATGGCACGTTATATTTATAACGTGTTTAATATTAAGATAAGAATCTTAAGGAATATATTCTTTCGTTATCTAACGGAATGATGGCTGTTTCTTTTTAGTAAGATTCTTATCGTATGATTAGTACGCTTTTTAGTGTCTTCTATTTCTCTTTTCACATCGTCAAGAACTTTGTCATTTCTGTAGAAGAAATAAATTTTGGAAACGCGATTTCTAGTAGAACGAACTGAACAGCCTCATTATTCAGATTTTTTATGTAGAAATTAATAGATGGGTAGTAGCTCTTTTAGTTGCTTGGTACATATGTCTTTGTTTTGGCAGATCAGCGTTCGTATTTTTTGGGATAAAATAGGTTCATCATTATGATCCTGAATCAAAAAGGCAGAGTTTGGTGGAATGGGGGCACGGATATTGATCACCCCTCGAAATTTTCGTGCAACAGCATTTGCGGGGAAGATCATGGCCACTGCTAGCTGCTCTATTCTCCAGTTTTGGTCCCTACTGACTTCCTTATATTCCCTAAACTCAAAGAACATCTTCGTGGGGGTCACTTTGACGACGATGAGACAGTGATGATAGAAGTGAACGAGAGGTTTGCAGCGCAAGACAAAACATTTTTTTTTGAGAGCGTTAAAGCTTCCTTACCATCATTATATCAAGTGAGTCAACGTCTTAGAGGATTATGTTGAAAAATAAAAAGATTCACTTTGATGGGGTGATCTATTCTTATTGATCAAAATCAACAACAATATACATACATGCAATTAAATTTATAAATCCTTTATATAGGTATATTTTTTCATAAGCTGTAATGGTGTAATCATGTATAAATACATAAAACGGATGTTTAGGTGAGGTGTGATTTTAGTAAACATTATTTGTAAGTGTTTGAGCTGAAAATTAGCAATTACATATACGAGATGTGCTTGTAATACGTGCGTTAACAAAAGCACAAATGTACAACAATATTTGTGTATCTTCAGATAAAAAAATACAGGGAATTTGCTTGGAAATCGGCTTATGTATACATACATGTATCACATTGTACTACCTGCATATACGAGGGCGTATTTTTATGTTATCTACCTAGCCATGAAAAAAAGCACATAAGAGAATAAAAAAAAATATTTTTCTACATAACTCCTTTCAACACTAATACATTTATTCCATCTTTTTTCCAATTGCCCCATACCCTCAGAAAAAAAATTGCTTCGGCAACCCCGCAAAATATTCTTCAACAGCTTCTTTGAGTTGTTTATCAGAGGCAAAACGCTTTCCCCTGAGATGCTTTTTTAAATTTTTGAATAAGAAGAAGTCTGACGGAGCTAGGTCGGGGCTATAAGGTGGATTCTTTAACTCTATAAACCCACAATCATTGATTATCTGCTGAACTTTGTTTGCCTTATGAACCCGGCAATTGTTGTGAAACAAGCATGCAGTTTTAAAATTTTGAATTGTGTTTCCGTAGGCCTCTCCATTTATGGCATATATTCAATAAGCAAGACTCCTTCAACATCCCAGAAAACAGTTGGCTTCAGTTTTTTTTCCAGGAAATTGTGTCTTGGCCTTTTTTTGTGGTGGAGAGCCCTTATGAACCCACTGCATGGATTCTTGTTTAGTAGGGGGATCCCAATGATGTACCCAAGTCTCATCCCAGGTGATAATTCGAGATAAAAAATGTTTTGTCCTTCTTCAACTCGGTCAAATTTTCTCGAGAAACTTATTTTCTGTACAGTTTTTGTTCAGGTGTAAACAATTTGGGTATCCACCGTGCAAATCGTCATGCAAAATTTTGAGGACATACAAACTGCATTGGCAATGACAGAGATCTTTATACGCCGATATTTTAGTACCAAATTTTCGACTTTTCGCACAATGTCTTCAGTTTGAGCTTCAACAGATCGTCCGGACTTTGGGTTATCATTGATTGACTCTAGATCCCATCGAAAGACCAATATTTTACTAGAAAATAAGATGATGCATCTTCTCCATCCACATCAACTATTCTTTCATGAATTGCTTTTGGACCATTGCCTTCTTTTGTCAGAAACTTTATTACGCTGCAATGTTCAACCTTAGTTTCACCCATTTTATCGAGAAAGTGACAGCAATTTTTCAATAATTTGTTTGAAATCGTCACTCTTTTGTTTCATAGCTAGGTAGATAATTTAAAAATACGCCCTCGTATATACGTACATGTTTGTAACTGTGGGTGAAATATTGATAGATATAGCATTTTGTTAATTAATAATTTAAAACAAATATATTTATTTTAATGTGCACAAAATATATGATACACGTTTATTATCTTTGATCACAAACCTGATACATGTCTAGCCTTGACTCTTTTCTTAAATATTTTATTGTACACGTTTTTATAAAAGACCTTCTCAAAACAATAAAAATGTTATTTATTGCATCAACTATTAGGTATAGCCGCATCTAAAAGTCCGTCACGAGTATTTTAGATGAAGTTAACTAAGTTTATTGGTACCTTAGGATATCCTTTAATAGCCTTCCCTGTTTATCAACAAAACAGTAGTACTCGAGCTTGTAAATATTTGATCATGTTTGTTCGGATGTTTTCACCCACACATATAATTTTATAGTGTCTTTTAGTAGCATTCAACCTAATTAAATTTAAATAAAATTAGTACATAAACGTTGAAATATTCGAAATTTTTAGAGTTACATGTTTTTAGTTGTAATTAATGTTAAATAAGGAACTTATATCTTGTAAAATGTGAGAAACTTAAGCTGGAACTTCTTTCCCTCGTCCCAAAGGAGAAAAACTCCATTATTCTAATTACTTGGTTCTCCGACCCGGATATCCATTTTCGTTTGAATAGATCTTGAGGTGTATAAGTAAACATATCGTTACATATTTAAATAGCTTTACATTCCGAGATAATGGAGATGAATGTTATGTACAATATAATAATTATGTAAAGATAAGTGCTAACAATCTTTTCTGCAGTAATTCTAGTCTTAGTAAAATTCTATATTGAAGGAAAAGATCAAATTATACTGAAGGATCTGCGTAATAAAAGACTGGGGAAAATGTAGGTATTGCTTTTATTTAAAAATTATATAAATAATAAAAAGAGAAAGAACCGCATACATATGTTACGAAAGAGTTTTGCAGATACCTCTAAAAATTTTGAGATTTTAATTATCTTAATTGTCTCTAAAATTAAAATGTTAAGAACAAAGTTGAGAGAATCTATCTAAAAAAACAATACATTACCAGTGTGATTGTTAATATGTATATTTTTCTAAAAATGTTAAAATATTAATTAGTTGTAACAATTTTCGGTAACTATCTAACCATCGCTTGAAATTATTTGAGAGATGTTAAACTGTAAAAAGAGTTATTGACGATTTGTCAAAAAAAGGGGTTGATATTTACCCTACGTAGATTTTTTGGCAATATGAAGAATCTTAGAGGTGAGAACAAAGATATTTTCGCGCGTAGGTTTGATTAGCAAAAACTATTGCAAAATATTTTGATTCGCTGATGTGAAGTCACCACCTGGAGGCCCACCGGCAGATCGATTCTAGTTGAAGGGTTGAAGCAAGGGCAACCTTTTTTATAGCAACTGTCAAAATTTTAGCCGTTTACTATCAATAGTTGTTGTTTAAGAGTGTGTTTTGTATAGCAAGCAAATGGATAAAATCGAATTTCGTGTAGTAATAAAATACTTCTGGATGGCTGGGAAAACGGCCAAGGAAATTCGAAATATTTTGCTAGAGGTTCATGGCGGATCTACTCCATCACTTTCGACCATTGGCTTCTGGGTGAGCGGGTTCAAACGTGGCCGCACAACCACAAGTGACGAACTACGCAGTGGATGCCCAAAAACCGCTACCAACGATGAAATGGTCGACAAGATCCATGATGTCGTCGTCATAACCGATCGCCGATTGAAGCTGAAAGAGATAGCAGAGACAACAAGCATCTTAGAGGAACGCGTTGGCAATATCCTACACGAAATTTTGGGCATGAAAAAGCTTCTGGCGCGATGGGTACCGGGTTTGCTCACACCGAAGCAAACATGAAATCGGGTGACCGTTTCGGAGGAGTGTTTGGCCAGGATTCAACGCAATCCGAAGGATTTCTTCATGCGTTTCGTAATCGTGGATGAGACTTGGATCCATCACTACATACTGGAGCTCCAAAGAAAGGAAAGACCGTTTCATCTGGTGGAAAGGTTATGGAAACCATTTTTGGGATTCCCAAGATGTAATCTTCACCGACTATCTGCAGAAGGTAAGGACGATCACGGGGTAATAGTACAGCGATTTATTGCTCCCATTTACTAGTCTCACTCTTTTTCTAATAGTTTCTAGTACTCTGTGGTCGTCGACATATTTTTAATTCTGCGTCAACTGCTGTATATGTAATGTGATTGTTATAAAGCTCTTTACAGCAAATTTAATTTCCTTTCAACATCGCAGAACAATATCGCAAATTGTATTTATTTATAAGTTAGTATGTGGTTACATTAGCGATTCCTATTTGCTGCAATTGCCGAGGTTTCACATCCTTAGTGTTAATAGTCAAGCCGCATTCACCTCTGATATTCTCACGTGTACTACATATCATTAATAATGATGTTTATTTATTTGTGCTTGCATCTCATTTCTACGTGTGTATAATTGTGTGTTAATTTATATTGCCGATACAACTGATGGATAAAATGGAACCATTTATTATTCTATTAACTTATAATTAGTACAGTATGTTTTTTTTACAAACTGTTGCTCAATCTGTTGTCAATGATATTAAAATGTTTAAATTTTTAATTTAACGATTTATTTACTTTAATTTTAATTACTTTTTTTTAATTACACTTACAATAAACTGATGGTTTCACAGATAATCCTCATTCGTTAACATACACTGTTGGAAAAAAGTGACAAGCACACACACACGCACACACACACAGTACAAACGTGTGATTCGGAGAGGATACAAGTAATAAAATGGTATTACGCTGGTTCTGGTCCACAAGAAATAGTAGGACGCTTTACATTTTCAATCATCAATAGACCAATTCCTACAAAAAGTACAATATTAAAAATCATCCGTACGTTTGAATTGACAGGATGTATCGTCAAGTGTCGAAAATGCATTGATAAAAGTAAAGAACCGAGAGCAAAGGTTTTAAGTGAAGTGAATGAACGTCGACAAATTGAAGTTTGCGGCGCAGTTGAAAATAGCTGAGCAAATATCTGAGCAAGTTGGAATTCCACCACGAACTGTGCGAAATATTTAAAAAAGACGAGGATATTCTTGCTTCAAATATCAAACTCACCAAGAGATTTTTGAAGAAGATAGAAGGAGACGAACAGAATTTTGTGAAACTGTAATGGAGAAAGAAATTGAGGAAGGGAATTTTATTTGCACGGACACTACAATCCTTCAGCCACAAGGTATTGGTCAGCCACGAATCTTGTTGCACCTCTCCGTACTCAATACTCCCAAAAGGTGAATGTGTGGGTCGAAATTTAGGTACTCAAATAATTGGTCCGTTTCTCATAGATGGTACCTTAACTGCTCAAAAATAATTTTCCCTATTACAAGAACATATTACACTTAATCTTCAAGCCCATTCTTCTTTTAATAACATCTGGTATCAGCAAGATAACTGCCCCACGTGTTGTGCAATTGTATTTATCACAAACTTTTCCTGATCGCCTCATCAGTACAAGAACCGCAATTGCATGGCCTCCCCGATCCCCTGACTTAACCCTTTTAGATTTTTGCTTGTGGGGTTACGTTAAAGAAACGATTTATAAGCACCAACATGAGCGAGCTCAAAACTTAGACGAGTTACGGCAAAAAATTATTAATGCGACCAACTATCAAGACCAACAAGGTGGATTGTTTGAACACCTTATATACATTAGAAGTAAAATCATATGTTTTAGAATTATCTATTTATTTATGTCGTTTTTTACCAGAAAGTATATTTTAGTTTCTTTGTAGATCTCCTTAAGATTTTCATTTTTGGCAGATACCATTTTTATACATTACGATACTATTTAAACTGCTTTTGATTTATTTCATTTTATGCAGAATATATTCTGCCTTCGCTTTTACTTAAGAAAAATGTTTCATCAAAAAGAAACAGAAGGCTATACGAAAAATCTCAAGATGAGGTTTAGCAAGTTGGTCAACCCCTTGCCATTCTTCCACTTAACCTTGTACTACAAGAATGAACATGTTAACATTAAACAAAACATAACTTTCGCTCATACACAAAATAAAGGTTTTCCAATAAGAATGCTATGATTTTGTAATGATGTAGTAACCATGGTAATAAAGTTATACCTGTCACTAAGTTGTCATTTATGTTCACTAAACTTTAACAATTTATTATGGCTAAATACTCGCTCCAAGAACGTTTGGTTATTGTCAAAAAAATTCTTCTTGTCATTCGTCGCATCGTTAAGAAATTTGAAAGTAATTTTGCTCTTCACGAGATTATTGGTGCTGTAAGAGCTAGTTTTGCAGAAGAACCAAATTTAACAATTCCTCGTCGTGCTCAAGATTTAGAACTTAAAAAACAACAACTTGGCGAATTTTGCAAAAAGATTTAAATTTACACCCATATAAGATTTGTTTTGATCCAAGAACTTAAGCTACTAGACCATCGTCGGCGCTGCAAATTTTCTGCTTGGAGTTTAGAACGACTTGAAAAGGATCGCAATTTTGCGGAAAAAAATATCTTTTCAGATGAAGCTCATTTTTTGTTAAGTGGTTACGTAACTAAGCATAATTGCCGTTTTTGGTATGAAAACAAACCACAATAGATTTACGAGAAGTCTTTGCAGCCTCTGAAGGTAACTGTATGGTGTGGTTTATGGTATGGTGGTATCGTTGGACCATTTTTTTTTCAAAATGAGGTTGGCGATTTAGTTACAGTGAATGGTAAACGATACCGACAGATGTTGACAATTTTTTTATGGCCAAATTTGGATGCGCTTGATTTAGAAGATATGTTGTTCTAGCAAGACGGTGCTACATGTTACACTACCCATGAAACTATTGCCATACTGCAAGAAATGTTTGGAGAATTCAATTGTTCCCTGGCCTCCAAGAAGCTGTGAATCTAAGGTTTATGCAAACAGGCCACAAACACTCGATGCTTTGAGATTGAACATTGAACGCTGCATTCGTGAGATTACGGCAGATTTATTACACAAAGTTGTTGAGAATTGGATTCGTCGAATTCACTCGTGTACACCAAGCCCGAGGTGGAGATTTAAACGAAGTGCTATTCAAAACATAAACGTTATCGATTATACTATAAGATAACTTGTCTGTCGTAAATATAATGAAACAGCAAATTTCAGAAACCATTCGACGACATCCTTTTTATTAAATAGGGAAGAGCGTTGTATACCTTGTAAACATTGAAAGAGAAAGATCGCTGGAACAAGGATATCTTATGAAATGGTGGTGTAATTAATCCTCGTGATCTAACATTGATATTGTGGACATCCGTGTGGAAAGAAATTTTTTCGTGCAAGTAACATGGAATTTTACTGGTGATGATCGAATGGTAACCTTTACTCGAGGAATTTTTGTTTGACACTTTTTGACGTAAGTATCTTTATTGGTATTTATTTGTCTTTTTTCAAGATTCTATGATAAAATTTCATTATTTAATAATTTTTAAGTAATAAAAGTATTCTTAGTACAAAAAAAAACATATAGTAGCATAATAAGAAGAAAGGACTGATTTTGAAATAAAACTTAATGCCTCTTTAAATGCTCGAAATGGTCTTCCATCGCACTCAATGCATTGTTGGAGCCGCCCATGCGTAGACATTACAGCAGCTTCTATTTCTGCTCTTGACAGGCGGTTACGAATGGCCTCTTGTATTCGTATTTTCATGTCGTCTCTCGTTGTTGGTGGCATTTGGTAAATAATATCTTTCAACCGACCCCAGAGATAGAAGTCCAAACAGGTGAGGCCTGAGGATCGGGGAGGCCAAGGAAATAGACTTCCTCGCCCAATCCACCTCTGGTGATATCTTTGATCTAAATGTTCTCGCACATTTATTGAGAAATGTGCTGGACAACCATCTAGTTGCAAAAACATATTTTGCCGTAATTGCAAGAGCACATCTTCTAATAAAATAGGCTTACCAGAAAATCAAGAAACATGGCACCATTTAGTGGTTGATAAAATAAATAGGGACCTATAATAGTTCCGCGCAGGATGCCACATCTTACATCGAGACTTCAATTGCTTTGATATTGGACTTCGCGCAACCAGTGAGGATTGTTGCCAGACCAATAATGCATATTATGCAAATTGGCGTTTCCATCACTTCAAACAAGCATTTTAATACTGTTAAACCTTACTTGTGTGTGCAAACAACATAAATTTCACCGTCTCTATAAGTATAATAATAATAATAATAATAATAATAATAATAATAATAAAGTGACTTTATTGATTGCTCTCTAGAATTATAAAACAAATAGATAAAGAGAACAGATAAACATTTATACACTTAGATCACAATCAATCACAAGGCGATGTTCAGATTAACTGCTTTTACACATAACCTTGAGTTTACAATATTTATGATAAAATATACTAATGCCTAAATTATATATAAATTCCGATGTTATACAATCCCAACTATTATATGAGTAGATTTGACCAAAAGCAGAAAATAAATGTAAACAAAACAGAAGAATATATTGTCGCTAAATGAAAGTGGATCTCATTTTAGTTACCGCACGCACTAACGAACCTGCAGCTGAAACAAGCAAGTTTTAATATGTTTCCTAAATGACTTCGATGACAAAAGAAGAGTATCAGGATTAAGTCCGTTGATATTAGAATAAACTTGAAAAGAAAAAGACCTTTCGTAAAGTACAGTTTTATGTGCTGGTGGCGATATTTTTCCGCGAAACCTGGTTGTTATATTGTGAACATCTGTTCTGAATTTAATTTTAAAATACAAATACGGAGGACAGTTAGTTAATAGTATTTGATGATATAGAGTTAAACACCTAAGTAGTCGTCTGTTCTCCATAGTCAACCACCCAGCAGTTTCCAACTTATGAGATATATGGTCAAATTTGCGAATGCCATATATATATCTCAGGCATGAGTTCTGAACTTTCTGAATTCTAGTTTTTGTGAAACTGTCCAACGCAAAGTGGTAAACAGCAGTACAGTATACAAATTGTGACAAGACAAAAGTATCGCATAGATTCTTTTTAATAGTTTCACTGAACACATGTCTGTATGGGAACAATTTTTTCAGATTCATATATGCATTTTTGATGTAATTATTGATGTGATCACGGTATCTGTGGCTATTATCAATGATTAAACCTAAACTTTTTGCCTTGTCACACACTGCCAGTTCTTCGTTATTAATTTTTAATTTGAAAACATTTTTTAAATTGGTACAGATACGGTTAGAGCCAAAAAGCACTGCTTTAGATTTGATTGCATTGAGAGTAAGATTATGTTTACATGATGCCAGATATAATTGATCTAGATCCTGAAGAGCATCGTACCACTGCGAAGGCGCGAAAGAGAAATATAGCTGGTTATCATCAGCGTAGACGTGTGTATTGCAGTATTTGATCCCGGAGAACAGAAACGACGTATAAATTGAAAATAAAATCGGGCCAATAACCGAGCCCTGCGGCACCCCTGCTTAATATCGAGCACCGAAGATCTGCTGGGACCAACCTCAACCAACTGTGTACGTTTGCACAAGTAATTACACATCAAAGTAATTGCGTTTTTATCAAAACCAATACACTCCAAAATAGACAGAAGAATATCGTGGGTGACCATATCAAACGCTTTGCTATAATCTAACAATACTAAACATGTAACAGAGTTTTTATCCGTAGCGCTAATTATGTCATCCGTTACCTTCAACAGTGCAGTTTCAGAGCTATAACCTGACCGAAATCCTGACTGTACAGATGGCAAGATATCCCTTCTGGAAAGGTAAGTATTTAATTGTCAGGCAACAACTTTTTCGAAAATTTTTGAAAGCGTTGGCAAAATGCTTATTGGTCGCAAGTCTCTAATGCTCTGAGGAGGGTTAATTTTTGGCAGAGGACGAATAACAGCACAGCCCCAACAATCTGGAAACACACTGTCCACCAAACAAGAATTAATTAAATGGGTTATATAGGGAATTATTGTCGGACAGCATAACTTAATCATAGTAATATTAATGCAATCAAAGCCCGTAGCAACAGACCCAATCCCTGATATCAACGCACCAACAAAACTCTCCTCAACAGGAGAAAAGGAAAATTCTGAAGAATACTTGCGATTGTTTCTATAGTATGAAATTAACTCATTAACATAGCCAACATTATTGGTAGAGGCTGAGTTTACAAAAGCATCATTGATTTTATTAGGATCACTCAAATGTAACGGGATATTGACCGTTGATCCCCTACCGAATCCTAAAGTATCCAAATGTCTCCAGAGAGTTTTTTATCCTTTGTCTTTGAAATATGGTCAAAGTATGCCTTTTTTCCAACCTAAGAGTGTTAGTGGTTAAGTTTCGAAGGGTTTTGTAGTAGTTCCAATGCTCATTTTTTCTTGTTCTGCGAAATTTAGATTTGGCATCATCACGTAGTTTCATCATTAATTTTAAATTATCGGTCAACCAAGGTGAGCAACGCTTTGTTATCCGACGAGCTATCACTGGAGCATGGCTGTCAAAAAGTGCTAGTAGACTGCGATTAAAGAACTCAAGTTTAGAATTAATATCTTTTATAAAGAATATCTGTTGGAAAGGAATTTGCATAAGGTCAACCTCAAATTGATGCATATCAATCGTATTTAAGCTTCTGTAAGAAACTATTTTTGGAGGAGATCTTGTGAATTTAGTTTTGATGTTAAAATGAATAATGTCATGATCAGAAAAATCACAATCTGTAACGCCGCTGTCTAGCACAATATTCTCATTATTGACGAATAAGAGATCAAGCAGCGTAGAAGAGTTGAGCGTTACTCTCGTTGGTTCGTCGATTAATTGTTTGAAGCCAATAGAATCAAAAAAGTTCAATAAATAACAAGTTCTGGGGTTTTCAATCTCTAAGCAATCAATATTGAAATCTCCACAACAAAAAATAGTGTCACATATTGGTAGTATAGAAGTAATGGTATTTTCAAGGTTATCCAAAAATGTTTTATAATTAAAAGTAGGTGGTTTATAGATAGAACCAATTACAAATTGTATGTTGTGGTAAGAAAAAATTAAAAATAGTTGTTCAATATCTTTACTGAAATTAAGTAAATCGTATCTAATATGGTTTTTAATAAAAACACCCAATCCCCCGCCTCGCCCCGTCGATCTATCGAGTCTAACAAAATTATAGTCTTGTATACAAAGAGAATTATTTGGGATGTCCGGATTCAACCAGGTTTCAACAACAAAAAGGATATCAAATTTCTTTTCAAGCAAAAGCCAGGATACATTATGTAGTTTAGGTAACAGTGAGCGAACGTTAATGCATGCAACCCCCAAACATTGAGTATCCATAAATGCTAGTCTACAAAAATCACAAACTAAATATCATATTACACAATAAGAAAATCGCAAGAAATAAGGGCAGATGTTCTAAACTAAACAACAGTAATGCACTTAATTAAAGCAGCAAAATTTGTTGACAAGTTGATTTTAGACATTTATTTTTCTTCCATAGCCTACTCTTCATATTCTGCGTACCTTGCACTTACATATTATATGCATTGATAACTATGCCCCTACACGTTTTTCTTACAATTTTCTGAATAAAATTATATGATAACTATATCTTCTTTCTGCGATATTTTAGTCTAGGAATGAGATATCGAAATACGGTTTTCATTAGCCTATTTAGGTATCATTTCACTACACTTTTATGAAAAAAAGGCATATTATTGCATTTAATTTTTTAGAGAATTTTGCAATTTTCTGCGATTTAATCAAAAAACGCGCTCTAGCGGCATTACTAAGAAATAGACATATTACAGGTACGATAGGTTTCATGGAATAATAATGAGACGATGTTTGTTAAAATCAGTTCAGTCGTTTAGGGGTTACAGCTGTTTATTTAAAAAAACTTTGAATTACCCTCCACCACTTTATTTTAATAGATACGTCAAAAAGTGTCAAACAAAAATTACTCGAGTAAAGGTTAGTATTAAAAAGCATATATTTTTTGGTGACATTTACTAGGTGGATTTCAGTTTAAAATTACTTTAAAAGTTTAAGATACCGGTTACGCCTCCTGGCGACCATCTTGGAAATCTAAACATATTTTCCACGGTCTTCTTTTGACCACTTTAGTAATACAAATTTTTACCGCGAACCTCTATGACGAATAGTTTCAGAGATACAGCACTTTACATTCTTACCTGGCCACCCTGAAAGAATGCTGTGAGCAAGTGTGGGAAATGGTATCGAGTTCACTCTGTACATGGTTCAGTGCAAGAACACAGTTATCTCTGACGAATGAATGGTAAAGTTGAGTATCATCCGCATACATATGTATTGTGCAAGTTTTAACAGATTCGTATAAATTACAAGTGTATACAATGAGAATAATAAGGGCGCGAGAATTGATCCTTGTGGAACTCCTGAACGTAATGAGACTTTTTCAGAAAAGTGAATCCGCTGCGACGTACGGTGGTGTGCTCGCAGTCCACTCTCTAGCAAATGCCTTCCTACAGTTGCTGCGTACTGATGCGTGAAGAAGAAAATGATACCAATGCTATTTCAAAGGTTCCTGCAACTAAACGTAAAACAAAAATTTGTTTATTGGTGCCAAATTCCTCCATAATGCTGGTAGCAGAGAAAAATTGGTTAAATAATTTATTGCGCAATTGCTTCTATTAAAGAAGAAGAATTACAAAATACATATTAAGGACTAGGTCTTACAAAGAAATAAGGAGCATATCTTTATAGAAATTTTTTTATTGTTGTTGTTGATGGTAACAATGCATAAAAAGACATGTTAATTATTACATACATATGTGTACCTACAATTAAATGCTATTTTCTATACAAAGTAAACATTATTCCAAATAACCTCAACCGCAGGGTTAATTGGAATGCTACAAACGCCTGACAATTTAATGGGAAATGCAACTCTGTTAATGCTTGTTTAGTAATAGTTATTCATGATGTAAAAGGAACTTGTTCCTTGTAGTGGAACTGAGATTTCCTTCAAATAATTCTCCAGTTAAAAGTGACGTTGGAAATAAATACCTCATTAATAGTTTCTAAAGTGTGCGTCTACAATTCTATTTCTAACATTATGTATTATCAAACGATATTATATCTCCATATAAATTATAAATTTCGTGTGATTGTTATTGTATTTATTAAAACGTGTCGTTCGGCAAATCTTTTAATGGCTGTCAATATATTAAGCCAGATAATCGTATTAGTATAATTCAGAAAATCAGTAGATGGAGGATTTGGAGATTATTTAGATCAGACTGTCAATATTTGAAACGTTAATGCGCGACGTTGTTTTTTTTTGTCGGATATACTAAATCAATGGTTAGCAATAGGTACATTTGTTCTGTTTTTTTTTTAACCATAGATTACTCTTCTGATAAAGAATATTTACAACATGCATATAAATTCTAGCTTTTCATCATAAATTTGTACGAAAACAACATCGCATTAATTAATATTTTATTACTCAAAAAAAAGGATTTTTGACTGAATGTCCGTTTTCATACCTGTCAAAAATTTTACGTAAGTAGTGCTCAATTTTTAACGCGAAGTGAAATCTTCAGCGATTACCACGATGTATACATAATTGTTTAATCACAAATAATTAAAGTGGATAGATCTCTTTCACGTAGCTAATCCTTACAGTACCGAAGATGTATACGTATGTAGCCGTAAAAGAGATTATTTTATCATAGGGTGTTAACCCATTCTAGAGTATTCTAACCAGGGATTGACCACGTGCCAGTACTAATAAAGCAGTCAAACTACATTTTTGGATTATCTCGTTGTGCAATTACATAAATTGGA
Source organism: Holotrichia oblita (assembly GCA_023690525.1). Lineage (NCBI taxonomy): Eukaryota > Metazoa > Arthropoda > Insecta > Coleoptera > Scarabaeidae > Holotrichia > Holotrichia oblita. The sequence goes on from CM043020.1 coordinate 91,416,524, forward strand.
TATTTCGAGTGCCTGTTTAAGAGGAAATCGTTATTATTAGTATTGTGGAAATTCCAGGAATTTATATTAGAGACTATCAAAATTTGATGAAACCAGTTATAGAAATAATGTGCAACAATTACGCTCCTGTATAGAGTATCTGTAGTTTAAATAGAAGCGTATACCTATAACTATAGTTTTAGCCACGGTTTATAAACTTTAAACGGTATTAAATATTTCTTCTAAGTACAGTAGAGTCTCGATAGCGTGAACATCCCTAAACGTGAACAGCCAAATTGATATGCGTATCCCAAAACGTCAACGTTAAGAACATTTTGCTTCTATAACATGAACATAAATGAAAATTTGTTTTATTTCTTTTGTCGGTAACTTTAGCTTTTTGTATCAGGCCGCCAACTATGCGGTGATCCTTTTGTCAGTAAATTTAGTACCTTTGTATTAGCTCGCCAATACATCTGAAGAAATATTCAGCGTTAGCCAGTGTTTATGCTCCAACTAATACCAAAGCATGATGCATGGTGTATGATGAAAAAAGCTCAACTCTTACCCGATGTTAGTAAAGGTTTCGGAGTTACCAGTTTGTCAAAAAAGTATAGACTAGCCAAATCTACAATCTGTGCGATTAAGAACAAGAAAACCCAGATTACTTCAACAGTTGCCATGACATTTTCTGGAGCGTCTAAAATCTCTCTCGAAAATCTCTTAAACCCTCAGAGTATCCGAAAATGGAAAAAGCCTTGTACAGATCGCTTTTACGATAACAAGAGAGGAATGCTCTAATAAGTGGTCTAATTTTGAAAGAGAAAGCCAAATATTTTCATGGCGAATTATATGGAGATCAGTCTACTTTTTCTGCTGGCTCAGGGTGGCTACAAAAATTTAAGGAAAGATTTGGCATACGATTTTTAACAATAACTGGCGAAAAACTATTTTCTCAACCAGAGCTGATTTAGCCATTTTTACAAAAACGTACAGCAAAAATTAAGGAGTTAAACTTACATTACAAACAGGTGTACAACGCTGATGAAACTGGCTTGTACTGGAAGCTTTTGCCAGGAAAGATCTACGAAGAAAAAACTGCCCAGGGAAGAAAAACAGCCAAAGAAAGAATAACATTTCTAGCATGTACAAATGCGACTGCTTTGCATAAATTGATCCCTTTAATAATAGGAAAAGCTAAAAATTAAGAATTCTTACATTCCTGTACATTACAAACATTTACAGTCTGCATGGATGACACCCGGAATTTTTAAGGAATGGTTCAATGAAACTTACCTTGCAATGTCACATCTTTAATTCAACCTATGGACCAAAACATAATAAGGTTGACCAAACTATATTATCGCTCTATGTTTTTGGCAATAGTTGTAGCTAATAAATCAAATGATATTAATGTCTTTATCAAGCAGTACAATCTTCGGGATGCAATTTTAAACTTATTACGAGCATGGAATAAATTAGAACCACCAATAATTAAAAAGTGTTGGAAAATATTTTGGAAAGTACGAGGACGATCCTGAAGATAACATACTGCTGGCAACACTTCGTCAAGAATTGTTAAAGCTGAATAGCGCTGTAGAGACTAACCTTAATTTGCTAAATGAAATTGATTTAATGCAAGATTTCCACTCTGCAGATATCGAAGAATGGAATAAAGACAAGTTCGACGAATGTGATGAAAATTGTACTACAATAGATCATTCTGATGATTCTCAAATCATATGTGTCATAGATCAGAATGAAGGATTTAACAGAGGTTTAGAATGGGCTGAGCAAAATAATACCGACTTCGAGGATATTCAGTCCCTACAAAAGTTATGTGAACATGCTACTATACTTTCAACCAAACAACGTTTCCGTCAAACAAAATTAGATTACTTTCTAAAGGAAAATTAATTAGACTTGATTTGATTGATATTTGATTTGTTCGATTTTTTAAATAAAGTATGTTTTAAGCGTAATACACATTTAAGTTAGTTTTAATGCCACCTTGGTTTGTGATTGACTTTATCCAGTAACATGAACTTCTCGAATATATGAACACAGTCGTCTATAACATTGGTCAACAGGGTTTTTTTACACTCTGATACGTGTACGTTATGGACTTTTTCATTGTAATTCTGAAAATATTTTCAAAAATTGGCTATCACGTCAGGTTTCTGAGAAATGTTAAAGGTATGTAAACAATCGTAACAGTTTTTGTTATGTATGTGGAGAATTCACCATTCAACAGCATAGACGAAATATTACACCGTTAATAGAAAAATCGTATAACCTTTATTATAAATTAAAAATTACAAATCAAGACAAGTTGTGGTCCCCTCACAATGTCTGTGCACGATGTGCTGTTACTTTGAAAAGCTGGATAAAAAGGTAGGAGCATAGCTATGCCATTTGGTAGGCCTATGATTTGGCGAGAACCAAAGGACGACTCGAGAGACTGCTGCTTTTGCTGTACAAAGACCTTCGGGTTTTCCAGTAAAAATAAGGATAAAATTACCTATCCTAATTTACCTTCTGCCACTCGTTCAGTTCCTCATTCGGAAGCTTTGCCAGTACCAAGTCCTATGGATGTTTCGAACCACGAACATGTTGAAACCGAGATAGAAAAATACATTTCAGAGTTGTTCGAGACAGATGAAGAATATTTGCCATCTCAAGAGGACACACCTCATTTAATAAATCAATTGGAATTAAATGACCTAGTTCGATATCTCAATTTATCAAAAACTCGGGTAGAAATATTAGGATCAAGACTGCAAGGATGGAAGTTGTTAGCTCCAAGAACGCGTATTTCTGTATATTGAAATCGTCAGAAAGGACTGTCACAGTATTTTTCAACTGAAGAAGGTTTTTCATTTTGCAAAAACGTTGACGGTTTAATGCAAGAGTTAGGTTACAAACACCAACCGGAAGAATGGCGTCTTTTTATAGAATGCTTCTAAATTGAGTTTGAAAGCTGTCTTTCTACATATAGGAAACATCTACCCCTCCATTCCTGTTGGTCATGCCGTGCACATGAAGGAAACATATGATAATATGACACGTCTCCTTGATAATCATCAGAAGAAAGACTTTCTAAATACGTCCCAGAATAACATATCCTTAGTTAGTGTTACTGTGTTAGTATTGTATGATCAATATAAATTTCATTTGTTTATATCGTAATACCAGACGTGATAGAAGATATTTGTTTTTATAATAATTATTAGCAATATAAAACAAAATAAATTTGCATATAATTCATAGAGAAAAATAAAAAAAAATGAAAATTTGTTGTTCTGTGTATAATTAGTTCACGTTATCGAGACTACACTGTATGTTAAAGTCTTTATTTAAATAAATTGTACTATTGTATGTGTTCAAACGAAATGAAACACTTTCTAAAAGCTACCAACAAGGCAGTCTGAGTTATTTTAATAAATTATTACGAACTCCCTATTAACTCGCCCTTATCTTCTAGTTCTTTATCAATTTTAACATGTCGAGTGCTTCTTACACTAGAATTCCCAGTTGCAATTAAATAATTAATCCCAGAGAATTATATAGCCTACTAATAACGGGAATTAGATTGTTGTGTCTGTTTTCACTGCGTAAAACCAAAAAATCCTTCATCTGAAGATTTAATTACAGTAATTCGCGTTTAATAACTCGGCTTGGAAACAATTTTCAGAATGAGGATGGCGACCACCGCGTCGGGTCAAATTGGGAGAAGTTAAGTTGGATGTTAAAGAATCTTACGTTGTCTTTGAGATGATAACGCTAATTAACGTAATATGTCGGTTGGGAAAGGATGCGATGCTGTAAAAGCGCTTGTTTTTTCCCTAACTCCCTAGCACGAGCTTTTAGGTACTCTACTACAACCTACTATACAGACCAGGAAAGCGCCGGCGTGCGTCCACAGACTTCTATATAAGCCAACGTTGTTAACGTCAGGCAGTATCAACACATCAGACAAAACATTTTCAACAGGTGAGTACTCTGGACGTGGATATCTGTCTCTGTTCTTGTAATATATCTGTGGCACTTATCGAGATTCTTAAATAGATTTTATTTTTGCATTTTGGCGTTGTTGTGATTTTTTAACGGTTATTAATTGCGAATTTTATTTAAATTTTTTGTAATCAGTTATTTCATCAGTATTTTTATCATTTTTTTGCGTGAGTACGAATTAAATTTCTATTTGTTTCGATTATAATTTGAATTGAATGTTAATTTAAAACTATTAATAAAACAAAAGTTTATTTTCAATAAAAATTTGACTTGATGCAGCTTTAGAAAAATTAAAAGATGTTGAATATTTTTATTATGTCGAGTTTTATTAAATCGTACCTACTGTGTTTTCTTTATTATTTTTTATTTCATATTTTAATTTTAATATAATGATTCCTATATAATTATTTTGAATTTATATTTCGTGCGCCCATTGTGTTAATGCTCGCAGGAGTAATTATTAACGATTATGTACGTTTCTAATAGCAAACAGTTTAGCCACAATTAGAACCTCAACCACTCAAAAATTTTGACATATATGTATTAAGAAATTTAATTTAATTTTGGACTTTTTTTTTGAACGAGACTGTACATCTTAGTTGATTTGATTATTTTACAAATTTAACGGTTAAATCGTTCAGTTGTTCCAGCTTTTCTAATTCTAATGTCAATTGATTAGTCTCCGTTGCATATTCTTTCAAATACTAAAAAAATTGTTAATAATCTTCATCAAATTATTTCTTTGGTATTTGACCGTGAGATATTAAAAGTAATTCTTCTCTTTTTATTGAAATTGCACAGAATTTTAATAAAATTTTTTTTACACAACTGTCATTAAAAGTGACATTTTTAATGCAACCCAATCGAATTAAAAATTGCGTTTTATAACATAGCGTGTTAAAAATACTTTTAACACTAGTGCGATAGTTACTTTATTGTTTGTAAATGTTAATATATATGTACTGTAGTGTTCAATATTAAAGTCAAATAAAATAAAAAGAAAACATATATTGAACACTTTACAATAATTATTTTGAAACCCTTTGAATCTTTTTTTCTTCCTCTACTTTTTTATTTCTTCTTTTCCTTTTCTCACTTTTCAATCTTATCCAAAATCTTTTCCCTTTTATATTTTCTCATCCGTCATTTTTTCAAAATCAATCCAAATCTTTTTTTTTCAATTCTCAAAAATGTTTCTCTTTCTCCCGTCTCTCTAATTTTCAATTTTCTTTTCAAAGTTTTGACTTTCTATTTTATTATGTCTTTTCTTCTTTTAAAAAGAAAGAGTTATAGTTACATTTCAAGTTAAAATTTACTACCAACTTTGACGATGTGTAAAGTGTTTTGATGTTTGTGTTCTTTTTATAAAACGGCAGAGAAAATATTAAAATCGTAGGTACCTATTTGTCATACATTCGTAAAAATTATTTAAAGTAACAAGGGTCGTTTTGAAAGTCCTTATTAACTAGATTTGCCTCTTTCTCTTCGTTGCAACCAAGGCCTCTCCTACCAACGTCGATTTCTTATATTGCAATAAATGTGCATATATTGTTGTCGACGTGTTAGTATAATAACAATAACAGATAACAATAAGTTAAACGTAACCTCCAAATTCATAAGACACAAACGTAAACAAATTTTAGATTAAAAAGCAAAAGTCACTATTTGAGGATTGGTAGTCATGAATTCGTTTAAAATGTATTTGATTAACTTTTCTGTTTACATGATCCAATAAATTGGTGAATAAATTTCATGAATTTTTTCATTAATAAATTCACTAATATATTCATTAATTTCTTTGGCCGTATACACCTAGCTTAAGGTAACAGTAATATCTACAATTTGTCACGGCTTTACTAAGAAACTCAAATAAAATAAATAGCTCTAGCTAACAAACAGGCTTTTAAGTCGAAATAGATTGTTAAACTTTTAATAAACAGAGTTATTTAAATGTACTGGAAAATGAATCAAGCTGTCATTAAAACATATTTCTAATCTATATGTCGCTCGTATTATTATGGAATTGAAGTTACTTATATTTTTACATTTTTTGAAATCTTCATGATATTTTAAAGTGACTATGTCTACAGTTACATTTCTACATATCTTGCAGCGTTTTTCAAATATTTACTTGCTTTGTAATTTTTACCAAACGGATTGTACTCAGAGAAACAATTTTCTTGGGTCGATGTTGAAATAGAAGCTTCATCTTTCGCAAGTTTATTTAAAAAAATGTGGGTCAAAATTATGTAAAACGAAGTTTGTGGAATGCTAGACAGGATGTCCAAACTGTGGATTCAAAATTTATAAAATAAAATCGAAAAATAGCTATTTATGTACTAGTTATATATGTACCTATAGGGTAACCATAAAATAAGGGATATACTTTAAATTATTATAACTTTTTAACAAATTAAGTTAATAACAAAAAATAAATGAAATCTAGTTGCTTAAGAAATGGGATTTAGTATGCACAAAACCAATCATGGCAATTGTTAAATATGAATTTTGCTGTTGTAAGATTACCAACCTTTCCCAGAAATTGTACACAGCATTCCATAATATTTCTAGTTGAATTGCACGAATTTGCTCCATAATATTGTCTTTTAATTTTTGTAGCGTTGTTGGTCGTCTTCTAAACATTAAACTTTTTAAATAACTCCACAGCAAGTAATTCGTTTGGTTAAGATCAGGTGATCTTGGTGACTATGAATTTGCGAAATGTCTGCTTAACACATGATCTTGAAAAACGTTGATTGACAATTCTTTGACTGATCGGAAAATGTGCGGGGGATGTTTTCAATTCCGTGGTGCTCGCTTTGCAGCTGTGGATCTCCATTTTTATTTTTTCGTAGAAATAGGGACCAATAATAAAATCAGCTGTAAAACCGCACCAAACGGTGACTTTCCTGTCATGAAGACCTTGTTGAACGAGATTTCTTCTGGATTTTCTGCAGACCAGATTCTACAGTTTTGAGTATTGGCTCCACCATTCAGAGTAAAATTCGGATTCAATTTCCACCACAGCCATTACTCGCAAGGAGAAATCGTACCTAGTAGCCAAATCTGCCTCCTTTAATTCAAACAGCATTTTCAGTTTAGAATTCCGCGTAAAATTTTCCAAACCCTCGTATACAGCACTTGCAATCTCTTAGATATCGCATTTACACTGCTGATTGCTAGTAGATTATCTCCGGCTATGTCCTGATTTCCATGAAGAACATCTGCAATTTGGACATCACTAATTCTTGGTCTACCTGATCTTAGTACGTCAGTTACACATCAAATTGCGGTACGCTTTCATTTGACAGGAGCCCGTTCTTAAGCCCATTCTCGTGCGAAATCTTCGTAATGCAGCGGTGTAATTCCTGCTGTATTTATAATAACACTGAACTAAACCAATTCTTGTTTGTAAATCCCTATTACAGTTTGAGTCGTTTGAAATTCACGTCTACTTAAGTTTTAATTTCAAAATAAAACTCCAAATTGAATGATTTCGTTTTGACACTAATGTCAACAATTGTAACGACAACTCTTTTGTTTTTCATAGATACAGTAAAATCCAAATCCAAAAGCAACTAGATTCCATTTACTTTTTACTATTAGTTTGAGTAGTTCAAATTGTATAAGACTTTAAAGCATATCCCTTGCTTTATGATTACCCTCTACATAATTTTATGTAAGAAATAATTAAAATGTTTACTATCTGACAGTTCAGTAAGGTACAAACGTCAAATAAATTATTAGAAATGTCACAGCGATATATTAAAAAAATAGCTGCAAATGCTAGACTCGTTGGAGTACATCAAAAAATATATCAAAATTTTGAGCTGACTTTGACATTTATTTGACACTGACTACTACTAGTACTTTAAAGTGCGACTTTATATGGACAGTAAAGTAGCTCATAAAATAGGCAATTATGATGCAGTCTAATATAAAATATGTTTTTTCAAGGAGTCGTTTTATTTATTAAAACGAAAAAAGTGTTTAACAGATCTTCAAGTTATTTGTTTTTTGATTTTAGTTTGGACTGTTTGGACACATTTTAATACGTTTTTAAAGTTTGGCCCACACTTTATTAATAAACTTGTGGAAAATGAAGCTTTTCTTTTCAATGTCAGTTAAAAAAAAAATATGTTTCTCTGGGCACATCCATCTGGTAAAAATTGCAAAGAAGAAACATATCTCAACAGTGGTGTAAACCAATTTAAAATCTCAGGAGAATTTGAACAATATAAAAAGTATAGTAAAAGTAGACAGTGGTTCATTTGAGAAAAGGAAGTTGAATACAAGTTCTGAATATTTGAAAAATATTTATGGGTTCTCGTAGATGAGTACGTAGAAAACTTTCTATAAACAGAACATGACATGATGACTGTGGTCGAGCGTGGTCCAACGATGCAACCATGAAACATTGCACTACTTTCTTATTGCAAGAAAGATCTTCTGATGAATATTTCTGGCTCCATTTTCTTCTTTTATCAATAATTTTTTATCAGGTCCTAATCTTATTGTTTGTTAAATAAAGTTCTGTTAAAACAGCAAACTATCTATGTAGAATTGGATTAAGCTTGACCTTGATCACCAGGGCTTGTAGTTGCCACTTAAATTGTACATGGCTATATGCAGATAAAAAATCCTTTTTTGTGTATCTTAAAATACAGCACATTTTTTTGTATCTTTGTGTTATAATAACAGAGCGAAACCACCCTCTGGGAATGACTAAAAAAGGCTTCCCTCGTCTTAAATATATTATGACGATTTCTGTCTCTTAATCAACACTTTGCAATTTGTTTTGATTGATTGCTTCTGATGGCACATATAAGATCTAAATAGAATTTAATGATAAAGAAATTTCTGCCAAATTGTCAAATTCAGATTTTATATATCAATATGCATAACATATAATTTAAAGGAAACATAAATTCATAAAGGTGGTTTTATCTTGATCTAATTTATATAAAATTATATGTCGCTACAAACAATGAAAAAAATGAAAACATGTTCACGATTTGGTGTTAATATCTGTGTTTGTTTGCGAACCCCGAACTTGTTATAATTAATTATTAACTATTTTTCGATAGCGACAAAGCGATTCTATTTATTTCAACATGTTTTTACAATCTGATATATAATAAAACACATTCTCTCTAAATAAAGGCGTGGATATAATGGATATATGTTTACTTGACCTTTCATGGAACTGCAAACTATAACATTCAATAAATTTTAAATCAGAAGCGCGATTGTGTTTATAATTTTTCCATATTCTGTAAAAAAAATGATATTTCTACAAACGATTGATAAATTGATATAAATGAAATGTTTGAAAGTTACAGTTTTGTGTCAGTTGTTGTTAATCTTGGTTTTAGGATTTAATTGATGAGATGAGGGTATTTTGGATTTATATACATAGTAGAGGTCCAGTGATTAATGGGAGTAAAATTTCAGTTTAACGAGAGATGTGACCAAAACAAAATAGAATTTGAAATCAGCGAAATAACTTACGGAAGATGTTTTGCTGACAAATGTTTAATAATCTTACCTACTGTGTCAATGTCATGTCAGTTTTAAGTTATTTAACGGAGATGCAGCCTGATAGCAAATCCAAAGAAAGCAATTAATAATAGAAAATGTATCTTTCCAGTTTATTGGACTCTTAAAACATTAACTTTAGTTTTGGCATAGTGGAAGCTGCTAGATATTTTTTTTTGGGCATTCTATTATAGTACATACAGGGTGGCCATTCGAAAATGAAACGGCATTGATTTTGGGCATTTAATGTCATATAAAAATAAAATGCTTAGACATGTCAACTTTGTTTTTGAGAGGGACATTTATTAGGCGTATAAGCAAACTCTCATCTGCAATCCCTTGGGCAGGGTGGAACTGACCCCAAAAATCTTAAATGGAAAAGGGGGCTGAGTTGTACCTCGATTAAAAGGTCTTTCGATTTTCTTTACAACGATACCTAGTTTATGGTACGGCAACAAAGTTGACGTGTATGAGTATTTTTATTTGACATTAAATGCTCAAAATCAATGCCGTTTCGTTTTCGAATGGCAATCCTGTATATTGTGAGTTATTATGCAGCGAGTTCTTATCGTCAAGATTGGTGTGTATTGTTTGAAATTCGCCCAGCAAAATATTTATTATGTGTTTTAAAACGATATAACAATTAGATGTTTTGCAAGGGGCACTTTCGTTTGTATTTCTTCTAGTTTATCGTATGCAAAGCAAACATAGATTTAAAATTAAATTCCGGAGTATAAGGTTTCAAATAATAGTGAAGAGCCGCGTAGTACATTAAATCTGGTGATACATGATACAATTAATTTCAATGGTATTCCATTCCATCTATATAGCTCTCTCGTTTTTGTTTTCCACTTTTATTACTTGAAAATTGGAAAATTTTAATAATCGAATTGAAGTACTGTCGACTTCAATATACCAACACGCATTGCAAAAAATCTCTAAACAACTAGAATATTTCCGAAATGGAAATGAGACCTACAGCGAATTCTATACACGATGTTTAATGAAAAAATACTTCTTCATACATCCCGGAGCGCGTCTTTTGTGAGGCGGCTTTAGCGACATATCTTCTTTATATTTGAGATTAATAGATGTTTTTAAACTTCGCATTATACCTATATTAATATGGAAATATGTGTATATGAGTAGAACAATTTTTTCTTCTTGGAAAAATACGAGAAAGACGACAACACCGACACATTTCCATAGTTAGATTAAATTTAGTATGTAAACATGCGATCGTACGACAGGTACACATCTTATACTGAGAGATAACAACTAACACAACAAACTGTAACTTAAAAATGTTCTGTTAACATTTAAAAGAAATTATTCTTTTGAAATATTAAATAGTTCTTCAAGCGAGATGAATAACTCTGAACAATTTTAAATCTCTGCGTTCGGAGACACTATCTTGTTAAACATTTTGATATATCAGTTGTAGTCTATATGAAATGGTATTGATTTAGATCAAATTATCATGTTTGATTGTGTATTTCAAGTATGCATTGATCCTTCGCAAATTCTTCGTCTGGTTGGCGTGTCAATAACAATTAGCTCTTCTTAAACGTGTTTTTATCGCAACTATGATTTAATATGATCTTCAGCGCTACTCTAGGATTTGCAACTATTAACCACGCTATCTCAAATTTTTAGAAATAGGCTTCAGCTTTGATGTGTTCCTAAACTTTCAATTTTGTGCTTTTTCCACAGCTAGTTAACGGTGGCTGTAATAGTTGGTAATAGTTTTGTGGCTTTGGATATGACTACCACTACTACTACTTTCTTGAGTCTATAATAAGCTAAACACGTTCCGAATGTTGCCCAGACAAGCGGCTTGAAGGCTTCGAGTGCCTACACATACGAGTCCAGTCTGTTGCATGAATGTATATGCAATTTAAGGCAATTGGGACGCGATAACTACGTAACTCTTCAGTGGATCCCAAGCCATCAAGGGATCGAAAGGAACGAAAAGGCAGATAAGCTTGCCAAAAAAGCAGTGAAAATGCCTTTCATTGGACCCTATCCCTGTTGTGGGCTGCAAAAGGGCCAACTAAAACAAGTAGTTAACAAATGGGAGGTCAACAGAAAGGTCTCCCACTGGCAGAATACGCCAAAGGGGACCTTAGACTGCTGGCAGGGTTTCTGGCAGGTCATGTGGCCCTGAAGTATCATTTACATAAACTCGGAAAAGCTGAAGATCAAATCTGCCGTCTATGTCAAGAATATCTAGAGACGTGAGAACATATTTTGTGTAACTGTGTTGCTGCCAGTCACGCACGACAACAATACTTTAGTAGGCCATTTCTAATGCCTACTGACATCCGGGACGGCAATCCCAGACTAATTCTAAGGTTTATCAAAACCCTCCAATTAGTGCAATAACTAGAAGAGCAATGTTATAATAGATCCATTCAGATCGCGGTGACTAAAGGCAGCAGTGCCACTGCCCAGAAATATAATCTAATCTAATGTCGTCCAGGAGCGAGGCCTTGGTCTGCCGCCGCCTCCATATGTTTTACCACTTACGGTTTACCATTTTGTTCATCTGTGTTGTATGTTCATCTGTCATATATCTTGGAATGATCCAACACGTTAGCAAATCAATCGACCGCCTGGCTGAGGCTAGATCAATAGTCTACCCCTTCCTATGTGTCAAAAGTTTGCTTCCACTGAGATTACAAATCTTAATCTACTGCATCTCCTTGCATCCTGTTCTTGCTTATGGAGCCCTATCCTGGGTCCGTGTTGCTATGACGCACCGTAAGAGATTGGAGACCCAACAAAATAAGACATTGAGAACGATCGTTCAAACTCGGACCGGAGAAGAGATTTGGAGATTCAATCTCTCCACCAATACGCGTCACAACTGGCCAGCAACACATTAAGTAGAATTAGGAAGTCCTTCAATCCAATTGTGGCGGCAACTTGGATCCTCGCACCGTCGTAAGGGGAGCCCAACATCTGCTCTCGTATCTGGACTTGGATTAATCATCAATTTGTTCCCTGGAAGCTGGGAATCAAACCATAACTCAACCAACCCATAGCCAGTAAGGGCTGTATCAATTGAGTAATAGAGGGCTCAGGAGCTTTGCTCGGCCCTGGCTAGAGAGTATCGACCATGACGACGAATGATGAATCTCACTTATACAGGGTGTCCCATGACATCACTGCCAAAACCTAAGGATGTGTTATTTCAAGGCAATTTCAAGTCTAAAATGTTGTTCAAAATGCCCATCTAATTGTTGTATACATAGTCTAGCTCTTCTTAGAATTGAAGTGGTAGCTCTGCTTATAGTCTCAGGATCAGCACGAATGGTTTCTGCGGCATCCAGAATTCTAGCAACCAGTTGTTCCCTGGTTTCAACATTTTGTGCATAAACCAAATTTTTCAGCCTTCCCCATACAAAGTAATCAACTGGATTAAAGTCCGGTGACCATGCTGGACAAGCAACTGCTGAGTTAACTTATTTGACGTTTTATGTGACAATCAATAATAAATTATGACACAGCACCACATCGACTTTTTAATAACAAAAAATCACCGCCGGCACCTAATGTTTGCATTAGTGGGGTTACCTAAAACTGTAGGGCAGTAACGACGAGTTTTGGTCACATGTTCATTAGACAGTTTTGGCAGTCATGTAATGGGACACCCTGTACATATATAGATTGTCGTCATATGCCCTGGGTTAACTGTAATGTTAGTTTGATCAAAATTGATCAAATTTACGTAAAAAACTTCTTCTGTAGGCTTTTAGAAATTAAAAACAAAACTTCTATTCTATCTTTACCTGTATATTTTATGTCAATTTACGTACTAATATCAAGATTAATCATCGGCATAGACGCAAAGTGCATTAATGCAGCAATTATAAAACTAGTTAATTAGAAATAAAGTTAATGCACGTTTTTTTTTAAATATTTGAGCAGATCAATCAAACCTAGCAAAATCTTAATAATCTGAAACTTAATTTATTCTCTTATCTTAACGATTATACTCGAACAAATCAACATCGACTTAATTGAAGTGGCCAGCTTGAATTTCCTAATACTTGTCATGGTAAATATATTTATATTAATTACATATTTGTCTAATCAAGCTTGTTAAGGTGGTTCTACGCTTAATAATAGATCGATCAATATTGTTTGGTTTTCTCGGCGAACTAGAACAACATTGTTGTTTTATTATTATTATTATTAAGCAAGGCTGAAGTAACGTTAATTATAATAACATACATATATGTCTGTGATTGTGTGTGTAGCATGTGCAGTATAATTAACTTTGATTCTGCGGAAATAAATCGAACATAATATATATATTTTTTCTGATTAATTATTCATTCTACAAACCAAAGTTTGTTAAAAAATTAAAATGGATTAAATAGGTAATCCGTGAAATTACATTGTTCTCTGACAACATTTCTAGAAAAAGAGAACAACGCTGTCAAATTAGTTTGGGACCAACATCCAATACACAGAATAATCAAATCGTTTTTCGTAATAAACCGAATAATTAGAGTTTGTGTTCCTAAAGAGAAAAAAATACCTACTTACGTCTAACCATGAATGGTAATCCGCTATATCTGCATATTTTATAACTGGAAGTGATTGCTTTGTGAGTTGGCTGATCTTGCTTGTTTTTTTCATATCTCGAAGCCAATTTGGGTTTGATTCTGTCAAAGTATATAGAAAACATATACGCTTCACTTGCCGTTTCATTTATCTTTTGATTAATATGCATATTTGTCGTCGAATATGTGTCAGGAGGTTTCGTACGGTTATATTGCAAAGTAGACAAGGCGTAAAAAAATATGTCATGATTAAAAAAAAACTCATTCATATCTGTAGCTGATAATATTTGTTATTTCCATTTTTTGTAAATAAAAATAATGTAATGGTATATTGCGTAGAATAATTCCATATGTGACATCTCTAAACATATTTTTTTGGCACTGTGACATGATTTCTATCTCAAGTAAAATCAAATTTAACTAAGGTTGGAGTTACAGTTCCTTAAGCCTTGTATTCGTTTAAAGTGACATTATGCTGGGCTTATTCTATGGGTCGATCTTAGCCGATTTCGCTCTTCAAGCTCCAGGATGTGTCTGATCGCAAGTCGAGAAGGCAGTCTGTCTGGATCCAGCTCTCCAAGGTGTTTTACCAACGAATTCTCCGACCTGCAGGCCTTGTCTAAGGTCTTCCTGTGTGCTCGCTAAGCGGCAGAAATTTTAAGTCTCATTGGAGATAAATCAAGGTCCTTTAAGAATCATAAACAAAATTCGGTTCTGCAAGGATGTTAAGACGCTTTATTTGTGAAATGTTGGCACTGAACCAGGTCAGAGTAGCTTAAGCTTAAGGAGCTTTTGTAACACAGAAGAGGATGTTGGACAGATCTCGCTCGAAGAAACTTGGAAGAGACGTTATTAAATTGTTGCCTAAAGACCAGTTTTGAATTAAGAGTTACGCCTAGATATGTGACGTGTGATCGCCATTCTCCCGAACATTAGTTGTGCTTGAGTACTCGGGAATCTTGTTGGCGGTGTATTTCTACAGTCCATTAAGGCTAAATGCAAATCTCCTGACTTTCTCAACATATTTTTACTGATGTGTACTGCACGTTCAGCCATTCCATTCGAACGAGGATACAACGGACTACTAGTTTGGAACTCGAAGTTCCAATCTTTTGCAAATTTTGTCCACTCATAAGATGCAAACGGCATATTATTTGCTACAATAATGTCTGGAATACCATGAATGGCAAAAACACTTTTCAGTACATTTGTGACATGCTTGTTTGCCTGGTATTTCAATTAATTCGAGCCATTTAGAGTAGTAGTCTATCATTGTCAGGTAACTTTTCGTACTAAAGTCTAGTATATCACAAGCTAACTTTTGGTATGGACGTTGGTCATTTCATGTAAGATCAACGGTTCTTTTATAGTACGCGATTTATATTTTTCGCACGTCTTGCATTTTGATTCCGGGCCGTAAACTAATTGTCGTGCTCTTCTCATTGTTCTATTTACATACACCTTGATGACTGTCATGTAGTAAGCCTAATAACTAATTACTAACAATCATTGAATAATATGAGGCCATTACTTACATGTAATTGTTCCTGCAAGGCGTAAAACTTTTTCAGTTCAGCTGTGTTAGACTTTTCCTTGTTCCATCCATAAGCGTACATTTCTAAGACTCTGCGTCAAACTGGATCGTGTATCGTTTCTTTCTTGTACTCTTCTTTCCTGGACTCATTCTTAAGTACTTCTCTACAGAGTGTATAATTTCTTTTAGGTCTTCATCATTCCTTATCGGTTCTTGTATATAATTCCGGGATAACATGTCTGCTACATATGAGTATTTTTCGGGTTTGTATTCTACGTTTAAATCATACTTAAATAGTTTCATTTTGAGCCGTTTGCCACTGAGCCAATACTTAAAAATTCTTTATCTATTTGGCCATATTCTTGTTCTGTTGCAGTTAATGATCTGGATTCGTAGCACACTGGTTGCCCATTTTGCATAAGACAACCACCTAAACCACTTTTGGATGCATCACACTGTATAACAATTTCTTGTTTATAATCAAAGGTTTTTAATACAAGTGCACTACTAAAAAGTCCCTTAATTCTATAAATACCTCTATATGTGTTGGTAACCATTTAAATGAACTTATTTTCTTTAATAGATCTCTTTTTTTTTTTTTTTTAATGTGTGGTGGGTGCTTAGTTGCAGTGACTCCGTAAGCTGTATCACTTGTCTGGCTATCACTGCAACTCTTGCGGTGTAGTTTAGTGTGTGTAAGTTGTGTTTAAATGGCTTTGTGACAACATCATATCGCCTTTTATGATGCCGCGCTGTTAATCACTTTGCTCCCAACAGCGAATGGCAAGTCGATCCGGGATTAAACTCTCTGAAAAAATGTCACCGTCCCTCCAGAGAATTGAACCCCGGCACCTATCGTCCTCTCACAACAATAGTCAGCCGCCTAACCACTGCGGCCATCGACCCGTTATTGTGGATAAATTTGGGATAAAATCTCTTAGATAATTTACAAAGACTAAAATTCTTTGTAGTTCTTTTTTACTAGTAGGTTCTTTTAATTCCAGAATAGCCCTAACTTTATTACGATCAGGTTTCTTCCCATCTTTACTAAACAAATGACCAAGATACTTACTCTAAATTGTAATTTCTTTATGTCAAATTTAACTCCTATTTTTCTTACCTTTTCAATAACTAATTTCAAAGTTCTGTCATGGTCTTCAACTGAATCTCCAGTAATGAGAATATCATCAAAATATACTAATACATTAGGTATACTGCCAACATTTTTAAAATTTAGCTTTTGAAAGTATTCAGGTGCAAGACTAATTCAAAAAGGTAATCTATTAAATTTAGATTTAGAATGCTAGATTTTTCATCTAACTCTACCTGATAGAAGCCTTCCTTAAAATCAAGTAATGTAAAAAAATTCTAGCCAATTAATTTCGAACTTACTTATATCACATAAACTAGGTATTTCATAAAATTCTTTTTTAATGCATTTATTTAAGTCTTGGGGACCAAGGCAAAGTCTCAATGAGCCATCGGATTTTTCAATTACAACTAAGTTGTTTACCCATTTCTAATTCATCTAATTTGGTTTTTAGTTTACTTACAATAGTTTGTTGTAACTTTCTAGGTGGCTTCGCAATTGGAATGCTACCTTCTATTCTATTCTTTTGATTCAATTCAGTTTCTTACAATTACCGTAATTTCACACAACTATGGTCTAATATTACCTTCCTTTTTGTGGTTCTATGTGTAGTTTGTGAAATCAAACAGATCAAATGTTATATTTTGTTGATATTGTTGATAAAAACGTTAGAAACAGATCAGATCCGTTCGTTGCGCTACATATATAAACTTTACTCATACATTTTTTTGACCAAAGTTCGGCCCATAGTTGCGTTACATAGTATATAACAATAGGCCATTGGATATTTTACATAATAAATCCCTATAGAGTCATAGTTGGGAGAATGTCATGCAACTATATTATACGGCAATAAATAGCGTGTAAAATAAAACGCACTTGTGCAAACAGAAGTAAGAAAAAGTATTTATTTTTACATGGTAATAATACATTAAACATTTTAAATTATTAGCTGGTTAATTTTTTTGGTTTACCCCATATTATCTCGAGTTCAGGCACATGAAAGAGCTCCCTTGTGGTGCTTTTCTGTTGAGGTTTGCTTATAGATAGTATAATATCTTCTTGATGATAAAAAAGGCAATCTTCTTTCTCTGGCCACTTCCATAATGTACCAGATCTGGCGATGCATGTAACATAAGCCCCATTAGTTTCCACTATTGTAACCTGCCCAGGCCAGTATCTTCCTTCATAATTCACAATCACAAATTTGTGTTTTGCTGCAAGAAAACTATCATGGGCGACCTCTTTATTTAAAACATTTTGTTCATCCTCTTCTTCTAAGACCTGTTCAATGTCTGATAAGTTTATTGACGATTCTGAAGTTATTTTTTCTTCGTCACTGAAACTTTCTACAGCCTTTGGTTTTCAAGAAATTTTTAGTTTTTTTTTGAGCAGCTTATAGTTTTGCTGGTAGACAGTATTGCAAGTCTTTCAATGTCTTCTCCTGAAATACCTTTATCCGGCTCAACATCAAGCTTCTTCTTTCGTCTCTTTATGGATGCTCCTGGTTCTACTGTTTGTTTTCTTGTCATCTCGATATATTTTATAAACCTATCAGAAACAGCACTTGTATTAGGGTCTATGACATTGCGATCAATATATAATGGCAGGCGCTCTAAAACTTTGATTCCACGCAGAGGAAATATGCCAGCCTTTCTAAATCCAGCTTGTAAATTAACCGCTGAATTAGGAAGAACTTTATTCCAAAGTTATTTAACAATGGGAATTGTCGGCATCCTTTGTCCATCTGGCGTCGCCTTCCACTCATTTAATATTTGCCGCCAATAGCACTTGAATGGCCGAAGAAAGGCTATCCCGAATGCCTGCGTCAAGTGGGTAGAATTTGGAGAGAGCGCTATGAATGCAATGTTGTGTTTCTCACAAGCTCTTAAGACCATTAAGCTAATGCGGGAACTGAGATTATCACCAATTAAGACCTTCTTTTCATTGGTCCTTCTTAATATTGGCAATAGTGTTGAAAAGAACCAATCCTCAAAGCTGGAACTTTCTAACCAGCCAGATTTAGATCGATTGTGCGTAGTGTTTGACGGGCCTCCTTCAGTCCAAGTGTCCCAAATTTTTTCGTTTGTTTATAGTTATCATAATACTTGCAGCATGGCTTCCGGATATTGACATCCATGTTTAGATAAGATTCGTTTTTTGCCAGGTTCGTCCACTAAATTTGTTTCATCGTATTTGTAAATAAGGTTTGGCGGGACGTCCCTTACTTGCCCCGGCACTTTTGATATTGCTGCAAAACCGCGGCGATAATTCCTTCTTATGACGTTCTAAAAAGCACTCTGCCCAACGTTTTCCGGGTAAGTTATTGTTAAATACTGGTACTCTACGGTCTTGGCTTTCCAAGTACATTTTCACAATGCATCTAAAATTGAACAACGTTATAGGAAATCCAAATTTGCGCATAGTTGTAGCATGCTTGACAAACTCCCTTTCTTCTGCCGGCCAAAAAAAACACATTGGCGTCATGGTGATCTTTGATTTTTTCACGCACTGCTTTTAGTTTTAATATAATGGAACTACGAGGTATGTCGCTGTCTCAGTATTTTATTGGGAATATTTCTTAGGCATAGCTCTAAATTTCTGTCACTTATAAGGTCTTCCGCCTTTTTGTTTGGTGGCGCCATCAGAACCTAACTATAGAAAAAGTGTAAATAAAAGTTGGTACACAACTATGGTCCACAAAAAAGATTGGACCATAGTTGAACTTAAAGTAATAACTTACTTGTCACATACATTATTGGGCAGAAAAACTATTTGCTGTGGTTACATCTGCATCGCAAAGTTTGCACACTACTAAGGTTAGATACAACACGTAATTTATTTTAACCGTCAAAAAGTAAAAGAAGTATGGTCGATAGAGTGCATAGATACCTACAATATCGATGAATGACTTGGATGATGTTTTTAAGTACATAAACGGACCACTAGATGTCCCCTGTGGTTTAAGTATGCGTGTTTTCGCAAATATAGCCATTTTGATCATACTAGTGACCTGGGATCATAATTGTGTGCCTAAACTTAGTACCTATAGGTCCAGACTCTAGATCCACTACCATCAACTCTCTTATAGGAACCATATTCCTTTATAATCGACAACTTTTGAACTTTATGCGGCTTTCAGATTCTGCAGCTTGTTTCACTGTTTACATTTTCTTAACTTGTTTCTAGTTTGAGAAATTATCTCGAGAAGTGTTTGTTCATTCCTACAAGATTTTGGATTACCATCATGATTTTCAAATAAATATCTTCGTTTTTGTGTTTTTCAGTTTATCATATTTACCTTTATAGAATATAAATTTTTATGTACTGATGTTATGTCATCAAAAAAAGAAAAAAATTCGTAATATAACAACATATTATCTCAGCAGAATCTTTCGACATATTGGGTAACTGAAATGAAACCTGAATTTCTTTCATATTAGGAGTGACCTGTAATACACAATGTCTACAAATTTTAGGTGAGGTCTCGCGAAATTGAGATAAATATGAAATGACGTATTTTAGATGCTTTACAGTGAGATATAAGATATATAGATGTTCCCGTTTTGTAATAGGAACGGTACAAGTTGACAGTTTCGTTCACTGTAACGTCTTGGCGGATAAGAGATCGGAACATTTCGATAATATAGATATGATAATGAAGGACGTAGATTTCCGAATTTCATCTAAGTAAGGTGTTTTTTTGTTGTTGTCGAATTATCGGTGAAACTTTTCCAACTTGTAGTCTTGAGTAGCTACATATACGCAAGTGCTAACATGAAATTTATCTTTTAAATTAAAGACAGTGGTTTCGACAAGTGTAATTTATATTACGAAGCTTTGTATTTTTTTTTGATTTATTAAAATCATATCGAATAAATGAAGTCTTTTAACACACAGTTTTCAATTTCTATGCACAGTTTTGTCGCACCGCTTTATAAATTCATTTTTCTTAAAATTCCCTCAGCCGTAATAAACTAATTTGTATTCATAAGCTAATGTCCGCTTGAAACATTCATATCTAATGAAATTAAGCATTTCATTAGCATTCTTTCGCCGCTCCATAACCTATTAAAATTTTCACGCGAGAAGATTGCACCAAGAATGGTGGATTATCTTTTATAATCGCTGACTGTTTAGAAATAATTTTTCTCCTTGATTTCAGTCTCAACGGTCGTGAAATAGTAGACATTCTACAGCACCCTTAACGAAAACAAAAAAGAAACTTCAACGCAATAAAGATGAAATCGTCCAGTTTTTGGTTGTTAGCATTGCTCGCAGTAATCCTCATGGAAAGTAATTGGACGAAAGCAGCACCCAGTCCTCAAACTGAAGATATGCTGAAGACATTGCTGGAACTTGATCGAATGTATTCGGCTATAGCCAGACCTAGGTATGTATATTTTCTTCATAGATGTGTTTTAGTGCTTGATTTTTTGTTGTTTATAGAGAGTAAAGTAGATGTATTTTATTAATTGTTTAGTTTAAGCGATAATTTGTTGTAAATATCGTATAAATATTAAATAAATTGGTCTTGTATATATTTTAGATTAGTTTTAGCTAGATAATATTTGTGTTTATACAGGGTTCAGCGAAATAGATCTATGTGTTAGTTAAAGTCAGTAATAGCAATGTTAGAATTTTAGATTACTTCTAATAGTACTAAATTATATTAATTCTAAATAGCAATTCTGATATCATTATATCCTTGTTTTCTCACCAAAGGTCTTTCTCTCAATTTTTATAATTCTGTTTATTCATTGTTTCTTTTGCAAAAATGAATCACTCTAACACTTGTAATTTGCAAAGATGCTTCATTATTTACTGAAGGTGAAATTGCATCTTGGACTGCTGAAGTAGGTTTAACAAATTTCTGGGTAGTTTCACGAACTCAACAGATCGATTCTATTATAACTCTTTTTGTCATCATTGTCGGCTGTATTTTCTATAATCCCAATGTAAACCTTGCCTGTCCGATCTTAATAGATATTCCTGTATAATGTAATTTAGAAAATCCGGCTGATTAGCACTGTACAAAAACAAATTAAAAGAAAAAACTTGAAAAAGGGTGCTGTCCAAAAGATTGTTTAATATGGAATCAATAGAATACTTTTAGATGATGCAAGAGATACACATTTTTAACCCCGTCAATGATCCTATCATATCAGAAGTTCTTTACAGTTTTCCGCTTTGTTATACATACTTCAAAACGTTTTACATAACAGACTTTGCATATCCAAGTTTTAATCTCTTTCTCGTGAGTGTGTCGTCACATATTAATGACGTGTTTATTTCTAGCGCTGTCATTGTACAGAGAACATGTTGTCGGATAGATAATCTCTTAAGTTGTTCGTGTTAATACAAATACTGTAATGTTTTTCATTATTGCATGGATTCGACGAAAACGTGATAGTGCAACAAGTATGTTCTTCCTAATTTAATCACCTAATTTTGAAATTTCCGTCAATGAAGGTTAAGTTGTGTTGGTCAAAGATTTTCCTTCTTTTTTCCCAGGGTTGGATTCCAAGACTTTTAACCCTTTAATATTGTCAGATCTCGAGAGCCTCTCGAATGTTTTTGTGACCAGCGTGGCAGCGTGTTGAAGTAGGATAGGCATATTCAGATGTCGGTGGATCTGCATGTCTCACGTACATGCTGTCCCGTTTCAACGTGGATCTTAGATATCTGCCATACTTGTGAAAATAGACAAAAAAGTTATAAAGAAAAGTTATCACAATTTATGTTCTGCATAATCTAAAAATATTTTTAACTATACAGAGTGTCTCAAAAGTAGGTAAACACATACTTGCTCCGTTATTTTAAATGGGACACCCTATATATTTTGGCATTTTTGAATAGTACGCTACAAAATATTCTCACTTTATATAAATCACTCTACCCCTATTCCTGATAGTTATGGAGATATTTTACGTTTTTGTAAAAACTATCCCGATTCGGTGTTTTTCGTATGCCGCGATAGCTTGATTCTGAAAATAGTTATCGAACTGAAATCAAGAATATGTAAACTATATAGTCCGGTATAGACAATGACATCAACAGAAGATGAATACCTACTTCCGGTTGTCAGAAATGATTCAACGCATTTCCGGAACTACGTCTCCAGATAACTTCATTTTTTTAAATGGCACCCTATATATTTTGTTAGATCGATAGATTTCTTATTCTAATACCTTTCCATTCATGTATACAGTGTGTCCAAGATAATGATCCTAAGCATGGGAATCTCAGTACCTGTAGGAGATACAGCTTAGATTAAATTAGGAAAAAGAAACTGAAGAATTACCTTTAGTCAGTGAAGATCTGGATCATCCAAGTATTAAATTTTATGTCGATTTTAATATAAAACATACTACTGGTCTCCGTGGTAGCTCTAGTGTCAAAAACTACAATTACAGAAAAGCCAATTTTGTTGCTCTTTATAATGCATTCCTAAATATAGATTGGTCCTTTGTTTCTAACTACACCGATATTAATGATGCTTGTTTAGCTTTATATGATACGATATATAGCTATATCAATTTGTATGTACCATTAAAAAAATGTAATAGCAGGTACTCTTATCCCGTTTGGTTTACTCGTGAGCATATTAACGACATTAAAACAAAAAATTACTTTAGGCTAAAGTATAAACAAACGAAACTTATTGAAGATCTTACCATATTTAAGAATTTAAGACGAAAAATAAAAAATAATTCGAATATATTATTCAAAATATACATTTCGAATATGGAAAATAACATTCGAGTTGATCCACGTAAGTTTTGGCAGTTTGTGCGTTCAAGAAGAAAAGATGCAGACATTCCTAATTCGATGATAGCTTCAACTGGTGACTCACTGGACAATCCTTTATCCATTGTTAATGGCTTCTGTGAATTTTTCCAATCAGTCTATCTTCCAGTTTCTACTTCCCAGCCATTATCACCTACTTCAACGACTAATCCCTTAATTACAGTATCATCAATTTCTGAGGATGATATTCGCTATGCATTGAAGAACCTTAAACCTGATTTTACTGTCGGCTATGATAACATACCTCCATTTATTTTAAAAGATTGTGCGGAGGTGTTTGCAGGTCCATTGTGTTATTTGTTTAATCTATCATTAAGTACATCTACATTTCCTGAAGCATGGAAAATTGCAAGATTAACTCCAGTTCATAAGCAAGGAGACAGACATTCTGTTAAGAACTACAGACCAATTGCTATAATTAATAATTTGGCGAAAATATTTGAATCTTGCTTATATAAAGTCATATATCCCCAAGTAAAATCTTTGATATCAATCGATCAGCATGGATTCATGGCTAAAAGATCAACTGTCACTAATCTAGCAGTCGTGACTGAATATATATCTAATAGACTGGACAACAACAAGCAGGTTGATGTCATATATACTGATATGACCAAAGCCTTTGACCGTATGGACCATTCACTACTTTTGAATAAACTGGAAAATGTGAATTTCTCGTCGTCGCTTGTATTGCTTTTTGGATCTTATCTTTCCAACAGAAGACACTACGTAGCATATAAAGGTCACACATCTGATGACTTTTCACCAACATCTGGAGTCCCGCAAGGAACAAATTTAGGCCCTCTTTTATTCCTTTTATTTATCAACGATTTGACCTCAGAACTTG
This sequence comes from Holotrichia oblita, assembly GCA_023690525.1. Classification (NCBI taxonomy): domain Eukaryota; kingdom Metazoa; phylum Arthropoda; class Insecta; order Coleoptera; family Scarabaeidae; genus Holotrichia; species Holotrichia oblita. The sequence goes on from CM043020.1 coordinate 91,440,910, forward strand.
ATTGCTGCAAGCTGCTTTTTGCAGACGACTTAAAATTGTATGCTACCATAGACACCGAAGATGACTGTGTAGTACTTCAAAACCAAATTAATGTTGTCCAGCATTGGTGCGATAGGAATAAATTAGCGATGAATATCTCGAAGTGTCGATGTGTCAGTTTCTCAAGAAAGACTAATACTACAATCTATGAGTATTGCTATGACAATACTATAATAGAACGTGTGCAGTCGATGAAGGTTTTGGGGGTAACTTTCGACTCGCAATTTACGTTTGTTAATCATATTAATACCACAGCTGCATCAGCATTGCGAATGTTAGGTTTTATTGTAAGAATAACACGTAGTTTTACTTCTATCGACTCTATATTACGTTTATATTTTGCGTTTGTACGCTCTAAGTTGGAATATGCATCTCTAATATGGTCACCTATTTACAAGTGTCACATAAATACATTGGAACAAATTCAGAGACGCCTCTTAAAATACCTTTACTTCAAGGAACATGCTGACTATCCAATTCAAGGTTTCAGTCATGCATCATTACTGAATTCATTTAAGATAGATTCTTTGGAGCTTCGCCGTAGCCAAATAGATATTAAATTTCTGCATAATCTGCTTAATAACCGTATAGACGCACCGACACTCTTAGTACAAATTAACTTTCTTGTACCCCGCTTTGTAACCAGATCATCAAATACTTTTTATTGCAGTAAACCAAACACTAACATTTTAATTAAATCACCTATTTATATAGTATGCACGTACTTTAACTTTATTGCTAAACCCTCGCTAGATATGCATTTTGGTCCCTTAACTGCACTTTTGAAGGAGTGCACTACCACTTTTCAGTATTTGTAAGAATTAAGACTATTAATATCTCATTTAGCATTATATATATATAAGTATATATAATTAATTACTAGGTTTTATATTATACATATGTTGTAATACAATATGTCCTGTAATTGGATTGTAAATCTGTTGGGCAATATACATTATTATTAAAAAGTTGCGTTCTTTGAAGCTTATTTACATGCCGTTTAGAAACTTGAAAAATTTTCATGCCCTGCTGAGATATTTGGGAGAAACGGGTATTTGACAATATGGATTTTATTTCTTTCTGACTTTATTTGAAGAGATAGCAAAAAACTAATAACACTTTCTCATTGGCACTTTTAAAGTACTACATGACGGTATTTTTAAATTTTATATCCGACGTTTTGTTTTCGAGAAGCCATCATCAACTTTATTTTTTTATATGGCCCGAAACAAAAGTACAGCCGGTATCTGATTCCATTTTTTATTACAAATTCAACGATGTATCACGTGCCATATTTTTTTTTTAGTTTAGAGGAAAATTGCATTTTTCCTATTTTTTAAAGGTATTCTAAAGTAGGCGAATAATGAAAATTTTAGTAACGAAATCGAATATATACAAATACAACACAACAAATATGGCAGATATCTAAGATCCACGTTGAAACGGGACACCCTGTACAGTTGGAGAAAAAAGTATCCTGCCAGTGTGCATAAGAAGGACGCCCATTGCTCACAACTCACGGGTACTTTCAACATCGAGCGTATTACACAATACTACTACATTGTTTAGTTATGAAAATAAAACTATGTATGTTGGTGGCCGGTCAATGACGTCATCAATATTGATCAAAATTTTGTTTTCTAGCACTATTAATGATCTTATTAATGACTCTTTCCCTCTAACTAAAATTAAGAATAAAAACTCCAAAAAGCACTGGTTAACAAAGGCCATTAAAATATCAATTAAAAATAAAAGATTTTTGCTATACATGAATACATTTTATAATGAATTATGGTTTAGTCAATATTATAAAAAATATAAACGTATCTTGAAAACAGTGATTAGCGAATTTAAAAAAGATACTACAGCGAGCGACTGGAGTCATCCAGAGATTTATCTCAAGAGGCATGAAAGGTGGTGCGGGAATTGACCGGTTCTACCAAACAGGCAACGGCAAAGATCTGTATATCAGAAAATGATGTGATGCTGGATGACCCTAGGGCTGTTGCTGAACACTTGAATAACTACTTCTCGAACATAGCCTCTAATTTAACTAGTTGCATCAGTACAAATGCAGACCCTATGTCATTCCTTAAATTCAATCATGACAAATCTTTTTTCTTTTTGCCAACAGACACCCATGAAATCATCGGTATAATGCGTAACATTAAAAACAAAAACTCTAAAGGCTACGACGATATCTCCGCACAAATCTTACTTTTATTACCACCCCAAGCTCTAAATTTCCTGGTTGAGTTAATTAATCTTTCATTTTTAAACTCTGTTTTTCCATCTTATCTAAAGCTCGCAGGAATCACGCCAATACATAAGGGTGGAAATGGCTTCACATTATCGGATTATAGACCTATCTCTGTTCTCCCAACCCTGTCAAAGATATATGAGAGGGTTGTTGATCTGAGAGTTAGGAGGTTTTTGGAGGGTGAAGGTTTACTTTCTTGCTGCCAGTACGGCTTTAGCCCTGGAGTGTCAACTAGTGACGCCCTTTTTAACTTTCTTTATCACGTCTTCGAGAAAATTAACCAAAAACAAATAACGGCCACGGTGTTTTGCGACTTATCTAAAGCATTTGATTGTGTTCCCCATTCACTTCTACTTAGAAAACTTGAAAGGTACGGCTTTAGGGGCAAAGTAAACGACTGGTTCCGCTCATATTTGGCGAACCGTCGCCAATTTGTAAGGCTGCGGGTTGGGGGTGGTAGCGTAGATTCAACACTTGGCCGGGTAGTGTGTGGTGTGCCGCAGGGCTCGGGACCTACGTTATTTTTAATATTTATTAACGACCTGGCGCATGTGGCTCGTCAGTCTAACACGATTCTCTTCGCCGACGATACATCACTGACTTGGCATGCTTCGGAGTGTGGCGTTTTGGAAGAACAAATCAACGCTGACATCTCTAGAGTTTGTGAGTGGTTTAAAGCTAATGAAATTATTCTCAACGCTAGCAAAACTAAATTATTAATTTACAAACAACGTACCAGCCTCAATATCGTGATTGATAACAATCTTTTGTCCCCGTCGACTAATGTTAAATTCTTAGGTGTTACCGTGGATACTGGCTTGGGGTGGACCGAGCATGTCCAGCTGTTGTCGAGGAGCTTGTCATCAGCCTGCTATGCCCTAAGAATCATAAAACAAAATCTTGGGGAGCATACGGCCAGGGGGGTATACTTCGCACTATTTGAGTCTCGCATGAGATATTGCATTTCCTCATGGGGTTTTACTACGACGACCAATTTATCTGAAATTCTAAAATTACAGAAGAGGGCCGTGAGGGTGATTGGCGGCGAAGACAACAGAGCCCACTGTCGTCTCTTTTTATTTCTCAGGGGATACTGACACTATATTCATTGATTATCTATGAGTCGGTGAGTATGGTGTTTAAACAGAGAAGCAAATATACCTACCGAGCGGACATTCACTCTTACAACACTCGTAACTGCAATAGTATAAATCTTCCAAAAACTGACACCTCTCTCTGCAAAAATTCTCTATACTTTATGGGATTTTCCTTCTTCAATAAATTGCCTCGGTTTATATTGGATTCCCCTAATTTAACTACATTTAGACGCAAATTAAAGAACATCTTATTAGAACAACCTTTTTATTCATTTGATTCAAGTTCAAGTTTTGACACGCCTTCAAGTTGTGAAGGTTGTTTTTTTGTTTATTGTACTACCTGTATTTTAGATGCTACTGTCAGACAACACGTATTTGTTTATTGGCAATAAATATATTCTATTCTATTCTATGTCATCGATGAAATACAAGCAAAAGATATATCATTTCAACCCTTAAATATCTACAGTTTCTATTAAATTCGTTTGATTATCTCATTTCTAACTTCTCTCTGCAGAAGATGCACACACCTGCAGTATATTCACTACAGAATTAATTCAGTAAATCGGAATAGAGCTGTTTGATGCTATAGTTACATTTTCTAATGATTTAACGTACCGTGAAAACGCAAGGAACACGGAAACGAAATTAGTTAAACCGAAAATTATGTTTATTAACGTATTAATTAAGCAGTTTCTCGAGCTAGGATCAGTGGTATAAATTTTGTTTTGGGATTTAGGATATTACGCGATTCTCTATACCTTAGATTATATAACTTGTCGAATAATTGTATACCCCGATGTAATTGCATTGATACGTTGTGAAGATGCTGTCAATTAGTAGCTTCGATATAAGGTTAATTAATTGAATATTAATATTAGAATGAGAATTCCTCGTAGAATTTAGTTCATAGTTATAGTGTCATGTTGTAATTGACCATTTAATTTAGTCTCATCAGGTTTCTGAATTGAAATATCTAGTAAAGGTTCTTTTCGATATAGTTTAAATGAAAGAAATAAAAATCTGGTTGCGAGGATTTTGGTGTAAAAAAAGGATAAATATTTGTTTTTTTCAAAATTGGGATATTGGCAGAAATGGTTGTCAAAAGGTACTCTTTGGCTAGTGCACTTGAAAGACAGGTAATCATTACAAATCATTATTTGAAGATAGACTTAACTCATCTGTTTCTGACGTTCAAAAAATGGTAAAAAAGGTAACTGTTGAAAATGGAAACTTGGACAGAAAAAATTAAGATAAAGAATGAAATAAAATTAAAATTATTTTGTACGCCATTCAAATAGGTTTAATTTAATTCTGCAGATTTCATAACACAAGTACAAAACGAGTTTCTCATTACACTCGTAAAAAGCGTACAGAATATTATTTACCCAACCATCTTAACTTTTCAACAATGCATGACTTGTATCTTGTATTATTTTTGTGGTGGATATTTTCACGACCTCTAGAGACACCTAGAGAAAAATGTGATATATTAAATAATAAAATTCAGAATGTAGATACACATGAAGAAATGAAAACTGAAGGCTACAACGTCGAAATTGACGTTTTATGGTTTGACTACCAACATAAGTACCATCCGGAGACGCATTTTACTTACGCCAATTATGGGTAAATAATTTATGTATTTATTCCGCTAGAAATAAAATTGGACATTTCGTCATGTATGATGAAACAGTTGAAACATAAAGAAGTAGAGAATGAAGTGTTAGTTTAAAAAAATATATTACGTAGATAATATTTTAAATTAAAATGTGAAAATCTTTATTTATTTTGTATTGTGTATTGATAAGGGTTTATAAATGTAAATATTTAGTAAAGGAGTATATGAATATAGAAACGAGTTACTAACTTTGGTAAGTTTGGCCAAAAATAACAAGTGTAGCGAAACAGCAAATAGGTGTTTGAGCTGGGAGAGAGAGAGAGCTGAGATGTTTTTTGGTAAAACTTACCAAAGTTAGCAATTCAAAGGAACAGGCCTAAAAGATAGTTTTGAACTCGATTTGGAAGTAATCATGAATTTGGTCTTCCTAGTATTCAGTATGAGCCCCTTGACTTCACATTTCTCCACTATCGGATCTAATAGATTTTGTGAGCCTACTAAGGATTCTGCTATGAGTACAATGTCCACTGCGTATCTGATGTTGTTGATCATTTTTCCATTCATCTTCACTTCGGTTGTTACCTAATTTGCCAAAGTACTTTGATCGTATTTGGATGCAATTGCCTCCTTGATTTTTTCTAAATCGTTAGCTAATCCACGGTTTATTTTAAAGAATTGTGGTGTGTTTTGATTGTTGTGAGTATTGTCTGGTAATTTTCTTGAAAAATTATATATAATTATAACAATAAAGTATCATATGCAAATGTATTTATTTCATATGAGGAACAACACACACGATTTGAGAATTGAGGAACATAATATACCACGTAAAAATTGGCATTTCAAGTTCGAGCTTATCATAAGATTGATTATGTCAAGGAACTTTTTACCGTAACTACTGCCGTGTTCAATATAAAAGTCAAATAAATTAAAAAGAAAACACTTTACAATACGGGTCGATGGCCGCAGTGGTTAGGCGGCTGACTATTGTTGTGAGAGGACGATAGGTGCCGGGGTTCAATTCTCTGGAGGGACGGTGACATTTTTTAAGAGAGTTTAATCCCGGATCGACTTGCCATTCGCTGTTGGGAGCAAAGTGATTAACAGCGCGGCATCATAAAAGGCGATATGATGCTGTCACAAAGCCATTTTTCAACACAACTTACACACACTCAAATTGTGGCTACACCGCAAGAGTTGCAGTGATAGCCAGACAAGTAATACAGCTTACGGAGTCAATGCAACTAAGCACCCACCACACATTAAAAAAAAATAATAATAATTTTGAAACCCATCCTCTCTTACCTTAATTATTTTTGTGTGATATGTAAATATTTTTATCCCCAAAACACCTTGTTCCTGCTTCTACTTCTTTTCCTTTTCCTTCCTTTGAATCTTTTCTTCTTCGTCTATTCTTTTCTTTCTTCTTTTCCTTTTCTCACTTTTCAATCTTATCCAAAATCTTTTCCTTTTTATATTCTCTCGTCCGTCATTTTTTTCAAAATTAATCCAAATCTTTTTTCTTTCAATTCTCAAAAACGTTTCTCTTTCTCCTGTCTCTCTAATTTTCAATCTTCTTTTCAAACTTTTGATTTTCTATTTTATTATGTCTTTTCTTATTTTAAAAAGAACTTTCAAAAAACTCTCTTGTTTTTCTTGACCTCCTCTTTTTAAAGTTTTTCTAAATAGCAGTAGCTTGTGTGTACGTGTAATTTTGACAATTCAATTCATCCCAAATTTACAGTGTTTAATATATGACTCTAACGAATTTTGTTGGAAATAATCGAAATGACATAACATGACACTACATTCATATTAAAATACATTTTAAATTACATATCTAAAATTTGATTTCATTGTTTAAAGGTTAGAAATATTTTCAATGAACTGTAAAAACTTTTTTTTTAATTAAATTATTATTAAGATCAAAGTCGAAACTTTCTACAATAGAAAATCTCATTTTATAATTATTTTCATTATATAAATTACGTTGTGTTATACAATAATAAATATTCATTTGTTGAAATCATCAGGAAAGCAGAAACAAACTTTTTGAGGATATAACGAATGTTATAATCCATGTACTTACTTTGTTTTATCCTTTTTGGGAAAAGGATTCTCTGTACTTATATATTTTCGTCTGCAATTGTATTTCTCTCTAATTTTTATGACTTTATGTTTTGCTGTTTTAGTATTTTAAAAATTCTATTCCTTTTTACATTCTTCTTTCTAATTTAGTTTTCTTGTTTTGCGTTGCATGTTAGAGTGAGAAATAATCTAAATTTTAGAGGAATTACTTCCTGATATTATCAAAAACCATAATATCCAAGCTTTACTTCTACAAAAAAGGTCTCTTTATCGTCTAAAATACAACTTTTTAATGATAATATTAGTTATTAGTATTCTTATCGGTAGTTTAAGGATTGTAAAATTTCTAAATTGTCGCTTTGGATGGGTAGATATAGATCAGTAGCATGACAATAGGAAGTTTCTGGACTCAAACAGGTGGATAGGTGAACGACTGAACCACATGGAATTGTGCAATTTTCGGATACACAATCATGGTAAAGTGAATGCCAAAGACAGCATCCCAAGAAAAAGTTAAAGTCTGAAGCTCTGAGCAAGAGACTTAATCACGCTAGTGTAGGGATGTTTGCCTAATACTTTGTTTGGAGGATTTAATCTAGAGTTTTGCCAAAACTAATGCAAAGGAAATAAATTCCCTCAATGACAGACATACACATAATTTTTTTCAGTTCAAAATTCATGTGATTTGACATACATACATACATGAAGATATTCTCTAATATAATTGTAATAAATATATATGCATATCTGTAGAGACACATCAAAATTAATGTGTAGTTTGCGAAGGATAAATTAACACAGTTTGCATGAGTCATAAATCTACATATGCATTCGCTTTGATTAACATCTGGGTTGAAATATTATAATTATTCTTAGGATGACAAATGTGAGTGGCTGATGTGTGGACCTTATTTAACGTTTGCAGTTTACGAAACGATTAATAAACATTAACATACAGGGTGGTGCAACCAAGGTGGGGTGAACTATTATTAAACGGTGAGGAATTTCGAAAAATCTCTTTGGAATTTGATTGATGGTTACATGGGGGGTTTTTTGGCAATATCTCCGCCATTGTGAGAAATAGGACTTTTAAATTAATTATCCATGTTTATATTTTCGCAAAGTAAATTTATAATAGGTGGCTGTGAGTAATAGACTAGAAGGCTAGAGAAATAGCCTTAGAAGTATACATATAAAACTACCCGATCAGTCGCCGTAAAGCAACTTTATGGGACAGAAAGTAAAATTACAAACACCAATAGACCCAGCATTAAACGGAATTATTGACAAAAATCCGCGCCCTAGAGATCTTCAGTTAAGTGCTTTGTGAAGTAATACTCTTCGAGGAGGAATTACAAGATTTACGTGCCGTGGGGAGGCTCATAAAATTTAAGTAAATACATAAAATAGAAAGAGGAAACAAATGTTTTTCTAGAAAAGTCTTGTTAAAACCTTAAACACGATAACTTATTTTGAAAACATGTTTATAGTCGATGAATAATTCTTATACAAAATATAATTTATCGGATTATAGATCTATCTCGTTCTCCCAACCCTGTCAAAGATATATGAGAGGGTTGTTGATCTGAGAGTTAGAAAGTTTTTGGAGGCTGAAGGTTTACTTTCTTGCTGCCAGTACGGCTTTAGGCCTGGAGTGTCAACTAGTGACGCCCTTTTTATCTTTATCTATCACGTCTTCGAGAAAATTAACCAAAAACAAATAACGGCCACGGGGGTTTGGGACTTATCTAAAGCATTTGAGTGTGTTCCCCATTCACTTTTACTTAGAAATCTTGAAAGGTACGGCTTTAGGGGCAAAGTAAACGACTGTTCCGCTCATATTTGGCGAACCGTCGCCAATTTGTAAGGCTGCGGGTTGGGGTGGTAGCGTAGATTCAACACTTGGCCGGGTAGTGTGTGGTGTGCCGCAGGGCTCGGTGCTTGACCTACGTTATTTTTAATATTTATTAACGACCTGGCACATGTGGCTCGTCAGTCTAACACGATTCTCTTCGCCGACGATACATCACTGACTTGGCATGCTTCGCAGTGTGGCGTTTTGGAAGAACAAATCAACGCCGACATCTCTAGAGTTTGTAATTGGTTTTTAAAGCTAATGAAATTATTCTCAACGCTAGCAAAACTAAATTATTAATTTACAAACAACTTGTACCAGCCTCAATATCGTGATTGATAACGATCTTTTGTCCTCGTCGACTAATGTTAATTCTTAAGTGTACCGTGGATGGCTTGGGGTGGACCGACAATGTCCAGCTGTTGTCGAGGGCTTGTCATCAGCCTGCTATACCTAAGAATCATAAAACAAAATCTTGGGGAGCATACGGCCAAGGGTATACTTTACTATATTGCATTTCCTCGCAGGGTTTCACTACGACGACCAATTTATCTGAAATTCTAAAATACAGAAGAGGGCCGTGAGGTTGATTGGCGGCGAAGACAACAGAGCCCCACTGTCGTCTCTTTTTATTTCTCAGGGGATACTGACAATATATTCATTGATTATCTATGAGTCGGTGAGTATGGTGTTTAAACATAGAAACAAATATACCTACCGAGCGGACATTCACTCTTACAACACTCGTAACTGCAATAGTATAAATCTTCAAAAACTGACACCTCTCTCTGCAAAAAATTCTCTATACTTTATGGGTTTTCCTTCTTCAATAAATTGCCTCGGTTTATATTGGATTCCCCCTAATTTAACTACATTTAGACGCAAAATTAAAGAACCTTTTATTCATTTGATGAATTTATCAAGTTCCAAGTTTTGACACGCCTTCACGTTGTGAACGTTGTTTTTTTGTTTATTGTACTACTGTATTTTAGATGCTACTGTCAGACAACATGTATTTGTTTATTGGCAATAAATATATTCTATTCTATTCTATGTCATCGATGAAATACAAAGCAAAAGATATATCATTTCAACCCTTAAATCTCTACAGTTTCTATTAAATTCGTTTGATTATCTCATTTCTAACTTCTCTATTGCAGAAGATGCACACACCTGCAGTATATTCACTACAGAATTAATTCAGTAAATCGGAATAGAGCTGTTTGATGCTATAGTTACATTTTTCTAATGATTTAACGTACCGTGAAAAAACGCAAGGAACACGGAAACGAAATTAGTTAAATCGAAAATTATGTCTATTAACGTATTAATTAAGCAGTTTCTCGAGCTAGGATCAGTGGTATAAATTTTGTTTTAGGTTTAGGATATTACGCGATTCTCTATACCTTAGATTATATAACTATAATTGTATACCCCGATGTAATTGTATTGATACGTTGTGAAGATGCTGTCAATTAGTAGCTTCGATATAAGGTTAATTAATTGAATATTAATATTAGAATGAGAATTCCTCGTAGAATTTAGTTCATAGTTATAATAGTGTCATGTTGTAATTGACCATTTAATTTAGTCTCATCAGGTTTCTGAATTGAAATATTTAGTAAAGGTTCTTTTCGAGATAGTTTAAATGAAAGAAATAAAAATCTGGTTGCGAAAATTTTGGTGTAAAAAAAGGATAAATATTTGTTCTTTTCAAAATTGGGATATTGGCAGAAATGGTTGTCAAAAGGTACTCTTTGGCTAGTGCACTTGAAAGACAGGTAATCATTACAAATCAATATTTGAAGACAGACTTAACTCATCTGTTTCTGACGTTCAAAAAATGGTAAAAAAGGTAACTGTTGAAAATGGAAACCTGGACAGAAAAAATTAAGATAAAGAATGAAATAAAATTAAAATTATTTTGTACGCCATTCAAATAGGTTTAATTTAATTCTGCAGATTTCATAACACAAGTACAAAACGAGTTTCTCATTACACTCGTAAAAACAGTACAGAATATTATTTACCCAACCATCTTAACTTTTCAACAATGCATGACTTGTATCTTGTATTATTTTTGTGGTGGATATTTTCACGACCTCTAGAGACACCTAGAGAAAAATGTGATATATTAAATAATAAAATTCAGAATGTAGATACACATGAGGAAATGAAAACTGAAGGCTACAACGCCGAAATTGACGTTTTATGGTTTGACTACCAACATAAGTACCATCCGGAGACGCATTTTACTTACGCCAATTATGGGTAAATAATTTATGTATTTATTCCGCTAGAAATAAAATTGGACATTTCGTCATGTATGATGAAACAGTTGAAACATAAAGTAGAGAATGAAGTGTTAGTTAAAAAAAAATATTACGTAGATAATATTTTAAATTAAAATGTGAAAATTTTTATTTATTTTGTATTGTGTATTGATAAGGGTTTATAAATGTAAATATTTAGTAAAGGAGTATATGAATATAGGAACGAGTTACTAACTTTGGTAAGTTTTGCCAAAAATAACAAGTGTAGCGAAACAGCAAATAGGTGTTTGAGCTGGGAGAGAGAGAGCTGAGATGTTTTTGGTAAAACTTACAAAGTTAGCAATTCAAAGGAACAGCCTAAAAGATAGTTTTGAACTCGATTTTAAGTTACCTTTTATGTTTTTAGTTACAAAAGCTGATTTGATTGTCTTGGAGTGTTGGTACAGTGCAAGAATTTTCCTTCATTTAGCCACTGTTCCAAATGAGCTCTTATGTGGCTTTCGTGTGGTCAATTTCTTTCCAATACCATAGGCAGTTGTTGTTGTAACTTTGAAATACATGATTATTTCAAAGTTGGTCTTCCTATAGTATTCAGTATGAGTCTTCACATTTCTCCACTATCGGATCTAATAGATTTTGTGAGTCTACTAAGGATTCTGCTATGAGTACAATGTCCACTGCGTATCTGATGTTGTTGATCATTTCTCCATTCATCTTCACTTCGGTTGTTACCTAATTTGCCAAAGTACTTTGATCGTATTTGGATGCAATTGCCTCCTTGATTTTTTTCTAAATCGTTAGCTAATCCACGGTTTATTTTAAAGGAATTGTGGTGTGTTTTGATTGTTATGAGTATTGTTTGGTAATTTTCTTCGAAAAATTATACATAATTATAACAATAAAATATCATATGCAAATGTATTTATTTCATATGAGGAACAACACACACGATTTGAGAATTGAGGAACATAATATACCATATAAAAATTGGCATTTCAAGTTCGAGCTTATCATAAGATTGATTCTGTCAAGGAACTTTTTATCATAACTACTACGGTGTTCAATATAAAAGCCAAATAAAATAAAAAGAAAACACTTTACAATAATAATTTTGAAACCCACCCTCTCTGACCTTAATTATTTTTGTGTGATATGTAAATATTTTTATCCCCAAATCACCTTGTTCCTGCTTCTACTTCCTTTCCTTTTCCTTCCTTTGAATCTTTTCTTCTTCGTCTATTCTTTTCTTTCTTCTTTTCCTTTTCTCACTTTTCAATCTTATCCAAAATCTTTTCCATTTTATATTCTCTCATCCGTTATTTTTTTCAAAATCAATCCAAATCTTATTTCTTTAAATTCTCAAAAACGTTTCTCTTTCTCCTGTCTCTCTAATTTTCAATCTTCTTTTCAAACTTTTGATTTTCTATTTTATTATGTCTTTTCTTATTTTAAAAGAACTTTCAAAAACTCTCTTGTTTTTCTTGACCTCCTCTTTTTAAAGTTTTTCTAAATAGCAGTAGCTTGTGTGTACGTGTAATTTTGACAATTCAATTCATCCCAAATTTACAGTGTTTAATATATGACTCTAACGAATTTTGTTGGAAATAATCGAAATGACATAACATGACACTACATTCATATTAAAATACATTTTAAATTACATATCTAAAATTTGTTTTCATTGTTTAAAGGTTAGAAATATTTTCAATGAACTGTAAAAACTTTTTTTAATTAAATTATTATTAAGATCAAAGTCGAAACTTTCTACAATAGAAAATCTCATTTTATAATTATTTTCATTATATAAATTACGTTGTGTTATACAATAATAAATATTCATTTGTTGAAATCATCAGGAAAGCAAAAACAAACTTTTTGAGGATATAATGAATGTTATAATCCATGTACTTACTTTGTTTTATCCTTTTTGGGAAAAGGATTCTCTAATTATTTTCGTCTGCAATTGTATTTCTTTAATTTTTATGACTTCATGTTTTGCTGTTTTAGTATTTTAAAAATTCTATTTCTTTTTACATTCTTCTTTCTAATTTAGTTTTCTTGTTTTGCGTTGCATGTTAGAGTGAGAAATAATCTAAATTTTAGAGGAATTACTTCCTGATATTATCAAAAACCATAATATCCAAGCTTTACTTCTACAAAAAAAGGTCTCTTTATCGTCTAAAATACAACTTTTTAATGATAATATTAGTTATTAGTATTCTTATCGGTAGTTTAAGGATTGTAAAATTTCTAAATTGTCGCTTTGGATGGGTAGATATAGATCAGTAGCATGACAATAGGAAGTTTCTGGACTCAAACAGGTGGATAGGTGAACGACTGAACCACATGGAATTGTGCAATTTTCGGATACACAATCATGGTAAAGTGAATGCCAAAGACAGCATCCCAAGAAAAAGTTAAAGTCTGAAGCTCTGAGCAAGAGACTTAATCACGCTAGTGTAGGGATGTTTGCCTAATACTTTGTTTGGAGGATTTAATCTAGAGTTTTGCCAAAACTAATGCAAAGGAAATAAATTCCCTCAATGACAGACATACATATAATTTTTTTCAGTTCAAAATTCATGTGATTTGACATACATACATGAAGATATTCTCTAATATAATTGTAATAAATATGTATGCATATCTGTAGAGACACATCAAAATTAATGTGTAGTTTGCGAAGGATAAATTAACACAGTTTGCATGAGTCATAAATCTACATATGCATTCGCTTTGATTAACATCTGGGTTGAAATATTATAATTATTCTTAGGATGACAAATGTGAGTGGCTGATGTGTGGACCTTATTTAACGTTTGCAGTTTACGAAACGATTAATAAAGATTAACATACAGGGTGGTGCAACCAAGGTGGGGTGAACTATTATTAAACGGTGAGGAATTTCGAAAAATCTCTTTGGAATTTGATTGATGGTTACATGGGGGTTTTTTGGCAATATCTCCGCCATTGTGAGAAATAGGACTTTTAAATTAATTATCCATGTTTATATTTTCGCAAAGTAAATTTATAATAGGTGGTTGTGAGTAATAGACTAGAAGGCTAGAGAAATAGCCTTAGAAGTATACATATAAAACTACCCGATCAGTCGCCGCAAAGCAACTTTATGGGACAGAAAGTAAAATTACAAACACCAATAGACCCAGCATTAAACGGAATTATTGACAAAAATCCGCGCCCTAGAGATCTTCAGTTAAGTGCTTTGTGAAGTAATACTCTTCGAGGAGGAATTACAAGATTTACGTGCCGTGGGGAGGCTCATAAAATTTAAGGAAATAAAATAGAAAGAGGAAACAAATGTTTTTCTAGAAAAGTCTTGTTAAAACCTTAAACACGATAACTTATTTTGAAAACATGTTTATAGTCGATGAATAATTCTTATACAAAATATAATTTATCTAAACGATACATTTTCAAAGCTTTTCATACATATATATATACACATAAGTTCCAACGAGTCATTTCTTTGTCGTGCAAACCAATCAGACGTGGTGCATCTCGTTTTCCTTTTTCTTTAATACCTGTAGGTATATAAATCGATGCTCGGATACAAAACGAAACGTCAGATAACCCAACACACTCACAACTGATAAATAGTAGCGCTCACGCAAGCGGTAAACATCACAACTGATAAATAGTAGCTCACGCAATATATTCGAGTGCAATTGTAGCTAGCTTTGTATACGTAAGTGGGTACTTCAAGGAAATGCCTCTCGTTCTATCGCGTCGTTAACATTCGATTCTGGTTCAACATCTTACTGTGCGTAATTTTAGTATTCATATCGCGAATTGCGGGTCAAACGTTTCATTCAATTTATTTTCGGTGATATATTTTGTACTTGTTTGAATTGCTGTGACTTAATGATGGGGGATTCATCTATTTAGATCAATGCGTTTTATTTCATGCTATTTAAGTGCAATTAAATAAATTAATAACGTAGAACTAACAAGGTGATCGAAAAGCAAAGATAATTATTTTTTTCACCTTTGTGTCTCACCTTTGACTATGCTCGATACAATTCGATACAATTTCCATCAAGAAATTAGTGTCTAATTCGATAATAGTTAACATCACATTGAGGTCTTATTACGTAGTCTTTTTCACTACAATTCTACTTTGCGTTGATTTGCATTAGTGACCCTTTGGCTATCTTTATGCCATCAGTTATATTCCTCGGAGATACCAGCCAATTTCTTTGGTATTTGGATTTCCTGAAGTTTATTGAAGCGTCTGTCTCTAAGAAAGTCTTCCATCGAACGAAACGTATAGTAATCCAAAAGGGCAATTTCAGGACTATAACGCTGGGTGTGAAAGAATATTGCAACCAAGCTACAACATTTTTGGTTGGGTCATAACTGAAGTATGCGGTTTTATGGTTTCTGTTTACTAATGTGGGGAATTGTAAATAAAAAAATATTCTATACTCTGTCAAGGTGAGCAAAATGAAGCTTAGAATTAACTGCACGGCCATTGGGAACAAATTCAAAATGGATCAAGCTAAAGATATGTCACCAAACCGTGAACAGTACCTTTTTTCCAAAAAGATCTTCGCACTTACGATGAAGCTATCTTTTGTGCTAATAGGAATCTATCATTAAGGATTTACCTTCAGATTCCTCTGTGTACGCCACATTTTGGCAAGTGTTATTTTAGAAGCGGTACTTTTCCATTTCTTGAAGATCCTTTAGTGAGTTGTCCATTAATACGCAAGGCAGAAAGGTAACTTCCATAAATGCTGCGTTGACAATTACCTATTCTAAAAAGTTGATCTGCAATATTACTGTATTGGTGTCTATTAAAGTAATAGTTTAGATTGCTCTATAGTACCTTCTTCACGAATTTATTTTCTTCTTTCTAATGGCATAATAAAATAAATTTCTAATAATCTTCCCAAAAATTTACTTTTTGTCCCCTTATACCAGACCCGTCTGATCTACTGCCAACTAAGGCACCGCAGCTTTCAGGCTTATTGTGCCACGTCTGTATATTCAAGTAATCCATTCCAACACGGTAGTCCCCTCCACTAATCTGGACAGGTCCGTAACCGACTGGGTAAGGTATGACTTTGTGTCACTTTTCGTTCTCCAAAATAAATTTTGCCTTCTGCGATGTAGTGCCTTGCAGTCGCGTAGTATATGATTGGCTGTCTCCAGTTCTATCTGGAGTTCTATCTCCAGTTCTATTTAAGTGTAAACTTTGTGACTACACTTTGTGTCCCCGTCAAAAACTTCGATTTTGTGTAGGTGTTCTGTATTCAAGTCAAGCAGAGGTTGTTCCGGTTTGAAATTATTACCAGCCTGAACGATACTTTCCGGCTTAGTAATGCCTTCAGTGCCGCATGGTTATAACATTTACTTTACATTTTAGCGAATACCATTTGAATAAAACAGTAGATAACAATCATATTTAGGCCCGATTGTACAAACCTAAGTTCAAGTGGAGTTCAACTAAATGGAAGTTCTACTGAACTTGAGTTTAACTTTTTGGTCTGTCGTACAAATGCTGTTTAGATTGAGTTTAGTTAAGCTGCACAGACGAAGGTTTTTATCCTGTCAATAGCAAGCGATGCACATTCGCACATGCGCGTTTGAAATATCAACAGCATCAACTGTCACTTTTGTTTGTGTTTTGGTTTTGGCGTTTACATATTGAGATCGAAACTGTTCAATGTATTTGATAAAACGCTCATATACATGCATAACATAACATTATTATCTTGTTCTGTAATGTGATCATGTACTTCATCGTAGAAAACATAAAAATTGCTGAACAACATAGCATCACAAGTCGGGTTTCCCAGTGGGCTGAATCAAAAAATAGCATGAGCTCAAGTTACAGTTCATGAGAGAAAAGCATGAACTGGAATTTGACCTTATGAAGAAAAAAGCAGTTAATGGAAGAAGAGAGAATAAAACGAACTCCATTTTTAGAAAATCGAAATCTTTGTATAAAATCCAAATCATTCCATTTTTCAAATTGGTTTTTACAAGGACGAAATAGTTTGCGATGCCTCTTTCGATTTACCAGTTCTAACATCTCTTCATCATCTGAATCCATAAATCTTTCCATATTTTGGACAACAATATTCTTTTTCAAAATGTAAAACAGTACTATACAGGGTGTAACAGGACGAGCTTACGTTAGCCGTGTCTCAGCAACTAAGCAAGTTCCATATTTGGCAATTTGCGGAGTTATTTTGGGCATGGAGGCAAACTTTTAGAAAATATTAGTACATATTTTCTATTTCCGGTTTCGCCGGAAGCACAATCAACTTCATTTTTTAAATGGACTACCCAATTTTTTTTTCAAACAATTGAATTCAGCAACAAATTTGGCGTATAGATCATTTATTTCGACTGGTGTAAACATTACCGTTTTATAGCTAACTTGATTTTTATGAAAATTTTATCAAATGCATCGTAGTACTTAGTGACGTATTTCTTCGGAATGCAGAAGAGTTGATGAATGATTATTGGAAGTTAGACAGCTACTAAGATGGGCTATTGAAAATTATTTTCACTTGTGTGCAAATACTATATCGATCGATATGTTAAATTTCAAACACTAATAACTTCGTAATTTTAAATGGAACACCCTGTATATTTTTGTCGCAAACGGTAGAAAATTAAATTCTTCATCAAATGATATTACATTTTCCTATACCCAAGCTAAAGTAGAGTTGAATTTCCGCGCAGGACTAAACTCGCATTGTACAACTCAAGTAAAACTTGAACTTAGGTTTTTCTTCGGTTTAAGCTGAACTCAGGCTTAAACTCGCAATATAAAATCGGCCCTTAAACGATAAATTTTGTTTAATACCATGCATTCTTTGTTTGTATTAATAGTGATTTTTTTTTAATTAAAATATAGTACATACATAGTAAGTGCAAGAAGGCTGTAATTTACTATAATTATCCGCGATAATGAAATAGAAAGTACTCGTATAAAGATGGTGAGAGAGAAGTTTCCGGTTTATTTCTTCAAGAACGTTTTTCCTTTCAAAAAAGGTGTATCTAAAGAATTAGGTTATACGTCTCAAAATTTAGTTTAAACGTCCATTAGAGCGAGAGATGATCTAACCCCACCAGAGACTGCGAGATTATGCAAATGATTTTTGTAATAACTTTGATTAATTTAGCATTTCGTTAATTGGCAAGAAATAAATAGCTGGAATAAGGAAAACGTGCATTCGTGGATAATGATTTCATGTTCCTTACCTGTTACACGCATCGTTTTGTCAACATGCTTGCATAATTGCTATCTAATTGATGTTTGAGCCTCTCGAATTAGGAATTTCCCAGCTCGAAAGGTTAATATCTATATTTTGCTACAGTATTTTATAAAGATGTAATTGCTGTTTGTTTGAATGTGTAACATGTGCTATTTTGCGACGTTTATAGTTGACAATGAAATAGTTAGCACCAAAGCACTAATTGTAGACTATCAAAGTGAATGACGATTGACGTTTGTATGGAATATTTTCAAATATTTACTTCCAATTAAAGACGGAAATTTATAAATATGTGTTTCCAAAAATAGAAGCGACATGCAATCTAATAATTTCCTTTATTACGTAATTGCTACTACTTATTTTTGATTAATTTGAAAATAATATTGCCCTGAAAAGAAATGTTTGATATGTATTTTTTTCTTCTTAATAAAAGGAAAACACTTTTTTTAATTTAGGTACCTACGCGAATAGACAACAAAAGCTACTAATATTTGTTAATGGACCTATGCCGGCAGCACGGAAGTTCTTTGAATGTCTGAGTTATTCGTTCATATCTATAGCTAGAGTTTTATGAAAGTAAAATATTATTTTTGTTGTCTTTGTTCGTTCACATACAATGATTAAACTTTTCCACAATAACTAAAACGTTTGCACCGTGACTATTTACTTCTAACCTCCTGAGTCGTATAACTCGAATTATAGGTCATGTTTTTCTCATCAATATTTCAAATTTTAATCTAGTGTATCGGGAAAGATTTACCAATATTTCTATTGTTTTATTGTATTGAAACTTCTATGGAAGGTAGATTAAAATTAAAAATTTATTAATTTTCAACGATTAAAATCAAATTGAGTAAACTTAACATTTTGCGGCGAACCCTGTATAAGCCGATATTATACTATAAGTATAATTATATTGTAGGCAAGATCTCTAGGAGTAGCAGTTAGAAAAAATTGTATGTACATACTATGTATTAAACGTTTAAGATACTAGAATTCATACATTTATTTTTCATAATGTTCACGCTTATACGCTATCGTTACTGATGATTGCAGCATGAGCTTTAGCTAATATTTTGAATTAATTGTGCACGATGAACGTCAAGTCGAAGTTGAAGTACTTCCGAATATTACATAAAAGTAAGGGAAAGTACGAGAGTAGAATTGGTGCGTACCCATATTAATATAATCTGTACAGGAATTAATAATCGTTGTTAAAATATAAAAACCAAAAAAAATACTTGTAATAGGTTCTCATAGTATAATTGGAGGAATTACTCTACTAGTAGAAACAATAAAAATACATAGTTTCAAGCTTTTCGGTTTCGTCAACGTCCCTACTAGTACCAGATCTATTCCACTCTTCATCGAATTGTCTGAGCCAGAGTAGTATTTGTAGTTACCGATTTGTCTTGTCCTATTTCTAATTTTGCCCGATAGAGGGGTCACACTTGGAAGGACATAGTCCATCTCTAATGTATGATTCCTACAATTATACCATGAGCATCTATTACAGACTTTTTGGCTAACTAATAAGCAAACCAATCCACAAATGCTAGAACAATGGAACGAGGCCTGTTCCTCTTGTAGAGGATTTAAAACTTCCAGGATGTATTCCTCCAATCTGCTTAAATACTCCCTTTATTATTTCCCCGTCTATTAATTACTGTACAGACTGTCACGCTCGCTGCCCTTGATTGTGAGCATGTAAACAGCGATTGAGTGTGCTAACGCGTGCTGGTGGCAGGTAGTGTGCGCAGCGGACCCTCCAGCTCATCCGGCATGGGTCCCAAGGTGCAACGCGCCATCAACATGCTAAGACTGCAACATCTAGAGAGACTGTACGCCGACAGAGCCAGACCAAGGTGAGCCACTCAAAAAAAAAACAAAAAAACAAACGACTCGATTGACAATTCTATTTTGCCAATATTATTGTTGTTATTAATGTTGTTATATTTTGATATAATATTAGTTTCGAAATGATTAATCAGTACAACACCGGTTGTCGCAAATTCTTTAAAAACTAATCAGATTTCGACAGAAATCTTCCCAAAATGTTTTGGAAAGTGATTCCTCCAACTACAACACCCTGTATTTCACAAGTTACGTATTTCCGAAATTATATTTATGGAAACTTTTATTTTCCAAAGAGGAATTATTTCCCAAAATATTCTTCGTTATTTGTGTGTGTAAAAATAATTTTTGACGTCTGGAAAGTGATATTAAATCTAAATGTAATGTAAAGTATAATTGTTGTTAAATATATCGTGGATATGTCTACCGGTAGATAAGGTTTCCTAAAATAATTTGTTGAGAAGCGGGATAATATTTATTAGTTTAGATACACGGAATAACAGCATGAAAACATTAGACTTGCTGCATGCAGATATCTTATGAATTATGGATGAAACAACAAACGGTATTGTTTAAAATTCAGGTTATCTCGTTGAATAATAGGGCAAAGTTTTATTTAATTTAAAAATAATATTTACTGTTAAAATTGACTAACATTCAAAAATTAACATTAATAGCTAGTTGTACATACAGTACTCTCTAGATTTTGGAAATTTAGAAAAAAATGCTGGTAGGTCTAATGGCAGCTAAATAAGGTTCAGACTAGCACAAATTATTGCTGCTAGAAATTTATTGAATAAACAAAAATAAAACTTTCTTCTGCATGATTTGAACATTTTTTTAATGACATTTTGTTAATTTTTAAACTGAGCTAAAGTTGAAATTTCCAATTTTTTTTATCTTGTTGGTTGAAAAATGACTGAAAAGCTGGAGATCTTAAATAATACTGTTTGACGTCTGATTCACTATTCATAACAGACTTCATATGAGTCGAATCTAATGCTTCATGTTTTTAAACCAATACATTTTTTCTCATTTGCTTTCTAGAATTTGGGGTACTTCAGATTTTATTATCAAATAAAAAATAATTCATTTTATTAATTTACAAAATATTTTAGTAGTCTTTTAATACGTCTCCATTACCATGACCCTATATTTTGAAAAAATTTCAAATTATTGAGTACATAATACTATATTTGTAAGACTAGTACCTACGTATTGAAAATTTAGAAAATAAGAGTGTGATTGTGTATTACATTTTTTTCCCTGGCTGCAGTTCAAATTTCTAAGGTTGTGGGATCAACAATTCTACTTGTGTAAAATAAAATAAGATAAGAAACAGATTAAATTCAAAATGCAATTTTTTAAAATCCATTACAATAATGACAGATGAAATATACAAGACCAGCCAAAAGTCGTAGCAAAACAAATTTGGATTTTTTATAATGACACACTTTAATACTTTATATATCTATATATATACACTACCGTCACAAAGTTTGGAAGCAGTAATAAATTTCTTGGAAACGTACAATAATTGCCAAGATATGGTAATGCCATTAAGTACTTATTTAAACTACAGTATCTAATTACGTAATCCATCAATATTTCCTTGAAATTCTAAATACGAAATGAAATAAATACCTTCAAATCGTTAAATAGGAATTTTATGATAATGAGGGTATTTCTGGCGGGGGATGTAAAAAAGTAAATACAATCGGCAAACCATCGAAGAGCTCAGTACTATTTATGCAGATGTTGTATTACAGTGCCGAGCAGTTTTATTCGTATTTTTTTATAAAATGTCAGAGTTTTAATATTTTTTCTCTAAGTCAGCGCGTGGATTTTACATTTTGGCTGATATTGAGTTAAATTTTACTTAAACATGCCTAAAACAAAGCAATTGACTGTAGAACAACGTTCTGGAATATGTACCCCTCAACAGGAGGGATATTCAGAACGAGCTATTGCTGACAGACTGTGAATTTCACCGAAGAGTGTACACTATACTTTGGTAAGGAAAACAGAAACCGGACAACTTAGTAATCGGAGGCGAAGTGGACGACCACGAGCAACGACCGCAGCTGAGGATCGATTTATAATTGTAACAACAAAGCGAAACGTATGACTTATGGCACCAGATATTACTAAACGTCTTAATGTCCAACGAAGAACAAGGATATCAGTTACGACTGTAAGAAAGCGATTATCGGCTGTAGGACTGAAGGGACAAATTGCGGTAAAAAAACCTTTATTAAAATGCGTTCACAAACAGAAAAGACTGTCGTGGGCTAGGACTAGAGAACACCTAAACTGGACAATGGATGAGTGGAAAACCATCTTGTGGACGGATGAATCGAAATTTGAGATCTTCGCTTCTAACCGGAGAGTTTGCGTTCGTCGTCGACCGGGCGAACGTGTTCATGAGGACTGTTTAGTGCCTTCGGTGAAGCATGAAGGTGGAAATGTAATGGTTTGGGATTGTTTTGCCGGTACAAGAACGGGTGATTTGGTAAAAATAACTGGGAAAATGCGGAAAGAAGAGTATTTGGAAATCCTGCAAAACAACGCATTGCCATCAGGAACTCGCATAATCGGTCAACCGTTCACATTCCAGCAATATATAACGTCCCCAAGCATACTGCTAAGGTATGTAAGAACTTCCTAGAAGCAGAACAGGCAGCGGGTGAAATTACATTAATGGCCTGGCCTCCTCAAAGTCCTGACTTGTCTCCGATTGACCTGTTATGGGATAAGTTAGACAGAGAAGCCAAATCACGACAGCCCCAAAATGCTCAGCAGCTTTGGGGCTGCTTACAGGAAGTTTTGGAACAAATTGATCAGCTTGGCAACAAATTAATCCGAATTACCTGGAGCGATTACTAAGCAGGATGCCCAGAATTTGCGAGGCCGTGATACGTGCCAAAGAACATATAGACGAAAAAACATTTTATAAGTTAAATAATGCAACAAATGTAAATATTTTAGGCCTATTCTTTGTGCAGATTACTGTTGTTGAATATATTTTGTGTTTGTGAATATAGCATTAGTTAAAAACCGAAATTTGGAGTTCTTTTGTAAAATTTATTACTGCTTCCAAACTTTGTGACGGTAGTGTATACTCAATATTAAAATTTTTGTATATGAAAGGGTTCCTTCGACATGTCCACCGAACAGCATCACATGATTTTAATGCTTATTGGTCCTCCTCTTTCTGTTCGTTTTTTGATCCTTCCAGTTTAATAAAAATGGTGCACTGTTTTGGAAAAGGTTAATTTAGATATTTCCGATCAAGATCCCAATTAATAAAAAATATCAACACGGTTTTACGCCAAAGCGATCTACAATCCCCAAGCTATGTACTATATCTCAAGAAATAGCCGAAACATTGGATGCAGGTGGTCAACTGGACATGGTGTATATGGACTTCAGTCGGGTTTTTGATACCATAGACCATAGGATCTTGTTAAAAATCCTGCCACACTTTGGTTTCTGTCCGTCTCTGATATCGTTTATGTCTACTTATCTAAAAAACGGTTTCAAGTCAAGAACGTTTCTCAACATCTGGTGTACCGCAAGGGTCAAATCTTGGGCCATTGATGTTCAATCTCTTTATTAACGATCTGATCGTTTCACTTAAATGATTTGTTCTCACTCATGTTGATGATCTTAAAATCTACCACAGAATCGACGAATTGGATGACGGTAACTTTCTTTAATCGAACCTAAACATTGTTATAAACTAATTTTAAATATCTCGAAGTGCTGTTTTGTGAGATAGGACAGAAGAGTGAATGTTTTCAGTATCTGTTACTCCATCGATGAACATCTCTTGGTTCAGAAGGAAACATGTAGAGATCTTGGTGTGGTTTTTGATGCAAAACTTATTTTTAATGATCACGTTCTACATATCAATCAATCAGCGCTTAGGTTTTTAGGATTCGTCTTTGGAATGTGCAGAGATTCTAACAACCTCACTGCAATCAAGTCGTTATATTTTACACTTGTGGTTGGTACACTAGAATATGGACCTTCTATATGGTATTCCATCTACGATGTTCATAATAACGCCCTCGAACGAGTTCAACGAAAGTTCTTAAAATATTTGAGCTTTAAAACAGATGGAGTTTATCCTGAGTGCAAAACAGAATATTAACATCTTTTAACGAGACACATGTTTGAAGCTTTATCTACTAGAAGAGAAAGAACTAGTGCAATGTTGATTAGAAACATAATTCGTAATGTAGTAGATTGCTTCTTTGGTTCTTTTGGCCAAAATTAACTTTTTCGTGCTACGGTTGGTGTCCTGAGCTCCTCAGTCTTTTAGTATACCAACTGCCAGAACTAATGTACTTTCAAGAGCACCTGCTGCTAATAATGCTAATAAAATATTTAACGATGTATTTACAACATAAAACTAATTAATAACCTTTAGAGTATACAGGATAACAACTTGAACTATGAAAGCCTATTGATAGGCGAAGGTAGTGGGAGGTAAAATTAAATCTATCAATTTTAGTATTGTCAACTGTTTGTATGACAGGAATGTCAGTGGTTATGTCAAATACTGGCAAATTATAAAACCATAATTTGCACTTTTTTATTAATCGTGTATTCCATTAGGATAGTTTGATGGTTCCGTAAAGTATTTGACATAATCTCTGACATTCCTGTCATATCATAAGTTGACAATTGTAAAATGGATACATTTAATTTTAACCCTCACCACCCTCTCCTATCAATAGGTTTTCGTAGTTCAAGTTGTTAGCCTGTATTTGTTATCCATGTATGTACTACATGTGTATGTATTATATGTGTTCATTTTGTCCTGTATTGGATTTTTTTTTTGTGAGCAAATATATATAACTATTATTACTAAAAAAATAAGCCAGAAGAAATTACTTGATTATCAGTGTCTGCAGTTTGTTCTATTAAGTAGAAAAAGCAATTTTGTTTTGTTGCCTTCTGACTGGATTTGTATGTTTGTTCCTTAATCGTATCAGCAGATTTTGAGAAAATATTTTATGCTCAATAGTTTACAAGATTTGAAATGTGTATTCAATTCCAAACATAGATGTCCATTATCTTATTAGTCAACTATATACCCGTGTTCAAATCGGGAAGTGTTTTATAATTTATCTAATCAGAGTATCTTCTTTTGTTCAAATATTAATATAACAACCAAGCCAAAATGTGCTTCTAATAGGCGCTCGTAGGATATTATAAGAAATAAGAATCGCTCTGCAATAAAGATCACTAGAAATGGACCATGTAGTTTCGATTATTTCGATCTCGTCAGCGTCCCTCCAAATGTAAGACTTAATTTCATTGCAGTTCGCCTCTCAACTTATATTAGCTTTGTTTTGGATCGGAATTCATTATTAGTAACAGAACTGCGCAGAACGTAAGCGCACAACATTATAATTCCAGAATGGTTCCGAACTTTTAATAACCAAAACACATTTTAGGAGCCTGTTACTGCCATCTTTTAGATACAGACTAAAATACAAACCAACAAAATATCAATAGGGAATGTTCTGCGCTAAATCTTTCAAATCCTGTCTCTGTCTTTTAGAATACCACTCACTTTCCATAAATTTTATTCCCAGGACAGTAATGCACAAAAAAAAATCAAATAGAAACGGAAAAAATCTCAAACTTTAAAAGACAACGTAAATATCAATGTCATTGATGACGAACGTATCGCAATAACTCGAATTTCTGAACACATGCACCGATGACGTAATTTCGAACTAATAATTCAGAATCGGTACTCATGGAAGTGCAAGAACTGTTTGAACGGTTCCAGAATCATTCTGAATCGATTCTGTCAGTAACCAAAACATCGGACTAAAAATTCGGTTCGCGTTCTTAAATAACCAAAACGCTAAACTGTAAATGCACGTGCGCAACAACTCTACAACCATTCTGAATTATACGTGTCTTTGACTTTTTTTAAGGTCGGAAAATCTTCCATTGCCTCTTCATCTCATTTTATCCTGTTATTTTGTGTTGTTGTGTAGAATGTCTGTGTGATTTTGTTCCGTTATGTTTATAGATGCTCGGTTTTTGGTCCATTCTGAATTCTGAACCAAAACAAAGCTATTGTATAATAACCTCCGATAATGGACCAATTTTAACCTAATCCCATCTAGTGGGCAAGGTCGTAAGTAGCGCCGCTGGGTGCTAAAACGCTGGAGTGACAGTCCATGAATCGTCCAAGCTGGAACGGTATCTGCTGTACCGACCTGTATTGCTTTAATATTAGGGGAATTTTTGTTTTTTTTTTTTATATTGTGGAATTTCTAGATGTTTTCGATATAATCAAGTTTTTTGTTTTGGATCAAACAAAGGTTTGCGTCATTATGTATTGGTTCAATTGTAAAACTAATTACTATGATATACAATTAACATCCTTTTTTTATGAATACATGCGTGACAGTTTTAACATCCTTTATTAATATAACATCATCCTTTTCTAATTATTAAGCATGTACATATATTTAATTCTATTAGTGATATCTCGTTTATGATCTGCTTAAGTATTGTGAATGCGTATGTGTATTTATAAGTACAGTATTTACCTGCGTTACCTTGCAAACTACAAACAATTTGTGTTAGTTTTATTGATATTGGGCATATTCATTAGTCAAGGTTCACCTTTTGTTTTACACAAACCAATAGTTGTAGTTAGATTCTAAGAATCAATATCTCTTCTGAATAAATATTGACTTCTAATACGTGGTGTTGAAAAAAAAGTTATAAATATATACCCTACCGCATACTCCTATATTAATGGAATATTCCGATGCTAATATATAGTCGAAATAACCTACAGTAACTTAACTGAAGTAACGTCGTATAAGTTTACTTAAATAATGCTATTTAAACAGTCATATAAGGAGTACAAATTCCAAAGAATGTAAACAATAGATTTAATGTTTGTCAAAATGAGAAAATGTCAATGACATTGAATAGTGCTGTCAATCGTTCGGGAAATGAAACTTGAAATGTTTTTGAATTATTTTATACAACAAATGATTTATATAATTTTGAATCTGTTTTATTAATGTGTTTGTAAGGTGACCAAGTTTAAACGGGTATAAACGGGTAAACGGGTCGATAGCCGCAATGGTTAGGTGGCTGACTATATTGTTGTCTCAGGATGATAGGAACCGGATTTCGATTCTCTGGAGGGACGGTGACATTTCAGAGGGTTGAAATCCGGATCGATTTACCATTCGTTGTTGGGAGCAAAGTGATTAACAGCACAGCATTATAAAAGGCGATATGATGCTGTCACAAACCCATTTGAACACAATTTACACACAGATTTAGATTTAGATTTAGATTTAGATTTAGATATAAGGGTGATGTTGCACCGCGACCGTGGGTCTATTGTGCCCCCTTACATGAGGTGTAAGCTGCTGGGTTTTGCCCGAAGTCACAGCTCCCCATCCAGCCTGAGGGCTTTAATAAACTGTAACAGATGTGATGGTTTCAGAGAGGGTATTTATTCCTCGTCTATAACGCCTTTGCCAAGATAGTTGCCGCGAATGTCTTCAATTTCTGTGCAGTTGGATATCAGGTGTTCCGGACTTTCATCTTCCGCCCCGCAGAACCTGCAATCGCTATTCTGTTTCAGACCTATTCTCTTCATGTGCTCCCCGAGGTGACAATGCCCTGTAAGGAAACCTGTGAGAATGCGTAATCTGTTCCTGTTTAGTTCTAGCATGGTTTTTGCTCTCTGCTTGTTGAAATTTCCAAGGAATACCTTGGAATGTCTCAGACCAGGAAGATTGTGCCAGAGGGAAGCTCTGACGTCCTCTTCCCTGTCTTTAAGTTCTTTCTTATAGGTGCTCATCCCTATTCCACAGAATGGTTCCGGTCCCACAAACGATGTTGTGGCGGCCTCCTTTGCTAATAGATTAGCTTTCTCATTGCCACTGATTCCAGTGTGTCCTGGTACCCAGCACAATGCAACTTTGTTTTCTTTGCCCAGGTTGTTTAGTTTATCCCGGCATTCCCAAACTAGGTTGGAGCTGATGGTGTTAGAACTCAGCGCCAATAAGGCTGCCTGACTGTCGGAGAAGATTGCAATATTCTCCTTCCGATAGTTCCTGTCAAGATTCACCTGAGCACATCTTCCAATCGCATTAATCTCTGCCTGGAAGACACTGGGGTATATTCCCATCGGCTCTGAGTATTTGGTTCCTGGCTCGAATACCCCTACACCTGTTCCTTTTTCAGTTTTGGACCCAACCGTGTACCATTTGATGGTGTTTTCTTTTAGAGAGTAGGTGGAGGATTCTCCTCCCCACTCTCTCTTGTTGCTCAACTTCGTTGAAAAGTTCTTTTCGAAGCTGTATTTCCTAACCATTTCGTCGCTTGGCAGATCCGAAAGTGGGGAGAGTCCCGCCATGGATGACAAAGCTCCTTGGCATAAAGTCTCGCCCCTCCCGTCCGTGCCCTGGTTAGTCGGTACACTGCCGCACGGGCCACTCCCTCCACTACTAGATGTAGAGGTGTGAGGTCTAGGATGACCTCTAGGGCAGCGGTTGGGCAGGTTTCCATTGCTCCGGCAATGCATACACATGCTAACCTTTGCAGCTTGCCAAGGATATTCTTGGTTGTGACGTGTGTGACCTTTTGGAACCAGGTTATTGCCCCGTATGTTACCATAGGTCTTACTATACTAGTATACAGCCATCGCAGTATATTTGGGTTACAACCCCACGTTTTGCCTGCTAAATTCCGGCATATCATTAAAGCTCTTGTTGCTTTATTCACAGTCAGTTCGATATGCAAATACAATTTACACACACACAAACCTATACCGTGAGAGTTTGATTTTATCCAGCGAAGTAATACAGCTTACGGAGTCACTGCAACTACACATAAAAAAAATTATAACTGAGGATAGTAGATTAGCAATACTTGTTGCAGCTAGAATTTTTCAATATAGACATAACTTCAATCTTAAAATTCTGTGTACTAATAATTTAGTAGGAAAGTAGAGAGAAGATTCGGGAAGGAACGGCATTAGGAAGGGCGGAGAATCATAAAGAAAAAATTGATTAGTGAACAAAATATGAACTTAATCTCCAGGGAATAGATCCAACTGATTTAATAAAGTTTAAATTAAGATAATGTGAGGCAAAATATTGGATATCCTATTGAAGAGAAACAACATTTTTGAAAGAATAAAACCCCACCAAATTTATGAGTACCAAGAGCACATTTAAGTGTGGGGAAGGGAGGGGGGGGGCAAAATATGAACTCAATCTCCAGGAATAGATCCAACTGATTTAATAAAGTTTAAATTAAGATAATGTGAGGCAAAATATTGGATATCCTATTGAAGAGAAACAGTAGGTTTGAAAGAATAAAACCCCACCAAATTTACGAGTACCAAGAGCACATTTAAGTGTGGGGGAGGGGAGGAGAGGGGGGATACGCGACGAAGCAAAGCGTTGATCCAAAACTTCTATTTACAACACCAGAAGTATTAAGACAAAAACAAGGACAGAAAGGTAACCGCTATTGTTCATTGTCTTCTTAGACAGTAGAATTTGGAAATGTAAACGAGAAATGAAACTAGAAAAGGTCATGGCATAAAGAAGGCAGATGAAGCATCAATAATAGCTTTGGTCGTATGTACGTGATTTCACCTTTATTATTTGCTTGTGAACCATGAACATTATCTAAAACACAAAAAGAGCAAATCGCAGGTCTTCCAAAACATAATTCAGAAAGACATATTATGTATGTGTAAACAATATATAATGGTTGTTTATACTGCTGCATATATGAAAATACACACAGACATACCGAAACGAGATATTATACACACATATTTGTTTTTCGGCAGAGGTCAACTCCGAAATCGTTGAAAATAAACAAACGGAATAACATGTTAAATAATGGAAGCAGAAGAAAGGTTTAAAAAACGTAAAGGCGTCAGAAAACACATTAAAAGCGATAAGTGTAAGGTATGATTTTGAATCGCGTGGAATGATTTGCTTATTAAAGAAAGGAATAATAATACGAATAGAATACATCTTGTAAAGGTTTTGCGCTACCTACATACTTCAGTTAGATCCATTATGTTGTAATGTTGCTTGCAAGATTAATGAATAATTTCTTCCTGCCAGTTGCCATTTAATCCCAGAGGATTATTGTCCCATCTACGTTTCAAATTATGTGCAGGAATTAATTTTTTTAACGAGGAATGATGGAAATTCCTGTGTTACTTGAAGTGCAGGTTATACAGGGTGTAACAGGACGAGCTTACGTTAGCCGTATCCCAGCAATTAAGCAAGTTCCATATTTGTAAATTTGCAGAGTTATTTTGGGCATGGGGGCAAACTTCACACAATCAACTTCATTTTTTTAAACGGATTACACAATTTTTTTTCAAACAATCGAATTCAGCAACAAATTTGGCGTATAGATCATTTATTTCGACTGGTGTAAACGTTACCGTTTTATAGCTAACTTGATTTTTATGAAAATTTTATCAAATTGCATCGTAGTACTTAGTGACGTATTTCTTCGGTATGCAGAAGAGTTGATGAATGATTATTGGAACTTAGAGAGCTACTACGATGGGCTATTGAAAATTATTTTCACTTGTGTGCAAATATTATACAGGGTGTTTGTAATTACCGACCTAATATGTTAAATTTCAAACACTAATAACTTCGTAATTTTAAATGGAACACCCTGTATATTTTTATCGCAGACGGTAGAAAATTAAATTCTTTATCAAATGATATCACATTTCCCTATACCTAAAATGAATATTTTAGGAGCTATTTGCAAAATATGTGAATGTATTCAGAAACTTGTGTGAGCGCTAAAGGTGGCTATGAAAATTCGTCACAGTTTTAGCGTAATGTCTAATTTTCTAATGACAGTTCGATAGCATGTTAATAAAGAAATAAAAAACAAATATATTTTTCGAGTAAAGAAGAAACAGAATAGTAAAATTTATTTCGTAACCAAGATAACATTAAAGAAAACTATGTTAAGAATGAATAAATATGGTATTAAAAAGTTAGGATTGACAAATCAGGATTACCTGAATTTATTGATGATTTATGGAGAGTCCAGAAAAATTTTAAGTCGAACATGTGTTTTATTTCGACAAAGGTATCCGGACAGGCCAATTCCATCTAAAGATGTAGTGCGACGGTTAGTTAAAAATTGCTTAGAACATGGACAGTTTAGGCCAAAATTTAATAAAAAAAAAATTGATGACGAAGTAGTTGAAATTGGTGTTATGGGATATTTCTATACCAACCCCACTGCATCTCTTCGACAAGCAGCGACAACTTTGGAAATTTCAACAATGTCCATTGAAAGAGTACTAAAAAGACATAAATGGAGACTATTTTCATACCAGCAGGTACACCATTTACATCCGCAGGATTTCTTAAATAGGGTCAACTTTTGTGAATTCTTCACCATAGTTTGTCAGGACGACGAAAATTTTACGAAGAAAATCATTTGGACTGACGAAGCTAAATTTACCAAAAATGGCGTCTTTAATAAACATAACAGTCATTTTTGGGCATCCGAAAATCCCCATGTAACGAGAGAAAGGGGATATCAGGAAAGTGGGCAATTTAATGTTTTTTGCGCTATAAAAAATAATCGCATACTTTGTCTACATTTTTTTATATATACTTATATATATAATCAATACCCCAATTACCATTTGGTGTAGGGTGTCTGGTACATTTCATCTTATTTGTAAGTAGGTACATTGCATTCTGGTTAGCTAAGAGCAGTCATGGATAAATTCTGCCCACTTCTTTTTATCTTTCGCCATTGTTTTGGCCTCTATCCAAGTCATCCCTCTGTTTTGTAATATCTGTCCTATGACTCCATCCCATGTTTGCCTTGGTCCCTTTTTTTATTTTTCTGGACTTTGGCTTCCCATACTTGTTTCACTGGTCTTGTGTCTTCCATTCGCTGCAAGTGTCCCCACCAACTCAGTTGTTTTTTTTCGATGTACTCCAGTGTAGATTCTATTTCTAGGTCTTCTCTTATGTATACGTTGCGGATTTTGTCTTCCTTTGTTACACCTCTTACTCGTCTAAGGTATTTCATCTCGATCGCCTGGATTTTGCTTTTCTGTCTTTTAGTCAACACCCATGATTCACAACCGAACGTAAGTATTGGCCGGTATATGGTTTTGAACACGTTTAGTTTTGTTTTTTGGGATATTTCTTTTTTATTTATGAATGCCGTATTCATTAAATAGTAAATTTTGAGTGTGTTTTCTATTCTACTATTTATTTCAGTATCTTGTCTACCATCTTCATCTATTTCTACCCCAAGGTATCTAAAGTGCTTCACTTGCTCGATTTTTTCTCCGTCAATTTGTATATTTAGTTTTTTCTCTCTTTTTCCGATTACCATCACTTTAGTTTTATTTTTGTTCATCTTCATTCCGTGTTCTTGTGTGATTTTATTCCATATTTCCAAGTTTCTTTGTAGATCTTTCTCTCTCTCCGTTATGATCATCACATCATCAGCGAAAGCACCCTCCGAGATATCTATTTTTCTTAGGTATTTATATCCTACGTGGAATTTCTTCGATTTTCATGTGCATTTTTTAATTATCTCGTCAATGAACACTGTGAACATCAATGGGCTTAGTCCTCCTCCTTGTCGTAGTCCTTCTTTTGTAGAAAAAGCATCTGTGATTTTATTTCTGTATACTACGCAATTCTTGTTGTTTTTATAGATGTTCTGTATTATTCTTATCGTCTTACTGTCTACTTTTCTCTTTTCTAGTATTTGCCATAGATTCGTTCTTGGCACGCTGTCAAAAGCCTTTTCCAGGTCTATAAATCCCAAATATACTTCTTTTTCTTCCTGTAGTGACTTCTCAATTATTTGGTTTACCGTAAATATGTGGTCCTGTATACTTCGTCCTTTCCTGAATCCAGATTGTGACTCTTCCAGGGTTTCTTCTATTTTCATTCTTATTTTTCTGTCTATAATTTGTTCAAATATTTTCATAGCTGTACATAGTAACGTTATTCCCCTGTAGTTGTTGCAGTCATGTCTGTTTCCATGTTTGTATATTGGTACTATTAGAGCTGTTTTCCAATCCTCTGGTATTAGTTCTTGATGCCACACTGCGTTATATATTCTTAATAGTGTGTTCATTCCATTTTCATCTAGGTTTTTAAACATCTCCGTTGTTAATTTGTCCATTCCAGGTGCTTTCCCATTTTTCATTCTCGCCATGGCTTCTTTTAGTTCTGTCATCGTTATGTATTGTTCGTCATTTTTCTGGCTTCCTTCTTGCTCTTTGTCCTCTACTTGTATATTTGTTTCTGATCCTAACAGCTCTTGGAAATATTCTTTCCATCTACTTATTATTTTATTTTCGTCTTCTAGTGATGTTCCGTTTTTGCTTTTCATGTGGTTTATTTCTGGTACTTTCTCTTGTCTTAGGGATTTCAAGGTTTTATAGAACAATTTCTGGTTTGTTTTACTATCTATTTCCATCTTCTTTCCAAACTCCTCCCATTTATTTTGTTTGGATGCTGCTACTAAATCTTTTACTGTTTTCCTTCTTAATTTGTATGTTTCGTAGTTTATATCTGTTCTGTTACTTAAGTACTTTGCCCAGGCTTTTTTCTTTTGCTTTACTTCTTCTTTTATTTCCTTCGTCCACCAAGCTGTCTGCTTTTTCTTATTTGTTTTTTTACTATAGCCGCAGGTCTCCTTCGCTGTTTCTAACAGCTTGGTCTTAAAAAGACTCCACAAATCTTCAATATTTTTGTTTTCCTTTAGTTCTATATGGTTTGCAAACCTTTTGCTAATTGTTTGTTTGTATTTTTCTGCTATTTCTTTATTTTGCAGTTTGTATGATCTAATGGATTCATATTCAGTTGTTTGCCTTATCGGGTCTCTTTTGTTCTTCTCTACGTTCTCTATTTTTTCTCTAATTTTAGCGGTCACTAAAAAATGGTCACTGCCAATTTCTGGTCCTCGTCTTACTCTTGTGTCTAATACTTCTCTCCTGTTATCCTTCTCCACCAATATGTAGTCTATTATCGATCTTTCATTCCTACTCTTTACCTCTCTTGTATATTTGTGGATCTCTTTGTGTGCAAAGAAAGTATTTGTTACTACTAGGTTGTGCATTACGCAGAAATCAAGCATTCTTTCTCCATTATTATTTCTTGTATCTTCCCCGTGTTGTCCTATAACTGTCACATATTGTTTACCTTTTTTCCCTATTCTGCTGTTGAAATCCCCGAGTATAAATGTTTTGCCCTTTGCATTTTCTGTAAGTGTGCTTAATTCTTCCCAAAACTTGTCTTTATTGCTCGCTGTGTCGTTTTCATTTGGCCCGTATACCACTATTATTGTTTTCGTTCTGTTCCTTCCCTTCATCTCTACTACCAGTATTCTTTCTGACCATGCTTTCCAGCTATGAATTTGGTTTTCTAGTTTTTTGTGTATAATACATCGCACTCCGGCAGCTGCTCTTTTTTTCCTTCCCTACACCAGTATATACCATAATATGACCATTTTCCGTCTTAATAATTCCCTGTG
This sequence comes from Holotrichia oblita, assembly GCA_023690525.1. Classification (NCBI taxonomy): domain Eukaryota; kingdom Metazoa; phylum Arthropoda; class Insecta; order Coleoptera; family Scarabaeidae; genus Holotrichia; species Holotrichia oblita. Next base: position 91,475,836 of record CM043020.1, read on the forward strand.
CCTTTTTCTTTGTTTCCGTAATTGCTAATATATCTATTTCCAGCTCTTCAAACTCCTTTTCTAGTTCCTTTTCTTTTCCTGTTATGCTTCTTATATTCCAAGTACCAATTTTCCATATTACACTTTCTTCATCCTTAGTTTTCCTTATATATTTTATTACACACATTTTTATAACGAAAATTTAAATGGGGAAAGGTATTTAGATATATTGCGCAGTATTGTGGAAGAAGAACTTGTTACACTGCCTATTATCGAATCAAAAGGTCACTAGTAGTCAAATGCTAAAACGAATTAATAAATGTTTGGAACTGAATGGGGCTAATTTTGAACAAAATTTGAATTAATTTATTACTTTTTAATACCATATTTATTCATTCTTAACATAGTTTTCTTTAATGTTATCTTGGTTACGAAATAAATTTTACTATTCTGTTTCTTCTTTACTCGAAAAATATATTTGTTTTTTATTTCTTTATTAACATGCTATCGAACTATCATTAGAAAATTAGACATTACGATAAAACTGTGGCGAATTTTCATAGGCACCTTTAGCGCTCACGCGAAGTTTCTGAATGCATTCACATAATTTGCGAATAGCTCCTAAAATATTCATGTTAGGTATAGGGAAATGTAATATCATTCGATAAAGAATTTAATTTTCCACTGTCTGGGTTAAAAACATACAGGATGTTCTATTTAAAATTACGAAGTTATTAGTGTTTGAAATTTAACATATTAGGTCGGTAAATACTAACACCCTGTATAGTATTTGCACACAAGTGAAAATAATTTTCAATAGCCCATCTTAGTAGCTCTCTAAGTTCCAATAATCATTCAACTCTTCTGCATACCGTAGAAATACGTCACTAAGTACTACGATGCATTTGATAAAATTTTCATAAAAATCAAGTTAGCTATAAAACGGTAACGTTTACACCAGTCGAAATAAATGATCTATACGCCAAATTTGTTGCTGAATTCGATTGTTTGAAAAAAAATTGAGTAATCCATTTAAAAAATGAAGTTGATTGTGCTTCCGGCGATACCGGAAATAGAAAATATGTACTAATATTTTCTAAAAGTTTGCCCCCATGCCCAAAATAACTCTGCAAATTTACAAATATGGAACTTGCTTAGTTGCTGAGATACGGCTAACGTAAGCTCGTCCTGTTACACCCTGTATAATAATAATAAAAATACTTTCAAATAAAAGTAATTCAGTAATTTATTCAGTTGATGTTTGAGCGTTGTACGTGAGGTTTACTCAACAATTATTCTTGGAAGTATTCAAGGTTCCTGCGATGATTTGGGAGAAAAAAATACACTGCGGAAGTTAAAAAAATGGAACATCCAGTAAATATTGACATATTTTAATGTTTATTCTCGCCCGTTGACTGGGTGTTCATTTATTTATGCCGCCGGTATATTTAGAAGATTCTCTGAAAGCAAGTTTAATCTTAGTTTATTACTGTATAATTTTAGCGGTTGTTTATGTTACACCGTTGCAGGAAAGCATATATGACATTGATAATGTATTTGGTGTTCAAATACGTGCTAAAACATTTACTACTTGATTTTTTCATATCTACAGTTTCATCAATAGTGATTCATATTTCCTGGTTATGTAAATTTGATCATATCTAAGTTTCCACGTGCTTCTTTAAACGAGAAACATAACGTCCTAATTGCGATGACTTTGGGGAAGTCCGTTGATGTTTGTTTTTTTTTAAATATTTGTATTAATATGTTAGACAAAATCCATTGTTAATCATTTCTAACGAAATCCTACAAGGTTGTTGTGTGAATATGCATCCATAATGGATATTTATTTGTTTAATAATTAATCTCTTTTAATGGATCTACTCCCCCTCAACCACTTCTCCCTAAAAAAATATGACGTTCATTTATTTGCGATTTTATCCCAAATTCTAGTTTTGCCTGTTTGTATTGCTTCATTAAATTTATCTGCGAAAGCCTTTTTAACCATATAACAGGTTTACTGCTGATAAATTCAAATCGGATTTTATTTGGCTTGAGCTTACATTACCGGAAGTGGCTAACCGAAATATTGATGAGCACTCTCTTAGCTTCCTATTTCTGCTCTTGTTAGTGCGATCTTTGGCGTAGTCGTCATCCAATTTAATAAAATTGTTGATCAGGAGATGAGGTCGCTTCAGTTTCAGAACTCCGTTTCTTTAAAACAATTTATTCATGTTTTCTCGTTGGAAATTAGCAATTTATTTTATTTATAAAATTATAAATTATAAAATAATGTCTGAAAAATAGTTCATAGAATAAGCTTATAAATTTGTCATTTGGGGATCTTGCACCATCATTGGCTACTGTTTAGGTATAGATGGTATAAAGAATTTGAACGAGGTTGCAAGTCACCAAGTACACAGAAAAGGAGCTGGGCCCTCCTTTAACTGCTATTAACCCAGAAACCATTACTGCTGTGAAGAAGATGGTGGACGAGGACAACCGCATTATCTATGGAATGATAGAGTACAATCGGAAGATGGGATCCTCGCAAGTGAGATCAATATTGCACCAACATTTACATTTGAAAAAGGTTGTAACTTGGTTTGACCCTGACAGATGTGACAGATTTAGAAGAAGCAGAACTTTAGATATGTTAAATGTTGGAAGCTATCAAATTATTTCTAAAATTGTTACTGGCGATACATATCGGTTTTTGATGTTCCTACTCGCCAAGAAAGCCGAATTTGGATACATGAAGATGAGGAAACCCCTACGATCGTGAAAAAACAATGACTAAGGAAAAAGTTATGGACGCAGTATTTTTTATAGATCAGAAGACAGTTATCGCTAAATGGTATGTTGAAAATTGTTTGCCTATTGTATTCAGTAAAGTGCTAAGAAAGGGAATCATGTTACATCATGATAACGGATCGTCCCATACAGCAGGGACAACTCAGCGGAGAACAAAATCAAAATTATAAAACACCCTCCTTATTCACCGGATTTGGCGATGTGTGACTTCTGGCTATTTTTTGAGTTCAAAAAATATTTTAGAGGGAAAAGTTTCCAGTCAGAAGAAGAGATTGACATCGCCGTTAAGTGTTTTTTATAGTATCCCTAAAGACAGCTGGTTGAACGCTTTTAAACTATGGAAGGAGAGAATGGTTAAGTGGATTACTGTAAATGGCAATTACTTTTCACATATTTAAAATAAAAATTCTAAAAACTTGTATCAATCTTTCAATTCTCAATAATTGTACGTATGTATGTATGCGTTGCAGGGTGATATTTGAACTCCGACCTGAGAGGTCTATTGTGACCCTCCTTTCTTACTGTGTGGTTGAGGGTTTCTCGACTTCATAGCTGGCTGTAGGATGTGTATAGAGGTTTCATATTCCTCCTCAGAGAAACGGCATTCTGCTGTCTCTGCTGGCCCAATTGTTTTCATATGACTTCGGAGCCGACAGTGACCAGGATTCCTGTCAGTATGCGAAGTTTGTCTTTGCTCATGGTAATGAGTTCATTGAATCTGTTCTGGTTGTAGGTTCCCAGAGTTGTTTTCGCTTGTCTCATTCCATGTTGATCAAACTAGTGCTTGGTTTTTTCTTGATCAACTTCTTTTTTTAGTTTCTCTAATATTGTGCTCTGACTGATCCCCCAAAAAGGTTCAGGGCACAAAAAAGATTCGCTCCCTTTTTTGTAAGTTTGATTTCTCGGTTCCTTCTCAACGTTTTAACGACTCCTTGACTATCGATCAAGATGATAATCTTCTGTTTCCGGTACTTTCTTTCTAGGTTAAAGGAAGAGGATGAAGGATGCTAGGGAACTTTCCTAAACTTTCGGAGTACTTGGTTCTGGACCCATATACTCCGATTCCAGTCTCTTTGGTTGTCCTGGAGGCATCTGTTTACCATAATATGGCTTTCTTGTTCGGTTCCGTTACGGTGTTTTGATTCCATTCGCTTCTGAAGCCTAGCTTCGTAATAAAATTTTTTCCATGGCTGAGGTTCTTCAACATCCCATCGCGGGGCATGGCACACAATGGGTCATCTCCTAGTAGGATTTTTGACTTCTCCCTGATGGTACCTTCTCCCATCAGTGTGTATGTGGTTTGTCTGGCCACCCTCTCCACTAAAATGTGAAGAGGTGTAAGATTTAGTACCACTTCTAAAATGACCGTTGGGCATGTGTTAATTGCACCTCATTCGACTGGCTCGTTTACTCCAAGCTACTGCCCCATAGGTGATGATTGGTCTCACTATTGCAGTGTACATACAATGCAGAATTTTTGGGTTACATCCCCAATTTTTCCATCAGGGCTCTTTTAGATTTATTGGTTACTTCCAATTCGTGCTTGTTCCAGAGAAGTTTATTATCTAGTGTAAGAGCTTGTCCCTCGTATTCCTTACACGAATTCTGATCGTTTATTATAACAATTTCCTCAGTAATTTTTTTTTATTTTGTCGATAGTGGTAGATGGTTCTAAAATTTTCTTATGATCTCTAATGCAAATGTGTATGAATCCATTTATCCGAGTATTGGCAGCTGTTTGGTAGTGACTGCAGCTTTTGTTTTGCCATAATCAATCTATCTCTTAAATTCTTTCAGAAGTGAAAACTGTACTGTTTGTTAACAAAGTTAGGTAACAGAAGCAAAATATTATCATCTATCAGGACAATACCCCTGACCAATAAAAATGGCTTTGCGATAGAAACATTAAGGGATTTCCATTATGAAGTGCAATATCCTTCCCAAAACTAAAAATTTTTCTTCTTGATCAACGGTTTTGGTTTAAAGAAGTCATTACTACTCTAGAAGGATAAATTTAAAAAATATAAATTATTATATTTACTATATCACAGTTATATTTAGAAAATTAACGATTTTACAATGTTGAAAAAAGTTTATTTATGATATTATTAACAAATTAAATCCTATTTGAAACATTTATTTTTAGTAACATAACAGCGATCTTGTGTGCTAATGTTTTACCGCTTCATCACATAGGGCTATATCAACTACTAAATTACGGATTTATACTTCATATCACTAGCGAATGTGTTCTTATTGTTTCAGGTTCGGCAAGCGAACCCCAGCCAATCCTAATTTCACGGGGATTGACTACGATGGTCAGGTAAGCCTACTTTGAGCTTAGACTTGCACTTTATCCCGGTTAAATAAAATAGAAATTGAAGATGAACGTTGAAAGTAAGCTCTATTATTATACCTAGAATTCGTATTAACCTTATACCTAACGAATTATGCTACGTTTCAATCACAATCCAATTCTAACTGTAGTTTTGAACTTGAAAAGATTAAGAAATGATAATCGTGTTTATAAAATGTCAATCGTGATTTATATGTCGATTTCTCCGATGATATACGACTCACGTATATCGGTTTAAAATCGCAAAAAAATGAAAAAACTAGGAAATGACGTACGGCACATAAAGGAGTATATTAATTTTGTGTAAAAAAACAGGGAATTCATACAAATTAATAATGATTTAACTAATACGAAAGCGATACATTACGTAAATGTTGACATTTTATTAATAAGCCCTGGAATTTCTCTTTTTAAACCAGACTGACATTTTTCCACATGACCTGATGTGTGGAAATTGTTTGTGCCTATACAGCTTTTAAATCGAATATGATTAATTGATATGTAATGGTAGGAAAGGCGACAGCAAATTGATAAATGAATATTAAATTAGATCCATCTTTTCGTGCAACGATACATAGATATATTTAAAGGTTAATTAAAAACTTTGAGATTTATATATATCAAAACTATTCGTGTTAAATGCAAGATTATTGAGATTATTAACAGAAGTTCAAGGTTAAATTTTTTTTATTCGACGCTTTTTTTAGGCACTGTTTAGTTTGTTCGGTAGATTGAGTGGAGTTTTGCTTATCTCCTCGTTTTTTAAAATTTTTACAGGTTATATGCAGCAATTCCTTCGGGTGTTTGTTGCTTGGGTAATCTTAGAAAAGTCATTTTACTATAGCATAGGAGTACTAGATCTTTCATGGAATCATAGATGCTCTATCCAAAGAAGAAGCAAATTTCTCGTATGTGAATAAGTAATTGGGATTTCCTTAGTAAACTTTTATTAGCTGATTTCATCTGTCCTGATTTATTCCAGAGAAGACCAAAATTGGAGGAATGAAGTGGCCAGTTGGACTCATATAAATAACGATTGTTACTACCGAACCTCTCTTTGCCAAATAAACTGACCTGATTTATTGTTTTTCTTTAAATGAAAGTACACTGTCTCTCTTATAAACTTTACTTGGGTTATGTTTGACTAGATTAGATTAGCGACCAATGAGATCTATTGTGAGTGCTTTTCAATTGTAATTGATCTTAAAACTTCAAGCGAAGTTTAGAATCTTTTTAGGGGTTATGGTTCCGACGTCAACCGGGTTGATATGATGGTATCTTTGCATCTTACCCGTCTTAGGGAGATACCTCAGAGCTTGTGGAGAGGCTGTGAATAAAGCGGCAATGATCTTCATGAACTGTTTTGATTGTCTTAGTTTTGGAACGTTAGTCCAATGCGAGATTTTTTGATCAGTCTCCCTCTGTTGAAGATGTAGCTTTTGGTAAGGCCGTAGAAGAATTTTGGCCCAATGACCAACACTGGTTTTTTTTAAATTTCTTTTTATCAGAGTTTCAAATACAAACCACTTTATTATACAGGGTGTCCCAGCTGACGCGGTTTCTTTGATAATCTGTTTATTTTGCAGTATAGAGAAAAAAGTTTCAAATAAAAGTTGTCCCTATTTATTTATATAAATAAATTGAGATTATTACTTGTGTATAATTATAAATGGTACAAATGATTATTAAATATATCTGTCATAATATTATTGTTACATAGCCTACTTTGTGCAAATTGAAGTGGTCTGTTTCGACAGTAGCAGAAGAAATATACATTTTTCTTTAAAACGGTTGATGATAAATGGGTACATTCTGATATCAAAAGAAAAAGAATTTAATTTTATATCCAACCCTGTAAACAGATATAGGGTGTCTCATAAAAAAAAAAAGAGTTATTGGCATTTAAATGTTTCCAAATGTTGGCGCCAGTAACTGTATGTCAACAAAAGGATCCGTTCATGTTAATATAGGAAATAGTAAAGCAATTCAAGACGTATCAATTTGCGCTAACCAAAATTTTCTATCTTTTTTAGTTTTGATCCTACAGCTGATTACTGAGAGCGCTACAATTGCAAAATTTTTGATAAAATATTTGTTTTCTCGAAAACAAAAGCAGATAGATCTAGGAAGATCTTAATAAAAGTTACTTAAAATATCATGGAGAATCTAAAAAATATATAATATATGGGGTGATCCATTTAAAATAATAATGTTACGTACGCTTTTTCTATAATTGGGACACCCTGTATATTTGAAAATATTTTCTAGCTATGCATCTTATAAATAGAGACAACTTTTATTTGAAACTTTTTTCTCTATACTGTAAAATAAACAAATTATCAAAGAAAACGCGTCAGCTGGTTCACCCTGTATAGGTATATACCGGGTGTCTCTGGGAGGTGGCTCGCCCCTATAATTTCTACAATATTTGAGATAGAGAAACGAAATTTTGGGAAATATGTACATTTCTTGACTTTTCTTAACCCGGAAATGACTTTGATTTTCGATTTTTAAATGGGACTACCTGAATTTTTTTCGATATTTTGATTCAGGATAACATTTTGAGTACAACTGCAGCAAAAGTAATTTTTTGATATAAACTTTTTTTTTCAATAATTTTTTTTTTCATCGAGAGTGCTTTGAAGATCTTAATATGCTCAGTTGTTACTGCATAAACATGATACGAACAATTTTTTTATTTTTACTGTATGCCCAGTTTTTTAAGCGCATTTGTAGGACCAAAATTTAGTTTTTATGTTTTAATATAATTTTTTCAAATGGGAACAGGGTGGCCCATTAAATCATAACGAAAGAGCATTGAAGTACCTTCATTTTGATACCCTACATTAATATGCCGGACGAACGTTTATTAAGTATTTTTTGTGAAAACGCAAAAAAAATTGAAAAAAAAATTTATTTGCTGCAGTTGTCCTCAAAATGTTATCCCATTTAAAAATCGAAAATCAAAGTCATTTCCGGTAAAAGCGACTATGAAGAAATGTAAATTAAAGCTCCTCTATCTCAAATGTTTTAAAATCATAAGGGCCCACCTCCCAGGTATATATATTTTTACAAATTACGCGCAACAAATTAGTTAGTTGCTATTTTTATACATCATGTTTCCATGTATTACCTTCAAATTTTTCTAAATCAAGGTGAAACAATAAAATGTCGTCCTGTAATAAAAAGAGAGCTTCGGCGAATATTTTACGATGCTTTTCTAAGCGATTTAATTCACAGTTATTGCATTTCGTGGTGGCGGTAACACACTTTTATTACTAAACATCGTAAAAAGATCCCCGTGCAAACGTCAACCTTTCATCAACGACGTACTACACGACGCGACGTTTGGATTTACTTCGTTTCACCTTGTTTTTTTTTCTTTGCTTAATGAATGCCGTTTCAGTTTCAGGGTGGTGAATTGAACGACTGGTTGCCAATCAGAAGATGAGAAAAAGCATCGACGATTGTCCCGTATCCCCAGCCCAGTAGACAATCACATTGAGTTGATCATCGTTCATGTAGGCGAAACTGTTACTATTGTTCTCAATATTTATTCAATAAAGCATGTTTGGCTCCCCTAAGTTGGTGTTTTTCTTTCAATAAAATAATTTGAATCATCATAAATACCGACTTAAGATATGAAATTAGACAAAAGAAAGATATAATTTTACTTTTTTGTGTTAATTCATTTAATTAAAATTATTACATTATCTTAAAAATAAATATAGGTGAACTGCTCTCGAGTATTCAAGCACAATTGCTAAAAGTACCGACAAATATTTAATTATGCTTTCAAGTTTATGATTTCTTAGAAAATTTAAATTGGATACAATTAAAAATATAATGGTTGACAAGTAAATCACAAAAGAAAGAGCTTTTTTACGATGAGTATTAGAAAATATTACTTTTAAGAACAAATTCATAATGTAGAATGCAAATTGTTCTTAAGAAAGCGCTTATTATTATTTTTGTCCATAGTACATATACAAGAGTGAAACTTGTTCCACTTCTAATAAATCAAAAATTAAGTTGACTTAATACTTTGTAGCACTTTGTTGTGGCAAACTTTTACTTTTTCTCACGATCTGCATAATATGTAACAATAAAAAATATTTTTTTCCCAGGGAAAGTGTTTAAGGATATTATGAATTATTGTTTGGTGACTGGATAACACAATGTTACTTGCGTCTTAATATTTTATGTATACATCATTATACTGTATAGGCGAGCTTGAGAAATTCGTAGTAAATTGTAAATAGGTAGAGAATTAGTTTATTTTTATAATTAAGATATTCATAAGGATTTTCTATTGTGTTATGGTATATAATCTTTCAGTGCGTGGAAATCATTCACTTTCCTTGTTTGTACACAATTAAAACGGAAAATTATACTTGAACGAATTGAGATTAATAGTACTACTATAAATGAAATGGATTAATGACAGAAAGCTGTTAAAATTGAAGAAATAGTAATGCAACGTTATGGGTAATCAATGAAGAGAAAATTGAGTTTGAGTTTAAAGTTTTAATTACATATACAAATAATTTGATAAAAAGGGAAGGAATTTATTTAAAAATAATTTTATTTTAAACTCTTTTTCTATTAGTGCTTTTTAATCTTTAGTAGAACCATTGTTAAAGTTTATTTTTTTGTCCTGGAAACCCTAATTTATTCAGTATTATGTATTATTTCAGATAATATATATTTGCTAAAAAAGTAATTAAATTTTTAAAGTAACTTAAAACAACCTATTCAAACAACACGTTTAAATTTAAATTTTAATCAGATGAGTGGTACTGTTTTTCTATTCTCGTAGATCTACTTAATATTAGATGGATGTTGAAAGCTTAATAATGATGAGTCAGATCTCATTTCAATAAAAGTTTTGTATTCTTCTGGTGACATGGTCCAAGGCCGCGCTTTGACAATATGTGTGTTTTTAATCCATAATTCAATTTGATATTTAATCTGCTGCTCATTTGAAACCCCTTGCTCTTCTGAAAAAAAAAATGTTTAAATGTAGCTAAACTGTCTGTGTGTGTTTTTTTGAGATTTTCTGAACTTAATGATTTGAATGACGCCCTTATTGGCCCTTTATTTATGCTCAATCGACATAGATATCAATGTAGTTACTTCAGCATATTTTATCAACTCCCTGAAGGAGGATTTAATAAGATTTTTGAACAATTGAGTAGGCTTCAACACTTCTCCTTATCTGATAGCTGACTAGGCAAAACCCTCCGGTGCTTTTTCATTCACCGTTTTTGAACCATAAACCTAAACACTTCAACCCACAAAAAGTTTTATTATCGCCTTGATAATGATAGCTTTGCTGTGGAAACGCCTCGGTGTTTAGTAAAAAGTTTTTTGGTGTTTTGTGGGTTGTTAGTGTTTAGTTTTCTACTTCTGCACTAAGAAATCCAGTGAAGAACTTCACCATAAATCTTTTTAAATTTGAGAGTTCCTTAGGCTTTTGAAAACGTTATTTTTTATTTAAGCTACCCATGAACAGCGTCGAAATGACGATACATTTACAGTTTAACCTATACGACTTATTCAGAGATGATTAGTAATTCAATCGAGTAACCAGTACCTAGCTATTTACTGGTAGAAACGTTTACTGTGTGTCGGTTAATAGGGTGTGGGCTAATAGAGAAAAGAGGTAAATTTCCCTTTCTTCCAGTATAATGATAAAAAACAAAAGAATAATGTTTTGCTCGTCGTGTAGACATGCAAGTTTATACAGAGTGCTTCATTAATTATGGGAAATATTTTAACTGTAGATACTATGTGTCAAATAATGATCATTGACCAAAAATAGCCTTATTCAAAATTGCATCGTTTTCGAGATGAAGGTCTTCAAAGTTATTCATTTTTAACCTAATCTACTTGCACGATAAAAATAAAATTTGACATAGCGATTTAGTATTATTAGATGCTTCTTATGGTGGAGTTTTTTGAAATTAGCAAAATTACATCAAAGAGAAAAAAATATCCCCTTGTGTTAACATCAATAAAACTTTTTTGTTTTTTGATTTACAAGCATGAAGTTAGCATCACCTAATAGACCAGTTAAAATGCCAAAAATAAGGTCCTCTTGTAGAAACATCCGTATTATGCTTGATTTTCGAGAAAAACGAGAAAGTTCGGAAAGATTTGTGGCTAAAAATAGTTTAAACAGCAATCCCGCTAGGCCAACACCCAAATTCTACATCACTGGCGGAATTGTCATTTTAGAACAATTTTTCGATTATTCTTCAATACTTCCTATGTAAATAATATATGGAAAAAACGATTTTTTTTCTGGAACATTGAAGACTTTCATCTCGAAAACGGTGCAATATTGAATAAGGCTATTTTTGATGAATTAAAATATTTCCCATAATTAATGAAGCACTCTGTATAAGAGGCACAATAATTGAAGGCAATTAGAGGAATTCAACTTCTATTGACAAACCATCACTACAACCACATTGAGCCCAAGAACTTCTAGATTTTATGCATTAAATGATCTCGATGGAAGCCCATGATTCCACGGAAAAAAAGTTTCTGAAATCTTCGCCTAGATAAACAATATAACTTTCGATTACAACTGTTACATAAGCCTGCAATTCCTAATGAGTCTTCTACGGATTTGGATAATTACTCCGATGGAATGGAGAGTTTACTATACGCTTTGAACTTACTGCAATGAGGTTACGATTAATGACTTCGCTATCTCATAGATTCGAATTGGGTCAAAAATATTTTTATGGATCTTCGTTAGTTGTAAATTTCTGCCTTTCACACAAATTGGAACTTTACTGAAAAGTGTTCAGGACGTTCAAAAACTGTAACCACTGACGATAACATCGCTAAAGTTCACCAAATAGTGCTAAACGACCCCCAAATTAAAATGGTTGTCACGTATTAAATCAAAATTTAGGCATTTTGAATTATTCTAGATAAAACTTGGATGCACCATTATACGCCCAAAATAAAAATACCAGTGGAGTTATCTTATTCGATTATCTTCAAATTGGAGAAATCATTACAGGAGCATACTACGCATCATTATTTGATAAGCTAAAGGCAGATCACCCTAGTAGATACATGCATTGAGACAAATAATAATAAAATGATAAATAGTGTTAGCAACGCAGAATATGATCAGTAGAAGAGGTGCATGAAGTAAATGGGCTCTTGGAAATGGCAATAGGAAAATACCCTCGAACAAAACTATATTGGTGTGTAGATTGTTGGTCGAAATTACTGAATTACTTTGTACTTTTTATTGCTTACCTTAATTTAATAATTCTCTAGATTTATCCTATATAGTTGAGTTGCCATAAAGAACTCATTCGTGTATGCCTGCTTATTAATTATTAAATTGAGCGTATCGTAAAATAATATGTGTAATGAACTAGGCATGAATGTTTTAACACATTCTATTCATTTCACTATCATTAATTTTGTTTTTTCTAGACGACTGCCCAAATATCATGTATTAAATATATTGAAGGTCGACGAGGCATAAAATGATACATTGTTTTTTATAATAGCAGTAATAAAGTTACATCTAAGTTTTTTTACTACTTCTTGGAAAGTACCTACATATACATATACGTATAGATATAGTTAATATTAAATAACTTCTTAGGATAATAAATATACATAAATAATTATGGAAAATTTTCCCATTTTTGATTAATCTCAAAACAACGTCGCTAGAATTAATTCTGTATAGTTGGAATGTCAAACACGTATTCTAATATCCAATCCGAAAAAGTTATATAACAGTAATGAGCTGATAGTTGATCAAATATTTTATTACAAAGCGAAGTGTGCACAATATTACATAACACGGTGAATAATACATTTCAGATGAGTTCCTCCTTGTTGTATTAAGGATTTTTTTTCAAATATTTAGAAACAGATTTAGACGAACTAATATTTACATTTTATACAACACTTAACATCTCTTTGTTTCTTCGTCGTGTTTCAAATGTTTCACCAACATGTATGTACAGGCTGGTCAGATAAGAATGCAAAGTGTTGTATCTCTGAAATTATTTCTCGTAGAGATTTGCGGTAAAATTGTTTAAGACTAAAGTGGTCAAAAGAAGACTGTGGAAAATATTTTTAAATTTCCAAGATGGTCGCCAGGGGGCGTAACCGGCATCTTAAACATTTAAAGTGATTTTTGACTGAAAACCACCCAGTAAATGTTACCAAAAGATATATGCTTTTTAAAGCTAAGCTTTACTCGAGTAATTTTTGTTTAACACTTTTTGACGTATCTATTAAAATAAAGTGGTGGGCTAATTAAATGTTTTTTCAAATAAACAGATGTAACTCGTAAACGACTGAACTAATTTTAACAAACTTGATCTCATTGAAAAAAGCATTTATTGTTCCATCAAACCTATCTTACCTGTGATATATCTATTTCTTAGTGATGCCGCTAGAGCGCGCTTTTTGATATAATAACAGAAAGTTGCAAGATTCTCTAAAAAACTAAATGCAATAATATGAGATTTAGTTATCATACTATATAATTTTAAACAGAATCTATTACACCGGTATTTATTGTTATTTAGAGATACAGCACTTTGCATTCTTATCTGACCAGCCTGTACTTATAGTAGACGTTTTAGAGAATAAATAAATGAGATATGTATCTATGTTTCTTGCAAAGCATTTGATTATATGTTCTCGATATCTATTTTCATCAAAAATATCAGCTTCGATTTCTACTTTTGCAGTTATTTAGAAACTGCGTTGAGCGAATTACGCGCAAATAATTTTGCTGCGTTTAAGAATAATTACGATTATTTACCGATAAAAATATTATATGATAATGTTCGGATAAGTAGACCGTGACAGGAACTCGACAATAATTTTTAATAATAAAGATTTGCGTTCGTGCAATGGGAGTACTTACTAATATTAATAATTAATATTGTTGATAAGTTTTAATTATATATATTTTATCAGAAGAACTGTTAGAAAATGGAGAATTTACATTCCTGGAATTATAAAAAGACTTTTTGGAGTCATATGATATGATGGTCACAATAGATAAGGTGGAGTAAGTAGTAACAGCAACGCATTTTATCTTATTATTTAGTCTTGGAAATAAAAAGACGTCTGAAGGTGCCAGGTCCGGACTGTATGGCAGATGATCTATTAATTTTAATACGAAATCTTTCAAAAATTCGCTTATTTGACGCGCAGTGAGTGATGCAGAAAATGGGCTTCACCTGAAGAAATGATTTTGTAACCCATTGAGCGAACCGAAAACGCATCGGATGTTCATAAGGCTTCAGTTCTTGGACTAGCTGAACTTTGTAAGCCTTCACACCGAGGTCTTTATTCACAATTTTTCTCAGAGAAGTGCGAATGTTCAGTTCCTGAGAACGATGACGAGTTGATGTTGATGGATTTTGACGCACACCCTGAGCAACAGCATCAATGTTTTCGACTAGAGCGCACTGGAGAAAAACGTGAACGGGTTGTTTTGTCCAATAACGATCCAGTTTTATGAACTCGCTTTACGAAATTTCTACGTAGGTACGTTGAATGGGTGTTATTGAAAGCATAAATAAAGAGATTAAGGTAGATAACCTCAAACTATAAGTTAATTTTGTGTGTACTACGCAAGATGTACGAGCGCGTATTTTTATGTTATCTATCTAGCTATGAAACAAACGAGTGACGATGTCAAACAAATTATTGAAAAATTGCTGCCACTATTAGAAGTACATGTGCTAAGTTGTGTTTAGTTTTTGCTGTTTATAGAGATTTGAGACGATCTACGTCTCGATAAAATGAATGAAACTAAGGTTGAACATCGCAGCGTAATAAAGTTCCTGACGAAAGAAATCAATGGTCCAAAAACAATTCATAAAAAAACGGTTGCTGTGTATGGGGAAGATGCACCATCTTATTTTCAAGTAAAATATTGGTCTAAACTCTTTCGATGGGGCCGAGAGTCAATCAATGATGACCCCAAGTCCGGACGACCTGTTGAAGCTCGAACTGAAGACATTGTGCGAAAACATTGGCGTGTAAAGATCTGTGTCATTGCCAATCAAGTCTGTATATCGGAAGCAAGTGTCCGCAAAATTTTTCATGACGATTTGAGTATGAAGAAGGTGGATACCCAGATTGTTTACACCTGAACAAAACTGTACAGAAAAGAATTTTCTCAAGAAAATTTGGCTGAGTTGGAGAGGGACAAAACATTTTTATCTCGAATTATCACTGGGGGTGAGACTTTGGGACCCTCCTACTAAACAAGAATCCATGGAGTGGGTTCATAAAGGCTCTCCACCACCAAAAGGGGGGCCAAGACTCAATTTTCTGGAAAAAAAAACTGATGGCAACTGTTTTCTGGGATGTTAAAGGAGTCTTGCTTATTGAATATATGCCAAGAGGGTCTACCATAAATGGAGAGGCCTACTGAAACACAATTAAAAATGTAAAAACTGCTCTAGAGGAAAAATGCTGGCATTCTTATCCACAAAAAAAACTTGTTGGTACACAACAATTCCTCATTTCTTAAAGCAAACAAAGTTCAGCAGATAATCAATGACTGTGGGTTTATAGAGTTAAGGCATCCACCTTATAGCCCCGACCTAGCTCCGTCAAACTTCTTCTTATTCAAAAATTTAAAAAAGCATCTCAGGGGAAAGCGTTTTACGTCTGATGAACAACTCAAAGAAGCTGTTGAAGAATATTTTGCGAGGTTACCAAAGCAATTTTTGTCTGAGGGTATGGAGCAATTGGAAAAAGGATGGAATAAGTGTATTGGTTAAACAAATCTATATTACAACATAATATTGTGCTAATTTTGTTCATTTATACTTCCATTACTTCTTTTCAAAAATGCTTTAACGCTTGAAAATTGTAAGAAAATCGACTAAATAAACATAAAGTATGTAATCTTTTAGATTGGAGATTATTGCGTAAGTGATGTGTTTTTATATTATGTAGCATTCCAAACTTCCAAAAAATGGATAGGTCGATTCGATAATTAAGTAATCAATATAAGTATTATGATAGCTATTGAACTTGACTTTTTACCTATTATTATATTTCGGGAAAAACCGCATCAAAATTTGTCGAAACACACATTATATATTTAGTTCCAAAAAAAAACTTCGTTCGTTTATTATTGTTACTTTGGATAACATATCTTCTAAATATGTATATTACTTTAAAACGAGAAACAAGTCTTTTGACATCTTTGTTACCTACTTTAGACTCTTTAGAGGATAATTACAATATAATGAAAAAGTCAAGGATAATCTAGGTAACCGATGCATATAATAAACACATTTTGTATTAGGAAAGGAATTCGTTTATGTTGTTGAAAATTACAAAAATGTGATAATTATATCTTACAAGATATAATGTGACAGATGATATAAGTTATTTAGATTATATTACGACATTATCTTTAGGTTTAACCTCTTATTAGCGCAAAAAACAATTTTTTGTTTGCACTTGATAAACGATTAGCAAAATTTACATCACTTATGCATATATTTGCGATTATAAATATACGACTTTGCATAATTTGGTGCTTAGTTTCGCTACTATAATAACTATTGCATAAACTATCTCTGTATATTCACGACACTACCAAAGCACTACAAATATCATTTTGTACAGAATAACAAAAGTTCGTTGAACACTCTGACTGACTTTGTAATCGTATAATAAGTTTATTTTTATACTAGAAGGGTCGAAATGATTGCTGATGTGAAACGTGAATTTGTAGTGCGTGCAAAGGCACGTCAGTTCTCTTATTTCACATTACACAATATCATGGAATTTAGACATTGACGTTACTCCTTCCTTTAATGATGCAAAATAAGTTATTTCCCTTTCTAGCAGAAATGTGTTAATTGTAGCTTTAAAGGTTGTTAAAATGTTGTTGAAATTTATCTAATTTATAATTGATTTAAATAAATTCTGGAATAATTTTATCTTATATAATTATTCGGATTTCAGGATAAATTTTAATAAATTAACAAATTCATAAAATAATAAAAGCGAATGAAGAGGAATGCAAGAATATGTTAAGCCAATAAAAGAAATATAATGAATATATTTTAATATATTTTTTTTATAATATCTTGGATTGGAAAATTTTATTTTCGATTATTATCTTCAGATCTTCTGATTTGACACATGACTTAGTCCTGTAAATTTAATGAATAAAATACGGATTATGTTACAAAAACAGAGATTTTACAGTAGAAGGGTTGTTCGGATTCCGAGTACGTCTCTTCACTGCAACCTACTGACCTATTGTGAATATCCAGCGAAGCCTAACCATGCCTTTGATCTTTTCTAGTGTAAGAGTCTCCTGTTTTTGATACTGAAAGCGTAGGCAGGCTATTGCAATATATCATGAGCGCCTATTACAGGAATTTGTTGCTTATTATATTGTATAATTTCTCGACGTTTTCAATGTGTTACATCATGGTAAGCCATACATGGAATCACCACTAGACTACTTAGCAGATCGAAATATCTAGCGAGACTGTTATAATCCGTGAATTGTCCGAACTAGATCGGTGTCTGGCTGTATTGAATTGGGTTGTTTGACACCCTGCAGTGCTACTTTCGACGTTGTCCACTTCAGAGAATGAAGGCGGAATTAGTCCATTGTTGTACAATACAGGTTGAACAGCGAACTGCAGAGAGGCACTGACGAGATTTGGAAGGTCGAAACCATGTGGTCTGCTTCATAATTTTGAACTGCTCTTCTGAGTTGGCATTTAGGAAGGACTCCCCCAGCTTTTCGTAAAGTCATCGCGCTTTTCATCACATAACATAACCCATTTCATAACCCACATCCAATTATATAATAGCAAAAATGCTAATAATACATTTATGCCAACAACAAGAATAATAACGCTTCTTAAAATCGAAGATAGTGTAAGCAATTAAACAGCAGATTGTAACGCCATGCTCAATTAATTATTCCTAAGAAACAAATACAAAATTTGATATATTTGGTACATATTTACTTAACGCTATTGTCTGCAGTATTATTGAATTTTAAAATTAGCCACATTTTTTTTGTTATATAACGCATCAGATGTTGTCTTTTTGAAATAATACGTTTTAATATGCATTGCTTTAATGATTATTTCATATGTTATCAGTTACAAAACAAATATTTATTTTCGCGTATATTACACCTACTACATACTATTAATATTTTAAAAGAGCACTACCGAAATATTGAATAATTTCCGCGTACAATTTGCATATTAAAATTGAGATGTACGAATCTTTGTAAATGTGTTTGTATTCGCAGATGTTATTCATCGATTATATCATTTTGATGAATGGAAAAATACGATAACATGATATTATTTACTATTTTAATTAACAATACATCTCTTCAATTTTTGTTTTGTTTATTAGATGTAATTTTTGATTAATTAGGTATTGAATAACACTCTATGTTGTTACTGAAGCTTCGATTGGATTATTTGGAAACTAAAGAAATGAATTAATTAGTTAAAGAATATTATTATTGATTGATTAATTTCAGTCAACATTATCTACTTGAAATCGAATTCTTTTAAGGTAGTTGATACTTTTAAAGTTATGGAAGTATCGGTTACTATCTTCGATCCCATTGGTCTTACTCTCTGATAGTCTTATAATTTATCATATTATCATTAGGCACCATTTAAGAGCAATTAAATTCTTTTATATTTATTATGGTTTAAATTTCCCTCTGCATTATTTGTGAATTTCAACATATTTCTTTTTTTTCTTGAAATGTTGAAAATTGTTTCAGGTTGTTCCAAGTGCATATTTTGTGCAATAAAGGAAAACGTAATTTTGTCCCCCCCCATCCCGCCATCTTTTAAAAATCAAATTTTTGCGTTGTTCTTCTGTCTTCTTCTGTTCTTCTGTATTGTTTCGAAATGTTATTTTTCTATTTTCACATATTCGTGATATAATTGGAAAAAAAAACCAGTTTAGCCAGCCTCTCCTTTTTGAAAATTGAGTTTTTGATAGTTGTTCCAGGACTGCTCAAATCGAACTTTTTACAGTTGTTCCAGGTTTCTTTTGTGTTGGTCGAAAATTTTATAGCTTTTTATCAGTATAATTCGTAAAATAATTGCTAAAAATAAAGTTTCTTCAGCCCACCCCCTCCAGTTTTTAAAAGTGGAACTTTTGATAGTTGCTAGAAAAGTAAAGTGAGGGGGGCGGAGGGTGGCTTGGAGACCGTCAGCCTCTCCTTTTTGAAAATTGGGTTTTCGATAGTTGCCCAAGGACTGCTCTTTTGGAAATCGAACTTTTTATAGTTGTTCCAGGTTTCTTTTGTGTTGGTCCAAAATTTTAGCTTTTTATCAATCTAATTCGTAAAATAATTGCTAAAAATAAAGTTTTTTGAGCCCACCCCCTCCCGTTTTTTAAAATGGAATTGCTGCTAGAAAAGTGGAGTGGAGGTGAAGAGTTTCTTTCGATCGATTTTTAATATTATTTTGCAAAATTCTGGAATAATGTAGAGTAGATTTTAAACCACCGGAAACAACTTCAGAAATTTCGAATTTCGAGAGGGTGGGGACTAATTTTACGCAGTCGCGAAATTTTGAAAATGTTTCAGGTTGTTCTAGATTTTTTCTGCATTATTCCAAAATGTTAGATTTCTATCAAATATAATTCGTGATATAACTGAAAAAAAAAAACGTGAGAAAAAGTTTGCCCAGTCGCTTTTTTTTGAAAATATAACTTTTGAGGGTTGCTTTAGTTTTGCTCTATATTATTTCAAACTTTCTGTCCTTCATCATGGATACTTCATAAAATAATTTAATTCTTGAGTTGTTCTTCTGTTTTCTTCTATTCTTCTGTATTGTTTAGAAATGTTATTTTTTATTTTCACATATAATTCGTGATATAATTAGAAAAAAATCAGTTTTGTCAGCCTCTCCTTTTTGAAAATTGAGTTTTTGATAGATTGATTGTTCTAGGATTGCTTTTTTGGAAATCGAAAGTATCATAGTTGTTCCAGGTTTCTTCTGTGTTGGTCCAAAATTTTAGCTTTTTATCAATTTAATTCGTAAAATAATTGCTAAAAATAAAGTTGTTTGAGCCCACCCCCCCTGTTTTTTAAAATGGAATTGCTACTAAAAAAGTGAAGTGAGGGGAAGAGGCGACCAACAATTTTTTTTCAGTTTCTTTCGATCGTTTTTTAATATTATTTTGCAAATATATGCAACTTCAAAAACTTCGAATTTCGAGAGGGTGGGTGTTTTGCTTTATATTGTTTCAAAGTTTCTGTCCTTCATCATGCATACTTCGTGAAATAATTAAGACAAAAACAAAATTTTGCCAGCTTCCGCTGTTTTGAAAATGGAATTCGTAATGGTTGTTCCAGGTTGTTCTAAGTAGGTTTGTTTTGTATTATTCCGGGATGTTAACTTTCGAATCAGAAATAATCGGTAAAATAATTGAAAAAAATGAAGTTTCACCAGGCCACATCTCCCATTGTGGGAAACGGAACTTTTGATAGGTGTTCTAGGTTGGAAAAATAGTGGATGGGGTGACTAAAAAAATATTTTTTGTCAGTTTCTTTCTAGTTTTTTAATATTATTTTACATTTTGAAAAAAATTTCAATATTTTGAGTTTTGAGAGGGTATTAGGTTTTGTTTAGTAATAGGTAAGTTTATTTTGCTAAGCTAGATATTGCCGTATGCCTCTCGTCTTCCAGCAAACCTCCTCTCAACTTTAGCTAAGAAAGAAACCTTCAGATTTCTCGGAAAATATTGGAACTAGTGTGATAGCGTTTATCCCAACAATTTCGAGAAATAGTAAAATTAAGTTTGTCGATATATCGAAAGTACCCATATCTCTCCACGGTTAACTCTTACTTTCGTCAATAGTTTTGCTGTAGTAAGCATAAGTAATTGAGTGTAAAATTCAATCCAGATTTTCTATGATATCTAACACGAGAATATGAAATGTAACACGTTCTTTTGTTTACTTTACGCAAGGTAGAAACCGCACGAGTTGGAAAGTGAACATCATTTTGCTTTTACCTATTTATGTGAAATTTTATTTTCTTCAAGATGTAAAAGATAGATTGGTAAGGTGTAAACGATTGCTGCCACCGGCTTACCACTGGAACGCGTTGATAATTGGTTAGAAGCACGCTAACTCTTAGAAGAAATCATTTAGCTCTCAGATCGAAATTTATTACCATTTAATGTTGGTAGTTTACCTTGTTCGACTGTACATTTTATGTGAATCACGTTACAACTACTGATGTACTAAATTATGGTTTGTAAATATTGTCGTTTACAACGGTTAATTTAATTAATGTTCTGCGGCCATTTAGATGTTCAAATATTTAAAGCTCCAGGCTCTTTATAAAATTAGAGTAACTATATAGAATTTACACGAATGAGAAGTAGAAAAGCATGTGAAAGCAATGATTCTACGGTGCTGATTTCGTATGAAAATTATAGAGTTTAATCTTGATGTTAGATTTCAAAATTGTTATGCATGTATGTATGCATTCATATTAATAGATGATGAAAATAGAATAAGAATGAATAATGATAATTTTTAGTAAATTAAAGTGTTTTTGTTTAATTTGCAAAATGGTTAGTACCTATTATGTAAGACACCCAGTATTATGCATAGTAACAACTCAATAACATTCTTTCATTTTCTTATATATTAATGAAGTTCTTTATATTTCTTTATTAATTATAACTTCCGTTACCGAACCAATCGACAGATGATAGAAACAAAACTGACAAATTATAATGTACTGCTTATTTATCGTGTCAATAAATAAAGCGATTTTGCAGTCAATTAAAGTTTTTATACTTCTATCTACTTTATCATCGGATATCCCTTTTGTTTTCGTCGTGTTTTATCTGTGCTCCGGTATCTCTACTTTCACTAAAAAGTAAAAACTCTCCGCAACAGAAGCACGTTTCGTTTTCTTGCAGCTATATAACGGTGGAAATAATCGCGAATCAAGGTCATCCGTTTGGATCGATCTTAGATCTGGGTATTAGCTGTTTGTATGGGAATCATCGTTTTCTTCTCCGGCTAGCTCATTAGGCCATGAAATAAGTGTAACTGTTGCGAGCCTCGGAGTTATTTGTGTGAATTATACCGCCGGCTGTACGCCTATTATGATTCGAGAGCAAAGGTTCTTGTATGCATTCCTCGAATAGTTTACAAATTAGAGTGTTGATACTAAGAAATAAGATCGTATGTAGATTTTTTTTTTAGAAGCACAAGAAAACGTATTCAAGATGTAGAAAATGTCACCGCTGACGCTCAAAATAATTTACTATCTCTATTAAATTAGTTGTTTACAATGTTTGTCGAGTAAACCGAACATTATTGTATGTACAGTCTGTTCCAAAATTAATGTCACCCCCTGTGCTGAAAAACACGTTATAACTGCTAATGCAAATTAGATGCATGAAGTTTAATCGATATTAGGTTTGCACCGCATTTACAAGATAACTATTCACTAACGAAAAATCGTATTGGATTATGAGAAACATCATTTTTATGGGTTTGTTTAGCCTTGGGAGCGACATTAATTTTGGAACAGACTGTACATGATTGTTTTTGGCATTCAGCATTACTTGGTTTCGTAGCAGAGAGAATAAGAGTTGATACCGTTTTCTCTGAAGATTATGAACTTGGTACCTATATCACTAATTTTAAAACCGAATGAATGGCAACTTTCTATTGATGCGTCAAAAAGAAGGATTATTTTGATTATGATTCAAAGCACAAATGGTTACTTGGTTAACAGAATGGCTACTGTTTTCTTTGCGAATGAAACAGTAGAGCCAGAAACAACAGCGCATTAAGAAAAACAAGCATGGAATGTTTCCATGACCGACTCTTCCTCTGGATCTGAATCTGCTCGAACATATCTGGGATATGATCACTCATACACTTCGACGTTATCCGGCTCCCCCGGCTAACATTGAGGAGCTATAGGAGCGAATTGAAGCAGCATGGTTGACCATCCTTCCCACTACCATACAATGACTTATTGACTCCACGTTTCGTCCTGTAGCGATGGTACGCGCTGCTATTGATTGCTATTGATGCATCCTCTCCCAGCAGGGCTACGCTGCTCTCCAGATGAGGTTAAGTTATGGTATTTTAGTACTATTTCCATACCGAATTTCATTGCGTTAGAATCACATGTTCAGATTATACAGCCTGTGGTCGCCCCTCTTTTCCAACAGTGTATTACAAGCAATCGTTAATAACCTGATCATTTAAACGCATGTGTCGGTGAGGGCATTGCTGCCTATTAAATTATTTTAACTTTTTCTTGTTTTGTTTCTTGATCAATCCTAATTCTTTAATTAAAATTTCTTTTGAATGTTTTTTTGTATTATTTTTTAACGGTAACAGATATGGTTCAACATCTGATGCAGTTGCAAGTGTCTGATGCAATACCTTCCTGTTTGTGCTGCTTGATCCATCTTGCACGTCAGGAAACCATATTTCTTGTACATAGGGGAAAGGGAGGCAGATTCAGCCATGGGGCACAATTGACCACCCCATATAAAACTTGAGAAATTTTGCCAAGTCGTATTTTTCGTTATAAAAGCTGTATTCTTGTAGACATTCTACAACTATATGCCGCAGCATAACTGTAATACATTATTTGTAATTGTCCTTAAATATTACTAACCTAAAAACACCACCTGCAGCTGCACTGTGCGGGGCAGATTCAGTTTGGCTGAATGGTCATACGTCAAGGTTACTCAATTTTTTACAAAAATAAATGTTCCTTTGACAAACCGTGATATGCAGTATACTAAAAATATGTTTTTACCTGCAAATGGTAAAAAATTATAAGAAGAAAATAAACAGAACTGACATCAGCGAAGGCGATGTGAAGATTGCTATACAGGCTATTCTTAGCGGCCAATTATCTGAACGTAGACCGTCGGTGTCGGATAATATTAAAAGAGGAACTCTTCAAACTAGAATTAGAAAGTTAAAAACTATAGTCCTGACAAAATCGAATGTTTGCTGACGACTTAGATCACGAAAGTGATGATAACACTGTTACTTATTCAAGTAAGTACACTGTTAGCCAAGTGTTCTCCACACAACAGGAAGATGAACTTGTTAAGTACATAAAAACCTGTTCATTGATGAATTATGCGATTATACGATTATGCCAAACTCTTAAAACTAAAAGCACATGTTCAGTGGGAAACCAATAAATTAGCCGGTATCGAGTGGCTTAAAGGTTTCATGAAGAGGAAGAACCATGAAATCAGACTTAGGATGTCTGAGAACACAAGTCTTGCTTGTTCTACTGGTTTCAATAAAATAATTACATACGAGTTTTTGAGAAGTACAACTTTAAGCCAGATAGAATTTTCAACATTGATGAAGCGGGCATCACAACAGTTTTAAAAGCTGTTAAGATAGTAGCAGAGAAGGGCAAAAAACAAGTCAATGTGATTGCGTCTGCTGAAAGGGGCGAACTTACCACATTTGTAGCCCGATGATTATTTAAATGGTGCTCCAACATCTAATCGTGCTTTGGGAAGTCATCACACAGTCAATCACATCAAAACTCATACACATTGCACCACAGATAAAAAGGTCATTTTATTATTAGACAACCATGAGGCTCATGTAACAGTCAAAGCTGCAAATTTTTGTCGAGAGAGCGGGATAATTATGCTCTCGTTTCCACCCCATACCCCGCATTAACTGCAGCCTTTAGATGTGGGTGTTTACGGGCCCTTTAAAAGCTATTGTGCTACGGCTTTTAGTGATTGGTTAACAAGTAATCCTGAAAAAACTATAACAATAAAGCAATTAGCAGCCTTGACCAAGATAGCGTTTCAAGAGGCGTTTACCCAGAGAAATAATACGAAGTCTTGTGAGAAACCAGGATTGTGGTCGTTGAACAAATTAACCCTTTCCAAAGAAGAATTTTTACCAAGCTTTGCTGAACACAGAGACCCAGAAGATATAGAGAATGTAGATAATACCTTCCAAGATATGCAATAAGAACCTCAAGGTTGATAATTTATATTCAATTTTCTACTAGATTAGAGTTTTGTTAAATATTCTTTTGCAGATCCAGGTGCTGTCGTAGCTGTGTCATCAACAAGCACAGTGACATCTGAAGTCGCTAGACCATTTCCTAAAATAGTCATACAAAAAAAGAAAAGAGCTGGAAATTGCAAGGGCAAATTACGAATTTACACCGATACATTCGAAAAGGATCGTCTAGAGGAAATAGAAGCTTTTACAGAAGATCGGAAAAAGAAGCAACAGGAAAGTGCGTTTAAGAAAACAACAAGAAATATTTTTAAACAACTAAAAACCCGAATGAAGGAAAGAAATTCAAGCAGTGTGCAGTTTCGGATTCGTCAGATTCAGAAATTTTGGTAAAATTTCCAATAAAAACTCTTGTGAAGGTTTACGTAGGCAAAGTTTTGAATGTGTTTAATCAGCAAGAATTTTGAAGTCAGTTTTCTTCGGTGTACAAGCGCCAATCATAAATTCTCCTATCCTATTGTTAGTGACATATCTGTAGTTAATCGAACTGATGTGACAGCTAAATTACCATCGCCAATGTCTTCAAAAACAGCCAGGACATCTTCACTATTGTGTTTTAATTTCACTTTTGCGACATTAAACATTCGGTAGAAATGAAATATGTAAATTCTTTTTAAGCTTGTGTTACTACAATGAAGCAGTTATATTTGTATTGGGCTGTTTCTTTCATTAACACAATAAATTTACATTGCACACAGTTTTATTTTCATTTATTGATCCCGGCTGATACTGCCTCTCTATTGAGGCGCATTCATCCATTTTACAGTTTTTAACAATCTTAAAAAATAATATACCATACAAAATAAATATGCACCTTTAAATATATTAGAAGTTCCTCAAGACTTTATGTTTTAAGTGTAAGTTTATGGATCCAAATATTCATAAACTGGCTGAATGTGCCTCTTTTTTACAACATTTTGGTCGCATAGTGTCATTTAAACATGGTACAATGCATGTTTTATAAACTTTCAATCCAAACCTTAATCTACTAATCCTCCTTCCGTATCTTAAGAACTTGGCGTTTACGTAGACTTCTACTGAGAGCACCTTTTCGACTAAAATGCATGAACTCTCGCGTGGACTAATCCTACTTCATGCCCTAAGAATGAATACAAATTTGGACATTTTTATAGGGTGTAATGTAATCTAATTGCCATTGGAATAAAATGTAGAAGCAGCATTACTCAAGTATATAAGAGATTGTTCTTGTAAATATAAACATTTTTTGTCGAGAAGTATTACAGAGATTTTAAATCGAACAGATTCTATAAATTTATTGTTGAAAGCTTATATACTTTATTAGTCGTTAACGAAATGTATATATTTTAATTTCCAAATACAGTACAAGCAAATCAATCGATCAATTCGGCATTGTTCTATATTGTATCTTAAAAGTAAAAGCTGTATAAAAAAGAAAGGTTAAATTCGATATCAGATCTTTATTGCACAATTTGTATTCATTTTAAAGCTCTACAAACTATACATCGAAGGCCTAGATAAATTACACACACATTGAGATAGACAACAGTCAATATATTCAAAAGCACTTTCATTGTTACTGTCACTCTCTCCTATCTTCTGGGGGTAAATGTGTTGTGTGTAGTAAGAAGTAGAGTTTCCAGTTTACGCAGACGATGGCGTAGTGCTATGGAATACCATCTGCACCACGTATCACTATTACTGGTCCTCGTTGCCGTACTCTTTGGGTCAATGTCAGCTGTACAAGGTAAATAGAAGCGATTACATACAATATATACAGTTACGGCAATACAATTTACAAGTATTTACCAACCATTAATACGGGTTTTAACGAATGTTTTAATATCGCATTCGACACACGTTTTTAGGTATTTTTGCACATAATAAGTACACCAATGTAGTAGTTACATAGCTGCGTGTTATATTGGAAAATTTCCTGTGTGTTTGTGTTTATGTATTGTGTTCGTAGAATGCGGGAGGAGCGTAAGACGATCCAGGCAACCAAGAACATCAACCGGTAGTGCATCAACCGGTAGGATTATTAACGGAAGAAGGAGTCCAAGAGGAGCTTGGCCTTGGCAGGTAATGTAAATAAACAGACGTGATCGGAATGCGTGTGAATGCGTGTTAATGGAGTACGTTAAACTCTTTGTTTTGAAATTGATGTGTGTAAATCAGGTGTCTCTCCAATTGCTGCATCCACAGTTTGGTTTCTTGGGACATTGGTGTGGAGGAGTATTGATCTCATCTGAATGGCTGTTGACTGCTGCTCATTGCGTTAATAAGTAAGTACAATTTTTTCTTTATTATTTATATTGGTGTTTGTATTAAAAGGTGTTGGTCTCCACTTGATTGCTGTAGAGTTTTATAAATCAGACGGTAATGAATTAATAATGAATGAACAAAGTTATCCCATCAAATTTTATTGAAGCAATATTAAGAAGGGGTTAAGTTATGTTAGCCATAGCTTAACAAATCGTTATCGATAAGAAACGATGTTTCTATATAAATTTTGTATTTGTGCACATTTTATTCAACGAAAAAATTTGGGCATCGGAAGATAACATGCAATGAAGTTGTAAATTGTTTTAATGTTCTAAAGTTGTACATACTTACTCAATATTGAAACAGCAAGCATATCGTTATTGCAGATTGTTATTCTTTACTATTTGCGTAAACCTTCCCCCAAAGGATAAGCGAGATAGTCATTGTGATACCATGATAAGCTTTGTTTGTCTGGAAGGATAGATAGTAAGATTGTCTTGGAAAAATATCAAATTTTGCGATAGGATTTCTTAATCAAAGTTTATTAATTAGAATTGTTTTCAAAAGTTCTACACAGGGATTTAATAGTTATTGGTAAAAGCTGAGAAAGCCACCATAAAATTTCGACTAATTCCACCTTTTTGTTTGCTGGTACAAATTATGCCAATAATATTTGAAATCAGGACTGTCCAAATTAAATGTGTTCTAATCAGAAAATATGCCGTCCTTCCGATGATTATCCTATCTTATATGATCTTGTGCAAATTTTAGTCTTGCTTCATAAAAGAGGATCTTGATGAGATTGGCTTATTCAAAAAATGTTGTTTAAACAAGTAGCTTTTCAGACCAACAGCTTTAGCTTCTCTATCAAGTCGTCCAATACATCGATGATGCTTAGAAAATGACTAGCAACTGAGCGAAGTGCTTCTTTTCTTGAACTCTAACCTGTTTCACTTTAGATATGAAGAGAAAATCCAATTTTCTGCTCTATAATTTCCCATTCATTTGGATTCTAGTAGCTGTCAAAAGTGATGGGAGGTTATGAAGCAGAAAACTAAATTTTCCATGAAGGATTTATAAAGATTGATTTGAAATACAAAGATTAGTACCTCAAACCAACAGCTTCAGGAATAAATTCATGAGTAACTGATGTCTTCTCTATAAAGTCCTTCAGCGCATCGATGATGCTTGGAAGATGCCCATCAGCAGCGAGGCAAACTTCACTTTAGGTTTTCATCTCCAAAGTGAAACATGTTGAGGCTCAAGAATTGTCTGCTCAAGATTGTCCTGTTACTTCTTCGTTGCATTATCGATGAAGGACTGGAGGACTTGGTATATCCCAAAAACTTAACTACGAAGCTTTTCCTGATGCTGTTGAGTCTACTAAGGACTAATTTTTGTCTTTCAAATCAATTCTTGTTAATTAATTGTTAATTAAAGTTCTCGAGAGTTTCAACCAAAGGAAACTAGTTTTGTAGTCAAAACATTTGGCTTTCGAAATTACACGAGGCAACACTTTTATCTGAAGTGAAACTTGTAGCTACATAATAACTACAATAGGTATTAATTCAGAGTTAAAGCAAAGGAGAGATAACAGAAAATGCAATGACGATACTTTTATAGAACTAGAGGACAATTCTTAGATTATTATAGATTTGTCATGTTATGTTATGAGTGTCAATTTAACTAATGTCAAAGATTTAAGAAAAGGGAGAAGTTTGTAGTGAAAAAAGAAGAAGACTGAGTGACTGAAAAGATAGAAGTAAAGAAACGTAGAGAGAACAAAAAGTAAAAACATGAGAACTTACAAACGTTAATAAAGTAAAGAAGAAGGGGAAGAAAACGTTGGGAAAGAGATTGAACCAGCAGAGATATAGTTAAGTGAAAGAAAAGTGCGTTAATATTGAAATCTTTACAAAAATAATAAAATATAAGGGGGTTGACGTAATTGGTACCAAAAGGCTAAGGAAAAAGAACTGAGAAGTGTTTGAGCGGAAGGAGTACAAGGGAAACATTCTACAAAAACGACGATTCATACATTATATCTATTCTCATTTATTCTGTGAAATGGATAATTGTATAGAAGATGATTTCTTTTCCTTTCTAAGTTTAGACTAGATTATGCTTAAGATCGGTAATCTCTCAAAGATAAGTTCTTCGGGTTTGTTTTTTTTGTAATGAGTGTAGTTCAAGCGGTCTCTTCTTCTAATTACGGCATCACAACTGGGATATAGACACGGCTGCATTTGCAGCTGATTTCGTACTGCCAATGAATGTTGTGAACTCTGCTCATTTGCCTGGAGGGTGATCAACAATTTTGTCACACATTTTTCTTTTTGAATGAAGTTAGTTGTATTGAAAATTCGATAGTTTCATGTCAAAATTGCAATGCATTTGCTATTGTGCGCTGTGAAAAATATTATAGACTATAAATATGAATATTATGTTCATGCCAATAAACACTTAATGTATTTATGTGTTAAGTTTTGTAGATTATTATTTTTTTTATTAAATTTAAACATTTATTATTAGACCGTCAATATTATTATTTATTTAAAGCACTGTATCATTTATTGTTATGTATAAGTCTGTCATACATGTAACATTTCATGTGAATGTATTGTATGCTAATTTACGACTAACCTATAACAGTAACTTAATAAACGTGCGCTCAAATATGACCGTGAATATATTTTGAGTTGGGCAAGGTTATGGTAAACTCCTGACTGTCATTGAAGTGAATATGTTTATGCGTATATCAATGTTATAAATACATTTATTTTAGTCGATATCAGGGAATATTTCACTCAAATACCTTTCTTTAAACGCAAAAAATATCCGTTGAAGTGTAATTCACTAACATTCGCAATTAATAAATCTATCCGTAAATCATCTTTCACTGAAACACTTTCACTACCGCTGATCTAAAAAGATATTTCATCGTTTTCACAGTTGAGTGGTAATTATGTTGTGCGCCTATAAATTCTTATGTGGTGATTGGTTTGTTCTTTTAATGGGTAATTGTTTTAATTAACTATGTGTTTGTAGTGATTTTATTAACACCGATACGGTGTGTATACTTTTTCGATTATTTTTTTCTTTTTCTTGAATTTAGTGAATTATTTTTTTTTAAGATTTAATCTAATCATTATTCATTATATATGTCTCCAGTGGGGAATTTAGCATTTTCTAGAACATCTCCATTTTTGTTTAGAAATAGACAATCTGTGATTCTTTGAAATATCTTGTTCAAATGAAAGCAAAGCGCAACTGTTCTTGAGTTATGGTTGTACGAAGGAAGCTCTTTATTAAAGACATTTGACTCAATGCTTGTTTCCCTTCAACAACCGCTGTTGGAATTGTGCAAAAGATTATGATTGCTATGCATATTTTTGGAAAAAATGTCTTCAAGTCCTATTTAAAAAATGTTGTTTGAAAAGTTTGTACTTAGGTATGTTTTGATATCTATTGGCAAGTTGAAAGATGAAAGAATCTTACGACATAAAATGCTGCAATGTTAGTAATATCAAAAGCTTTTACAAAATTCACCTTTCCACCCTCTAGTAACTGTGGGTTTGTATAATGTGTGAATCGTTGTTTTTGTAGAATGTTTCTCTTGTACTCTTTCCGCTTAAACACTTCTCATTTCTTTTTCCTTATCCTTTTGGTACCAATTACTTCAATCCCTTTATATTTTATTATTTTTGTAAAGGTTCTTCAATATTACCGTACTTTTTTTTCATTTAACTATATCTCCGCTTGTTCAATCTCTTCTTTACTTTTTTTTTTAACATTTGTAAGTTCTCATGTTTTTACTTTTTGTTGTCTCTACGTTTCTTTACTTCTATCTTTAGAGTCACTCAGTCTTCTTCTTTTTTCTACATATTTTTTATCTGCTGTCGTCGTGTGTATTTTGTGTCACTGCAAACTTCTCCCTTTTCTTAAATCTTTGACATCAGTTAAATTGACACTCGTAACATAACATGACAAAACATTAATCTTAACAATTGTCCTCTAGTTCTATAGGAGTATCGTCATTGCATTTTCTGTTATCTCTCCTTTGCTTTAACCCTGGATTAATACCTATTGTAGTTATTATGTAGCTACAAGTTTTACTTCAGATAAAAGTGTTGCCTCGTGTAATTCTGAAAGGTTAGCAACCACAATACCCAACGTTTGAAACTTTTGGACTACAAAACTAGTTTTCTTTGGTTGAAACTCTCGAGAACTTTAATTAACAATTAATTAACAAGAATTGATTTGAAAGACAAAAATTAGTCCTTAGTAGACTCAACAGCATCAGGGAAAGCTTTGTAATTAAGTTTTTGGGATATTTTCTCTAATAAGCCCTCCAGTCCTTCATCGATAATGCGACGAAGAAGCAACAGGACAATCTGCTTCTTTCTTGAGCTTCAACATGTTTCACTTTGGAGATGAAAACCTAAAATGAAATTTGCCTCGCTGCTGATGGGCATCTTCCAAACATCATCGATGCGCTGAAGGACTTTATCGAGAGGGCATCAGTTACTCATGAATTTATTCCTGAAGCTGTTGGTTTGAGGTACCAATCTTTGTATTTCAAATCAATCTTTATATATCCTTCATGGAAAATTTAGTTTTCTGCTTCATAACCTCCCATCACTTTTGACAGCTACTAGAATCCCAATGAATGGGAAATTATATAGCAGAAAATTGGATTTTCTTTTCATATCTAAAGTGAAACAGGTTAGAGTTTAAGAAAAGAAGCACGTCGCTCAGTTGCTAGTCATTTTCTAAGCATCATAGATGTATTGGACGACTTGATAGAAAAACTGAAGCTGTTGGTCTAAAAAGCTACTTGTTTAAACAACATTTTTAGAGCTTAACAAAAAATACATTAATATACCAATGATATCTTTGTTTTTATATATCTATTTCAATTGACAGGCATGGTTATATCTTTTAATTGTATTTGACACATATTAAATGTTAATTTCTTCCATCGAAGAAGTAATTTAAATGAAAAGATAATAATTTATGTTCTGGAATAAATTGATTTTTAATTAAGTGCTGTCTTATTTGACCTAGAAGTGGTAATATATCTGGGATTAAAAAACTTATGATTGCTATGCCGATAAAAGTTCTCGATGAGTTTCGACCAAAGAAAGTTATTTTATACTGAGTTGCTAACTAAATTTCGTTCTCGTTGACTGAATTAGTGCCGTTGATCAGAATTATCTGTGTATAACTAAAATAATGATCAAGAGTTAGAGACTATTATATAGAACGTTGTGGCTGCAATATTACATAATAATTATATAATTACGCAATAATTAGGTTTAATAACGAAGTAATTTGCTGTTTTAAAGTTAAAATTGCGAAAATATGGTTATTTACCACGACAAGCAATTTTTTTGAATAATTTTTTTTTGTATGAAAATAGTCATACTTTCATACAAAAACTTAATTAATTAATCAAGCAATATGCGTTCACGTGTGACAATTTCTTTTAATACTCGCTCCGTCTGAGAAACAGAATATTTTCATTTAAATTAAGCGTAATTAAATTTAAAAGTAAAATCCGGATGTCGTTACATTTCGCTGCATTCTTTTTTTCCTTTCTAACAAGTTAATCGCTTGATTCTCTAATTGTTTCTCCTGCAAAGCTTCCAATTACGAATATAAAATGTCCTCAAATTACGTGTAACTTAGAAAATAAAATTTCATTTCACTTTTAAACAATCACGTTCACGAGAAGTCTGGTTTTCCGTTAAAGTACAAACACTACGTGAATGTAATGTTCTTGTCCGACAACTTAATTCACTTTTATTTAATTTTTATTACTGCTGAACTTTTATAATGACTCCATCTTATATTTCAGTTGATAATTAAGATATTATGTTTGTAAATTGCTTCGATATATTTTTTTTAAAACTTCTATTAATATAATTAAATATATATTATTTTTCTAAATCCCAGCGACTTATTTAACTTACCATTGGCTGCATTATGGACAGCAGTACTAGGAGAGTGGGACCAGGAAACGGAAGAAGAGACTGAACAACGTATTCCAATAGAAAAAGTCATATTACACGAGCGTTTCCACAATTTTCAACACGATATAGGTAAGAATGCTTAAAATTTGCACCTCTTGTAGATTTTCAGTTGTTTATATCGAGTGTTACAGCTCTAATGAAACTATCACGTCCAGTTAAATTGAACGGTAGTCCAATTCGGGCTGTATGTTTACCAGCTCGAAGATTGGCTTATAACGAGACTGATCTCTGTATTGCAACTGGTTGGGGACGAGATAAAGAAGATGGAAAACTGGCAGGGAAATTATTGGAAGTAAGAATACCCGTACACGATAATGGATTGTGTAAGAAGAAATACGGACATGCCGTACCAATTCGTAATGGTCATTTATGTGCTGGACATGTTGATGGTTCGAGTGGAACTTGTGTGGTAAGTAATGAATACAATATCGGTCTTAAAATGTAATCCTGAAGTATCCCAGTTTGCTATAAAAATACTAACACTAACTTTCATTCATAAATGTGTAATAGAACCAACAAACAGTAGATTAGCACATACTGTATGTAGTATTAAATGAAAGTGGTTAATACAAGGTCTGTTTCTATGTATTTGGTAATACGTATGATTCACTTTAACAACTTGTCCTTACAAAGTGTTAATGGAACTAATTAGTTTTCGATTTAATATATATTGAGGTAAATCGCGAAATAGGAGTGACATTTAAGCAGAATTATATTTATTCAATGTCTCGGTCATCCCACACATTAAATTACTTTACATAAAAAATATACTCGTATAGATATGCCAATATTTGTCTTTGTAAGTGGAGCAAATAGACTCTGATCTCAACAACCTTCATACCACTTCGACCCAATACGATCTAAACCTCAATCTATTGAAGACAGATCTAAGCTAAAAGGTTTTAAAGAGTTGCAACATCTATTTCATCTTTTCATACGATTTTTAGACATGCTGTGGTTTCAACAGTGGACAAATTTCGTTCTCTTACAAAATTTATTTCAGGTATAACAATCTGGATAGCTTCTTGAACATTTTGAATGTCCCTCTCTTTAGGTTTCGTCTTAAGCTGCTATTAGTGATATGTATGTCAACCTATATCAATCTGTTGTTTTTGTTAGTACGAATATAATTTGTTAGTATCTGTAGTAGGCATATAATTATATAAAATGTCATATTAATTAATTGCGTGTCATATTTTATTTGTGAACTAATAAATCTACATTCTTACAAATATTCAACCGTTTTTAACTGATTATATGGGCCCAGGTGGTCGTAAACGCTTACCGAAAAATTGAATTTTGTAAAGAAAAGTAAGGAAATAAAAATGGCGCAGACAAATACACTTTCCATAGAAAATTATAACACATGGACATTTTCTATGCAGGCTCTGCTAGAGCATGAAGATTTATGGGGTTGCATAACAGGTGATGACGCATACGTAGCTGATATAAAAACCACAAAGGAAGCTTGGGACAAATTGTACTGTGCTATCGAAGATTCTGGCTTAACACTCTGGCTCAGTTAAATAAATGTAGTTTTGTTGATGAATGTGTCAACAAAATTATTACGACAGCGCATAAGCTAAACGGACTTGGATTTAAAGTCAATGATGAATGGATCGGAACACTACTGCTCGCAGGGTTAATAATCTGTGGATGAGTAGATTCATTATTTTTGTATTTCTCTCCGCTCTGGTCAGCTACCAAATGAATCTAGTATCGCAATAAGTTTGGTAATGGTACTGTGTATCCTACTCAGCCATCAGAATTTTGGCACACCCTTCGGCTATCGAGTTATGGCGAAAAAATCCATCCACAGATTATTTTTGTATTTCTCTCCGCTCTGGTCAGCTACGAAATGAATCTAGTAGCGCAATAAGTTTGGCACTGGTACCGTGTATCCTACTCAGTCATCAGAATTTTGCACGCCCTTCGGCTATCGAGTTGTGGCTAAGAAAACCCCATCCACAGATTATTTTTGTATTTCTCTCCGCTCTGGTCAGCTACCAAATGAATCTACTAGCGCAATAAGATTGGCAATGGTACTGTGTATTATACTCAGTCATCAGAATTTTGGCACACCCTTCGGCTATCGAGTTATGGCAAAAAAAACCCCATTCACAGATTATTTTTGTTTTCTTCTCGAGTCCGGTCAGCTGCTCAATAAAATGGCGCAATTGTTTTACCGATGAGATAAAATTATCGCTTAATGTATTTTAGTTAATTTTAACTAAATATTGTTTTAAAAACCTGTAAATTAAACGCACGACATGCATTACGTTTCTAAAAATTCTATATGACACATGACAGATATTAGTCTATGTCGTTATCTACTTGTGCGGCACATAATATATAGAAACTTGTGGCTAGAAAGTTGTGGATAATTTCAGCTAAATTGATTGTAAACCGGTATCTACACCTGCAGATCCAAATGTAAGGTTCGGAAAAAATGTGGAATCTAAAGAAGACGTGGGAATTGAAGAAATGAGAAATATTCCCTATCAAGAAGCTATAGGTAGTCTTCTATTTTTATGTCAAACCACGAGGCCTGATATCTCTTACGCAACGTGTATGCTCAGTAGATTTTGCAAAAATCCAGAAAGAAGGCATTAGACTGCAGTGAAAAGAATATTCGACTCGGATGATAGGCATTCTATTACGGGGAATATACTTATATTCCAAAATGGTGCTGTATCATGGTCGAGTAAGAAGCAGAAAACTGTCGCCTTATCCAATACGGAGGCAGAATATATGGCACTGTCTACAACCTGTCAAGAGGTACTATGGCTAAGAATGTTAGCACAAGAAATCGATCCAAACGTATCCTCTCAGCCGACAACCATATACTGCGATAACAAAAGTGCAATTGTGAAAAAGTGAATCAACTAATGAATATAGACAGAGAACAAAACATATTGATATTCGTCACCACTTTTTGCGTGAAAAAATTGAAAGCGGAGAAATTTTAATTGAGCATGTTTCCACAGAAGACATGACTGCGGACTCCTTGACGAAGCCGTTGTTCATGCAAAAGTTTGCAGTGTGCACGAAGAATATGGGTTTACTAAATTCAACAAATGTACGTATGTTCAAGGGGGAGTGAGTGTCAGTACGAACATAATTTGTTAGTATCTGTAGTAGGCATATTATTATATGAAATGTCATATTAATAAATTGTGTGTCATATTTTATGTGGGAACTAATAAATCTACATTGTTGCAAATATTCAACCGTTTTTAACTGTTTTGTCTTTGCTTTTATATATGTTTTCTGAATTAGTTCAATCAGTTTTGTAAATTACTAGCAACAAAGGCTGTTATTATAATATTTATGCAAATGAAATGGCGATACTCTCTCACTGAAACGTGCAAGAGTGAAAGCATCACCTTCGATCTGTGCTCATTTGAAAATAATGCAGACCTCTTAAGCCGTATTGTTATTATGGATCAA
Organism: Holotrichia oblita; assembly: GCA_023690525.1. Classification (NCBI taxonomy): domain Eukaryota; kingdom Metazoa; phylum Arthropoda; class Insecta; order Coleoptera; family Scarabaeidae; genus Holotrichia; species Holotrichia oblita. Next base: position 91,512,821 of record CM043020.1, read on the forward strand.
GCTTAGTGCATTTTTACGACTCAAAAACGAAGCAACAATCGATGGAATGCAGACACTCCTAGTGGTCCAAAACCTAAGAGGTTTCGTGTTCAAAAATCTGAAAAGTTCTTGCTTAATTTTCTGGATAAAGATTGGAACAATAACTGGGAATTATTATTCGACGTTAGTGAGCACTCTACGGGAAAAATTATGGAGGAAAACGCTCTCTTTTATATTTTCGACTGTCTTTCCTCAAATAAAAAAAAAAGTTTAAAAGGTGGCAAATTAGATAATATTTTCTAGTTGAGAGGTCTAGCTGTGCCGGAGATTCGTCAAATCGTTAAATTTTTGAAGTTGTTCCAGCCTACTTGAATAACTTCAAAAACTTAACGAGAGTTTTTCAAAAAATTGCGTAGGTTACGTAGAATCAATGATTTCCGAATTTATTTATTAACTTTGCAGAAAATCGATACCTAAATCTACAAATAAATTATACACATATTTGTTCCACTTAAGCTCATATATGATCCATTCTACTTATGAATTGTAAAGCAATTTCTAGTCTACGCAATCTACCTGTACAAATATATGTATACCTACGATATATATATATAGATACACTTAACTACTCATACAGCGCCTTTTCCTTCCATAGAGTATAATTTATGAGTTTGGGTGTAGCTTCGCGAGCCTCTACACTTTGAAGTAGTACGTATATTTTATGCAAAACCGGGGGTTTGACCTTACGCAGAAACAGTGTTTCACGTATATATGTACACGGTTTTAACCGTTGTCCTTTCTT
>CM043020.1:91514101-91561166 GCA_023690525.1 Holotrichia oblita
TGCATGGGTTCCCTATAAAGTCTGCTATATGTCTCCGGGCCGTTTGCCTTGTGACCCCGAAGAAAGGTTCTGGGCCGTACATTTCCATCTCTGACCCTCTCTTCGCGAGTTCGTCAGCCCTTGCGTTGCCCCCAATCCCCTGATGGCCCGGTATCCAAGTCAACCAAACCTTGTTCCGGTTCGACAGTTTCACCAGTTCGTCGAGGCATTCCGTCACCAGCCTGGACGACACCTTCCAGCTTAATAACGCCTTCAATGCCGCTTGGCTATCAGACATGATGTGAATTCGTCTGTTGGTCACCGCTTTCACATTCATTGTGTGTGCGCATTGGAGAATAGCATATACTTCCGCCTGAAACACCGAAGCATACTACCCCAGTGCGTAACTGTAGCCCTCATTCTGAGAGCATATCCCTGCACCGGTACCATTAGCCGTCTTAGATCCGTCCGTGTACCAGACTAAGTCTTGCTCTTTGATTCTCAGTGCATACCTGGCAGCCTCCTCCCGTCCCTCCGCTATAGACACCGTGAAGGGATTCCCATACCTATGCCTTACCGGCATGTGGTCGTTCCGCATTTCCAACACCCCCTTTCCCACATGCTCAGTTATCGACATATGATTTGTGTTGACCCTTTTCGGAGTCGTTGTGTGTTGCAGCCTGTATGCCCCCATCCTTGCCTCCCCCTATATGACCAGGTGCAACGGTGGCAAGTCCAGGAGTGCCTCCATGGCTGCAGTCGGTGTCGACCGCATTGCTCCCGTTATTCCTAGGCAGGCAAGTCTTTGCACCTTGCTCAGCCTCTGAATAGCGTTCCTTTGTTGCGTCTTTGTCCACCACTTACTTACTTATCTGGAAGTTCTTGAGCTCAATGTGGTTGTAGTGATGGTTTGTCAATAGAAGTTCAATTCCTCCAATTGCCTTCAATTATTGTGCCTCTTATACAGGGTGCTTCAATAATTATGGGAAATATTTTAATTGATCAAAAGTAGTCTTATTCAAAATTGCACCGTTTTCGAGATGAAAGTCTTCAATGTTCCAGAAAAAAAATCGTTTTTTCCATATGTTATTTGCATAGGAAGTATTGAAGAATAATCGAAAAATAGTCCTAAAATGACAATTCCGCCAGTGACGTGGGATTTGAGTGTTGGCCTACTCGGATTTTTGGTGTTTAAACTATTTTTAGCCACAAATCTTTCCGAACTTTCCGTTTTTCTCGAAAACCAAGCATAATACAATGTTTCTACAAGAGGATCTTATTTTTGGCATTTTAACTGGTCTATTAGGTGATGCTAACTTCATGCTTGTAAATCAAAAAACAAAAAAGTTTTATTGATGTTAACACAAGGGGATATTTTTTTCTCTTTGATGTAATTTTGGTAATTTCGAAAAACTCCACCATAAGAAGCATCTAATAATACTAAACCGCTATGCCAAATTTTATTTTTATCGTACAAGTAGATTAGTTTAAAGATGAATACCCTTGAAGACCTTCATCTCGAAAACGATGCAATTTTGAATAAGGCTATTTTTGGTCAATGATCATTATTATTTGACACATAGTATCTACAGTTAAAATATTTCCCATAATTAATGAAGCACTCTGTATAAACTTGCATGTCTACACGACGAGCAAAACATTATTCTTTTGTTTTTTATCATTATACTGGAAGAAAGGGAAATTTACCTCTTTTCTCTATTAGCCCACACCCTATTAACCGACACACAGTAAACGTTTCTACCAGTAAATGGCTACTGGTTACTCGATTGAATTACTAATCATGTCTGAATAAGTCGTATAGGTTAAGCTGTAAATGTATCGTCATTTCGACGCTGTTCATAGGTAGCTTAAATAAAAAATAACGTTTTCAAAAGCCTAAGGAACTCTAAAAATTAAAAAGGTTTATGGTGAAGTTCTTCACTGGATTTCTTAGTGCAGAAGTAGAAAACTAAACACTAACAACCCACAAAACACCAAAAAACTTTTTACTAAACACCGAGGCGTTTCGACAGCAAAGCTGTCATTATCAAGGCGATAATAAAACTTTTTGTGGGTTGAAGTGTTTAGGTTTATGGTTCAAAAACGGTGAATGAAAAAGCACCGGAGGGTTTTGCCTAGTCAGCTATCAGATAAGGAGAAGTGTTGAAGCCTACTCAATTGTTCAAAAATCTTATTAAATCCTCCTTCAGGGAGTTGATAAAATATGCTGAAGTAACTACATTGATATCTATGTCGATTGAGCATAAATAAAGGGCCAATAAGGGCGTCATTCAAATCATTAAGTTCAGAAAATTTCAAAAAAACACACATAGACACTTTAGCTACATTTAAACATTTTTTTTTTCAGAAGAGCAAGGGGTTTCAAATGAGCAGCAGATTAAATATCAAATTGAATTATGGATTAAAAACACACATATTGTCAAAGCGCGGCCTTGGACCATGTCACCAGAAGAATACAAAACTTTTATTGAAATGAGATCTGACTCATCATTATTAAGCTTTCAACATCCATCTAATATTAAGTAGATCTACGAGAATAAAAAACAGTACCACTCATCTGATTAAAATTTAAATTTAAACGTGTTGTTTGAATAGGTTGTTTTAAGTTACTTTAAAAATTTAATTACTTTTTTAGCAAATATATATTATCTGAAATAATACATAATACTGAATAAATTAGGGATTCCAGGACAAAAAAAATGAACTTTAACAATGGTTCTACTAAAGATTAAAAAGCGCTAATAGAAAAAGAGTTTAAAATAAAATTATTTTTAAATAAATTCCTTCCCTTTTTATCAAATTGTATATGTAATTAAAACTTTAAACTCAAACTCAATTTTCTCTTCATTGATTACCCATAACGTTGCATTATTATTTCTTCAATTTTAACAGCTTTCTGTCATTAATCCATTTCATTTATAGTAGTACTATTAATCTCAATTCGTTCAAGTATAATTTTCCGTTTTAATTGTGTACAAACAAGGAAAGTGAATGATTTCCACGCACTGAAAGATTATATACCATAACACAATAGAAAATCCTTATGAATATCTTAATTATAAAAATAAACTAATTCTCTACCTATTTACAATTTACTACGAATTTCTCAAGCTCGCCTATACAGTATAATGATGTATACATAAAATATTAAGACGCAAGTTACATTGTGTTATCCAGTCACCAAACAATAATTCATAATATCCTTAAACACTTTCCCTGGGAAAAAAAATATTTTTTATTGTTACATATTATGCAGATCGTGAGAAAAAGTAAAAGTTTGCCACAACAAAGTGCTACAAAGTATTAAGTCAACTTAATTTTTGATTTATTAGAAGTGGAACAAGTTTCACTCTTGTATATCTACTATGGACAAAAATAATAATAAGCGCTTTCTTAAGAACAATTTGCATTCTACATTATGAATTTGTTCTTAAAAGTAATATTTTCTAATACTCATCGTAAAAAAATATTCCTCCATAGCTCTTTCTTCTGTGATTTACTTGTCAACCATTATATTTTTAATTGTATCCAATTTAAATTTTCTAAGAAATCATAAACTTGAAAGCATAATTAAATATTTAGCAATTGTGCTCGAATACTCGAGAGCAGTTCACATATTTTTATTTTTAAGATAATGTAATAATTTTAATTAAATGAATTAACACAAAATAGTAAAATAATTATATCTTTCTTTTGTCTAATTTTATATCTTAAGTCGGTATGTATGATGATTCAAATTATTTCATTGAAAGAAAAACACCAACTTAGGGGAGCCAAACATGCTTTATTGAATAAATATTGAGAACAATAGTAACAGTTTCGCCTACATGAACGATGATCAACTCAATGTGATTGTCTACTGGGCTGGGGATACGGGACAATCGTCGATGCTTTTTCTCATCTTCTGATTGGCAACCAGTCGTTCAATTCACCACCCTGAAACTGAAACGGCATTCATTAAGCAAAGAAAAAAAAACAAGGTGAAACGAAGTAAATCCAAACGTCGCGTCGTGTAGTACGTCGTTGATGAAAGGTTGACGTTTGCACGGGGATCTTTTTACGATGTTTAGTAATAAAAGTGTGTTACCGCCACCACGAAATGCAATAACTGTGAATTAAATCGCTTAGAAAAGCATCGTAAAATATTCGCCGAAGCTCTCTTTTTATTACAGGACGACATTTTATTGTTTCACCTTGATTTAGAAAAATTTGAAGGTAACACATGGAAACATGATGTATAAAAATAGCAACTAACTAATTTGTTGCTTGTAATTTGTAAAAATATATATACCGGGTGTTTCTGGGAGGTCCGCTTTTACCGGAAATGACTTTGATTTTCGATTTTTAAATGGGATAACATTTTGAGGACAACTGCAGCAAATAAATTTTTTTTTTCAATTTTTTTTGCGTTTTCACAAAAAATACTTAATAAACGTTCGTCCGGCATATTAATGTAGGGTATCAAAATGAAGGTACTTCAATGCTCTTTCGTTATGATTTAGTGGGCCACCCTGTCCCTATTTGAAAAAATTATATTAAAACATAAAAACTAAATTTTGGTCCTACAAATGCGCTTAAAAAACTGGGCATACAGTAAAAATAAAAAAAATTGTTCGTATCATGTTTATGCAGTAACAACTGAGCATATTAAGATCTTCAAAGCACTCTCGATAAAAAAAAAATTATTGAAAAAAAAAAGTTTATATCAAAAAATTACTTTTGCTGCAGTTGTACTCAAAATGTTATCCCGAATCAAAATATTGAAAAAAATGTAGGTAGTCCCATTCAAAAATCGAAAATCAAAGTCATTTCCGGTAAAAGCGGAAGTGATAAGAATGTATTGACTATGTCAAGAAATGTACATATTTCCCAAAATTTCGTTTCTCTATCTCAAATATTGTAGAAATTATAGGGGCGAGCCACCTCCCAGAGACACCCGGTATATACCTATACAGGGTGAACCAGCTGACGCGTTTTCTTTGATAATTTGTTTATTTTACAGTATAGAGAAAAAAGTTTCAAATAAAAGTTGTCTCTATTTATAAGACGCATAGCTAGAAAATATTTTCAAATATACAGGGTGTCCCAATTATAGAAAAAGCGTACGTACCTTTATTATTTTAAATGGATCACCCTATATATTATATATTTTTTAGATTCCACATGATATTTTAAGTAACTTTTATTAAGATCTTCCTAGATCTATGTGCTTTTGTTTTCTAGAAAACAAATATGTTATCAAAAATTTTGCAATTGTAGCGCTCTCGGTAATCAGCTGTAGGATCAAAACTAAAAAAGATAGAAAATTTTGGTTAGCGCAAATTGATACGTCTTGAATTGCATTACTATTTCCTATATTAACATGAACGGATCCTTTTGTTGACATACAGTTACTGGCGCCAACATTTGGAAACATTTAAATGCCAATAACTCTGTTTTTTTTATGAGACACCCTATATCTGTTTACAGGGTTGGATATAAAATTAAATTCTTTTTCTTTTGATATCAGAATGTACCCATTTATCATCAACCGTTTTAAAGAAAAATGTATATTTCTTCTGCTACTGTCGAAACAGACCACTTCAATTTGCACAAAGTAGGCTATGTAACAATAATATTATGACAGATATATTTAATAATCATTTGTACCATTTATAATTATACACAAGTAATAAGCTCAATTTATTTATATAAATAAATACGGACAACTTTTATTTGAAACTTTTTTCTCTATACTGCAAAATAAACAGATTATCAAAGAAACCGCGTCAGCTAGGACACCCTGTATAGTAAAGTGGTTTGTATTTGAAACTCTGATAAAAAGAAATTTAAAAAAAACCAGTGTTGAGTCGGCCAGAAAAAGGGCAAAATCTCGAGTCATTGGGCCAAAATTCTACTACGGCCTTACCAAAAGCTACATCTTCAACAGAGGGAGACTGATCAAAAAATCTCGCATTGGACTAACGTTCCAAAACTAAGACAATCAAAACAGGACCTGAAGATCATTGCCGCTTTATTCACAGCCTCTCCACAAGCTCTGAGGTATCTCCCTAAGATGGGTAAGATGCAAAGATACCATCATATCAACCCAGTTGACGTCGGAACCATAACCCCTAAAAAGATTCTAAACTTCGCTTGAAGTTTTAAGATCAATTACAATTGAAAGGCACTCACAATAGATCTCATTGGTCGCTAATCTAATCTAGTCAAACATAACCCAAGTAAAGTTTATAAGAGAGACAGTGTACTTTCATTTAAAGAAAAACAATAAATCAGGTCAGTTTATTTGGCAAAGAGAGGTTCGGTAGTAACAATCGTTAGTTATATGAGTCCAACTGGCCACTTCATTCCTCCAATTTTGGTCTTCTCTGGAATAAATCAGGACAGATGAAATCAGCTAATAAAAGTTTACTAAGGAAAACCCAATTACTTATTCACATACGAGAAATTTGCTTCTTCTTTGGATAGAGCATCTATGATTCCATGAAAGATCTAGTACTCCTATGCTATAGTAAAATGACTTTTCTAAGATTACCCATGCACCAAACACCCGAAGGAATTGCTGCATATAACCTGTAAAAATTTTGCAAAAACGAGGAGATAAGCAAAACTCCACTCAATCTACCGAACAAACTAAACAGTGCCTAAAAAAGCGTCGAATAAAAAAAATTTAACCTTGAACTTCTGTTAATAATCTCAATAATCTTGCATTTAACACGAATAGTTTTGATATATATAAATCTCAAAGTTTTTAATTAACCTTTAAATATATCTGTATCGTTGCACGAAAAGATGGATCTGATTTAATATTCATTTTTCAATTTGCTGTCGCCTTTCCTACCATTACATATCAATTAATCATATTCGATTTAAAAGCTGTATAGGCACAAACAATTTCCACACATCAGGTCATGTGGAAAAATGTCAGTCTGGTTTAAAAAGAGAAATTCCAGGGCTTATTAATAAAATGTCAACATTTACGTAATGTATCGCTTTCGTATTAGTTAAATCATTATTAATTTGTATGAATTCCCTGTTTTTTTTACACAAAATTAATATACTCCTTTATGTGCCGTACGTCATTTCCTAGTTTTTTCATTTTTTTGCAATTTTAAACCGATATACGTGAGTCGTATATCATCGGAGAAATCGACATATAAATCACGATTGACATTTTATAAACACGATTATCATTTCTTAATCTTTTCAAGTTCAAAACTACAGTTAGAATTGGATTGTGATCGAAACGTAGTATAATTCGCTAGATATAAGGTTAATACGAATTCTATAATAATAGAGCTTACTTTCAACCTTCATCTTCAATTTCTATTTTATTTAACCGGGATAAAGTGCAAGTCTAAGCTCAAAGTAGGCTTACCTGACCATCGTAGTCAATCCCCGTGAAATTAGGATTGGCTGGGGTTCGCTTGCCGAACCTGAAACAATAAGAACACATTCGCTAGTGATATGAAGTATAAATCCGTAATTTAGTAGTTGATATAGCCCTATGTGATGAAGCGGTAAAACATTAGCACACAAGATCGCTGTTATGTTACTAAAAATAAATGTTTCAAATAGGATTTAATTTGTTAATAATATCATAAATAAACTTTTTTCAACATTGTAAAATCGTTAATTTTCTAAATATAACTGTGATATAGTAAATATAATAATTTATATTTTTTAAATTTATCCTTCTAGAGTAGTAATGACTTCTTTAAACCAAAACCGTTGATCAAGAAGAAAAATTTTTAGTTTTGGGAAGGATACTGCACTTCATAATGGAAATCCCTTAATGTTTCTATCGCAAAGCCATTTTTATTGGGCAGGTGCATTGTCCTGATATATGATAATATTTTGCTTCTGTTACCCAACTTTATTAACAAACAGTACAGTTTACTTCTTTACTTACTACTAAGAATTTAAGAGATAGATTGATTATAGCAAAACAAGAGCTACAGTCACTGCCAAACAGCTGCCAACACTCGGATAAATGTATTCACACAAATATACGCATTTGCATTAGAGATCATAAGAAAATTTTAGAACCATCTATCACTATCGACAAAATAAAAAAAAATTACTGAGGAAATTGTTATAATACACGATCAGAATTCGTGTAAGAAATACGAGGGACAAGCTACAATTATTGAGTAGATGGGCAGAGCATTTAGTGGAAAACACAGACTAAATATCTAGGTCTTACACTAGATAATAAACTTCTCTGGAACAAGCACGAATTGGAAGTAACCAACAAAGCTAAAAGAGCCCTGATATTTTGTAGAAACTTCCCTGAGAAAAATTGGGGATGTAACCCAAAAATTCTGCATTGGATGTACACTGCAATAGTGAGACCAATCATCACCTATGGGGCAGTAGCTTGGAGTAAACGAGCCAGTCTAACCACAACGAGTACTAAATCTTACACCTCTTCACATTTTAGTGGAGAGTGTGGCCAGACAAACCACATACATACTGATGGGAGAAGGTACCATCAGGGAGAAGTCAAAAATCCTACTAGGAGATGACCCGTTGTGTGACATGCCCCGCGATGGGATGTTGAACAACCTCAGCCATGGAAAAAATTTTATTACGAGGCTAGGCTTCAGAAGCGAATGGAATCAAGGCACCATAACGGAACTGAACTAGAATGCCATATCATGGTAAACAGATGCCTCCAGGACAACCGGAGAGACTGGAATCGGAGTATATTTTGTCCCAGAACCAAGTACTCAGAAAGTTTAGGAAGTTCTCTAGCATCCTTCATCCTTCCTTTAACCTAGAAAGAAAGTACCGGAAACAGAAGATTATCATCTTGATCGATAGTCAAGGAGTCGTTAAAACGTTGAGAAGGAAACGAGAAATCAAACTTACAAAAAAGGGAGCGAATCTTTCTTGTGCCCTGAACCTTTTTGGGGGATCAGTCAGAGCACAATATTAGAGAAACTAAAAAAAGAAGTTGATCAAGAAAAAACCAAGCACTAGTTTGATCAACATGGAATGAGACAAGCGAAAACAACTCTGGGAACCTACAACCAGAACAGATTCAATGAACTCATTACCATGAGCAAAGACAAACTTCGCATACTGACAGGAATCCTGGTCACTGTCGGCTCCGAAGTCATATGAAAACAATTAGGCCAGCAGAGACAGCAGAATGCCGTTTCTCTGAGGAGGAAGATGAAACCTCTATACACATCCTACAGCCAGCTATGAAGTCGAGAAACCCTCAACCACACAGTAAGAAAGGAGGGTCACAATAGACCTCTCAGGTCGGAGTGCAAATATCACCCTGCAACGCATACATACATACGTACAATTATTGAGAATTGAAAGATTGATACAAGTTTTTAGAATTTTTATTTTAAATATGTGAAAAGTAATTGCCATTTACAGTAATCCACTTAACCATTCTCTCCTTCCATAGTTTAAAAGCGTTCAACCAGCTGTCTTTAGGGATACTATAAAAAACACTTAACGGCGATGTCAATCTCTTCTTCTGACTGGAACCTTTTCCCTCTAAAATATTGTTTGAACTCAAAAAATAGCCAGAAGTCACACATCGCCAAATCCGGTGAATAAGGAGGGTGTTTTATAATTTTGATTTTGTTCTCCGCTGAGTTGTCCCTGCTGTATGGGACGATCCGTTATCATGATGTAACATGATTCCCTTTCTTAGCACTTTACTGAATACAATAGGCAAACAATTTTCAACATACCATTTAGCGATAACTGTCTTCTGATCTATAAAAAATACTGCGTCCATAACTTTTTCCTTAGTCATTGTTTTTTCACCATCGTAGGGGTTTCCTCATCTTCATGTATCCAAATTCGGCTTTCTTGGCGAGTAGGAACATCAAAAACCGATATGTTTCGCCAGTAACAATTTTAGAAATAATTTGATAGCCTCCAACATTTAACATATCTAAAGTTTGTTGGCAATTTCTAAACCTTCTGCTTCTTCTAAATCTGTCAGATCTGTCAGGGTACAAACCAAGTTACAAAATGTTCGTGCAATATTGATCTCACTTTCGAGAATTCCATCTTCCGATTGGACTCTATCATTCCATAGATAATGCGGTTGTCCTCGTCCACCATCTTCTTCACAGCAGTAATGGTTTCTGGGTTAATAGCAGTTAAAGGAGGGCCCAGCTCCTTTTCTGTGTACTTGGTGACTTGCAACCTCGTTCAAATTCTTTATACCATCTATACCTAAACAGTAGCCAATGATGGTGCAAGATCCCCAAATGACAAATTTATAAGCTTATTCTATGAACTATTTTTCAGACATTATTTTATAATTTATAATTTTATAAATAAAATAAATTGCTAATTTCCAACGAGAAAACATGAATAAATTGTTTTAAAGAAACGGAGTTCTGAAACTGAAGCGACCTCATCTCCTGATCAACAATTTTATTAAATTGGATGACGACTACGCCAAAGATCGCACTAACAAGAGCAGAAATAGGAAGCTAAGAGAGTGCTCATCAATATTTCGGTTAGCCACTTCCGGTAATGTAAGCTCAAGCCAAATAAAATCCGATTTGAATTTATCAGCAGTAAACCTGTTATATGGTTAAAAAAGGCTTTCGCAGATAAATTTAATGAAGCAATACAAACAGGCAAAACTAGAATTTGGGATAAAATCGCAAATAAATGAACGTCATATTTTTTTAGGGAGAAGTGGTTGAGGGGGAGTAGATCCATTAAAAGAGATTAATTATTAAACAAATAAATATCCATTATGGATGCATATTCACACAACAACCTTGTAGGATTTCGTTAGAAATGATTAACAATGGATTTTGTCTAACATATTAATACAAATATTTAAAAAAACATACATCAACGGACTTCCCCAAAGTCATCGCAATTAGGACGTTATGTTTCTCGTTTAAAGAAGCACGTGGAAACTTAGATATGATCAAATTTACATAACCAGGAAATATGAATCACTATTGATGAAACTGTAGATATGAAAAAATCAAGTAGTAAATGTTTTAGCACGTATTTGAACACCAAATACATTATCAATGTCATATATGCTTTCCTGCAACGGTGTAACATAAACAACCGCTAAAATTATACAGTAATAAACTAAGATTAAACTTGTTTTCAGAGAATCTTCTAAATATACCGGCGGCATAAATAAATGAACACCCAGTCAACGGGCGAGAATAAACATTAAAATATGTCAATATTTACTGGATGTTCCATTTTTTTAACTTCCGCAGTGTATTTTTTTCTCCCAAATCATCGCAGGAACCTTGAATACTTCCAAGAATAATTGTTGAGTAAACCTCACGTACAACGCTCAAACATCAACTGAATAAATTACTGAATTACTTTTATTTGAAAGTATTTTTATTATTATTATACAGGGTGTAACAGGACGAGCTTACGTTAGCCGTATCTCAGCAATTAAACAAGTTCCATATTTGTAAATTTGCAGAGTTATTTTGGGCATGGGGGCAAACTTTTAGAAAATATTAGTACATATTTTCTATTTCCGGTTTCGCCGGAAGCACAATCAACTTCATTTTTTAAATGGATTACTCAATTTTTTTTCAAACAATTGAATTCAGCAACAAATTTGGCGTATAGATCATTTATTTCGACTGGTGTAAACGTTACCGTTTTATAGCTAACTTGATTTTTATGAAAATTTTATCAAATGCATCGTAGTACTTAGTGACGTATTTCTACGGTTTGCAGAAGAGTTGAATGATTATTGGAACTTAGAGAGCTACTAAGATGGGCTATTGAAAATTATTTTCACTTGTGTGCAAATACTATACAGGGTGTTAGTATTTACCGACCTAATATGTTAAATTTCAAACACTAATAACTTCGTAATTTTAAATAGAACACCCTGTATATTTTTACCGCAGACAGTGGAAAATTAAATTCTTCATCGAATGATATTACATTTCCCTATACCTAAAATGAATATTTTAGGAGCTATTCGCAAATTATGTGAATGCATTCAGAAACTTCGCGTGAGCGCTAAAGGTGACTACGAAAATTCGCCACAGTTTTATCGTAATGTCTAATTTTCTAATGACAGTTCGATAGCATGTTAATAAAGAAATAAAAAACAAATATATTTTTCGAGTAAAGAAGAAACAGAATAGTAAAATTTATTTCGTAACCAAGATAACATTAAAGAAAACTATGTTAAGAATGAATAAATATGGTATTAAAAAGTAATAAATTAATTCAAATTTTGTTCAAAATTAGCCCCATTCAGTTCCAAACATTTATTAATTCGTTTTAGCATTTGACTACTAGTGACCTTTTGATTCGATAATAGGCAGTGTAACAAGTTCTTCTTCCACAATACTGCGCAATATATCTAAATACCTTTCCCCATTTAAATTTTCGTTATAAAAATGTGTGTAATAAAATATATAAGGAAAACTAAGGATGAAGAAAGTGTAATATGGAAAATTGGTACTTGGAATATAAGAAGCATAACAGGAAAAGAAAAGGAACTAGAAAAGGAGTTTGAAGAGCTGGAAATAGATATATTAGCAATTACGGAAACAAAGAAAAAGGCACAGGAATTATTAAGACGGAAAATGGTCATATTATGGTATATACTGGTGTAGGGAAGGAAAAAGAGCAGCTGCCGGAGTGCGATGTATTATACACAAAAAACTAGAAAACCAAATTCATAGCTGGAAAGCATGGTCAGAAAGAATACTGGTAGTAGAGATGAAGGGAAGGAACAGAACGAAAACAATAATAGTGGTATACGGGCCAAATGAAAACGACACAGCGAGCAATAAAGACAAGTTTTGGGAAGAATTAAGCACACTTACAGAAAATGCAAAGGGCAAAACATTTATACTCGGGGATTTCAACAGCAGAATAGGGAAAAAAGGTAAACAATATGTGACAGTTATAGGACAACACGGGGAAGATACAAGAAATAATAATGGAGAAAGAATGCTTGATTTCTGCGTAATGCACAACCTAGTAGTAACAAATACTTTCTTTGCACACAAAGAGATCCACAAATATACAAGAGAGGTAAAGAGTAGGAATGAAAGATCGATAATAGACTACATATTGGTGGAGAAGGATAACAGGAGAGAAGTATTAGACACAAGAGTAAGACGAGGACCAGAAATTGGCAGTGACCATTTTTTAGTGACCGCTAAAATTAGAGAAAAAATAGAGAACGTAGAGAAGAACAAAAGAGACCCGATAAGGCAAACAACTGAATATGAATCCATTAGATCATACAAACTGCAAAATAAAGAAATAGCAGAAAAATACAAACAAACAATTAGCAAAAGGTTTGCAAACCATATAGAACTAAAGGAAAACAAAAATATTGAAGATTTGTGGAGTCTTTTTAAGACCAAGCTGTTAGAAACAGCGAAGGAGACCTGCGGCTATAGTAAAAAAACAAATAAGAAAAAGCAGACAGCTTGGTGGACGAAGGAAATAAAAGAAGAAGTAAAGCAAAAGAAAAAGCCTGGGCAAAGTACTTAAGTAACAGAACAGATATAAACTACGAAACATACAAATTAAGAAGGAAAACAGTAAAAGATTTAGTAGCAGCATCCAAACAAAATAAATGGGAGGAGTTTGGAAAGAAGATGGAAATAGATAGTAAAACAAACCAGAAATTGTTCTATAAAACCTTGAAATCCCTAAGACAAGAGAAAGTACCAGAAATAAACCACATGAAAAGCAAAAACGGAACATCACTAGAAGACGAAAATAAAATAATAAGTAGATGGAAAGAATATTTCCAAGAGCTGTTAGGATCAGAAACAAATATACAAGTAGAGGACAAAGAGCAAGAAGGAAGCCAGAAAAATGACGAACAATACATAACGATGACAGAACTAAAAGAAGCCATGGCGAGAATGAAAAATGGGAAAGCACCTGGAATGGACAAATTAACAACGGAGATGTTTAAAAACCTAGATGAAAATGGAAATGAACACACTATTAAGAATATATAACGCAGTGTGGCATCAAGAACTAATACCAGAGGATTGGAAAACAGCTCTAATAGTACCAATATACAAACATGGAAACAGACATGACTGCAACAACTACAGGGGAATAACGTTACTATGTACAGCTATGAAAATATTTGAACAAATTATAGACAGAAAAATAAGAATGAAAATAGAAGAAACCCTGGAAGAGTCACAATCTGGATTCAGGAAAGGACGAAGTATACAGGACCACATATTTACGGTAAACCAAATAATTGAGAAGTCACTACAGGAAGAAAAAGAAGTATATTTGGGATTTATAGACCTGGAAAAGGCTTTTGACAGCGTGCCAAGAACGAATCTATGGCAAATACTAGAAAAGAGAAAAGTAGACAGTAAGACGATAAGAATAATACAGAACATCTATAAAAACAACAAGAATTGCGTAGTATACAGAAATAAAATCACAGATGCTTTTTCTACAAAAGAAGGACTACGACAAGGAGGAGGACTAAGCCCATTGATGTTCACAGTGTTCATTGACGAGATAATTAAAAAATGCACATGAAAATCGAAGAAATTCCACGTAGGATATAAATACCTAAGAAAAATAGATATCTCGGAGGGTGCTTTCGCTGATGATGTGATGATCATAACGGAGAGAGAGAAAGATCTACAAAGAAACTTGGAAATATGGAATAAAAATCACACAAGAACACGGAATGAAGATGAACAAAAATAAAAACTAAAGTGATGGTAATCGGAAAAAGAGAGAAAAAACTAAATATACAAATTGACGGAGAAAAAATCGAGCAAGTGAAGCACTTTAGATACCTTGGGGTAGAAATAGATGAAGATGGTAGACAAGATACTGAAATAAATAGTAGAATAGAAAACACACTCAAAATTTACTATTTAATGAATACGGCATTCATAAATAAAAAAGAAATATCCCAAAAAACAAAACTAAACGTGTTCAAAAACCATATACCGGCCAATACTTACGTTCGGTTGTGAATCATGGGTGTTGACTAAAAGACAGAAAAGCAAAATCCAGGCGATCGAGATGAAATACCTTAGACGAGTAAGAGGTGTAACAAAGGAAGACAAAATCCGCAACGTATACATAAGAGAAGACCTAGAAATAGAATCTACACTGGAGTACATCGAAAAAAACAACTGAGTTGGTGGGGACACTTGCAGCGAATGGAAGACACAAGACCAGTGAAACAAGTATGGGAAGCCAAAGTCCAGAAAAATAAAAAAGGGACCAAGGCAAACATGGGATGGAGTCATAGGACAGATATTACAAAACAGAGGGATGACTTGGATAGAGGCCAAAACAATGGCGAAAGATAAAAAGAAGTGGGCAGAATTTATCCATGACTGCTCTTAGCTAACCAGAATGCAATGTACCTACTTACAAATAAGATGAAATGTACCAGACACCCTACACCAAATGGTAATTGGGGTATTGATTATATATATAAGTATATATAAAAAAATGTAGACAAAGTATGCGATTATTTTTTATAGCGCAAAAAACATTAAATTGCCCACTTTCCTGATATCCCCTTTCTCTCGTTACATGGGGATTTTCGGATGCCCAAAAATGACTGTTATGTTTATTAAAGACGCCATTTTTGGTAAATTTAGCTTCGTCAGTCCAAATGATTTTCTTCGTAAAATTTTCGTCGTCCTGACAAACTATGGTGAAGAATTCACAAAAGTTGACCCTATTTAAGAAATCCTGCGGATGTAAATGGTGTACCTGCTGGTATGAAAATAGTCTCCATTTATGTCTTTTTAGTACTCTTTCAATGGACATTGTTGAAATTTCCAAAGTTGTCGCTGCTTGTCGAAGAGATGCAGTGGGGTTGGTATAGAAATATCCCATAACACCAATTTCAACTACTTCGTCATCAATTTTTTTTTTATTAAATTTTGGCCTAAACTGTCCATGTTCTAAGCAATTTTTAACTAACCGTCGCACTACATCTTTAGATGGAATTGGCCTGTCCGGATACCTTTGTCGAAATAAAACACATGTTCGACTTAAAATTTTTCTGGACTCTCCATAAATCATCAATAAATTCAGGTAATCCTGATTTGTCAATCCTAACTTTTTAATACCATATTTATTCATTCTTAACATAGTTTTCTTTAATGTTATCTTGGTTACGAAATAAATTTTACTATTCTGTTTCTTCTTTACTCGAAAAATATATTTGTTTTTTATTTCTTTATTAACATGCTATCGAACTGTCATTAGAAAATTAGACATTACGCTAAAACTGTGACGAATTTTCATAGCCACCTTTAGCGCTCACACAAGTTTCTGAATACATTCACATATTTTGCAAATAGCTCCTAAAATATTCATTTTAGGTATAGGGAAATGTGATATCATTTGATAAAGAATTTAATTTTCTACCGTCTGCGATAAAAATATACAGGGTGTTCCATTTAAAATTACGAAGTTATTAGTGTTTGAAATTTAACATATTAGGTCGGTAATTACAAACACCCTGTATAATATTTGCACACAAGTGAAAATAATTTTCAATAGCCCATCGTAGTAGCTCTCTAAGTTCCAATAATCATTCATCAACTCTTCTGCATACCGAAGAAATACGTCACTAAGTACTACGATGCAATTTGATAAAATTTTCATAAAAATCAAGTTAGCTATAAAACGGTAACGTTTACACCAGTCGAAATAAATGATCTATACGCCAAATTTGTTGCTGAATTCGATTGTTTGAAAAAAAAATTGTGTAATCCGTTTAAAAAAATGAAGTTGATTGTGTGAAGTTTGCCCCCATGCCCAAAATAACTCTGCAAATTTACAAATATGGAACTTGCTTAATTGCTGGGATACGGCTAACGTAAGCTCGTCCTGTTACACCCTGTATAACCTGCACTTCAAGTAACACAGGAATTTCCATCATTCCTCGTTAAAAAAATTAATTCCTGCACATAATTTGAAACGTAGATGGGACAATAATCCTCTGGGATTAAATGGCAACTGGCAGGAAGAAATTATTCATTAATCTTGCAAGCAACATTACAACATAATGGATCTAACTGAAGTATGTAGGTAGCGCAAAACCTTTACAAGATGTATTCTATTCGTATTATTATTCCTTTCTTTAATAAGCAAATCATTCCACGCGATTCAAAATCATACCTTACACTTATCGCTTTTAATGTGTTTTCTGACGCCTTTACGTTTTTTAAACCTTTCTTCTGCTTCCATTATTTAACATGTTATTCCGTTTGTTTATTTTCAACGATTTCGGAGTTGACCTCTGCCGAAAAACAAATATGTGTGTATAATATCTCGTTTCGGTATGTCTGTGTGTATTTTCATATATGCAGCAGTATAAACAACCATTATATATTGTTTACACATACATAATATGTCTTTCTGAATTATGTTTTGGAAGACCTGCGATTTGCTCTTTTTGTGTTTTAGATAATGTTCATGGTTCACAAGCAAATAATAAAGGTGAAATCACGTACATACGACCAAAGCTATTATTGATGCTTCATCTGCCTTCTTTATGCCATGACCTTTTCTAGTTTCATTTCTCGTTTACATTTCCAAATTCTACTGTCTAAGAAGACAATGAACAATAGCGGTTACCTTTCTGTCCTTGTTTTTGTCTTAATACTTCTGGTGTTGTAAATAGAAGTTTTGGATCAACGCTTTGCTTCGTCGCGTATCCCCCCTCTCCTCCCCCTCCCCCACACTTAAATGTGCTCTTGGTACTCGTAAATTTGGTGGGGTTTTATTCTTTCAAACCTACTGTTTCTCTTCAATAGGATATCCAATATTTTGCCTCACATTATCTTAATTTAAACTTTATTAAATCAGTTGGATCTATTCCCTGGAGATTGAGTTCATATTTTGCCCCCCCTCCCTTCCCCACACTTAAATGTGCTCTTGGTACTCATAAATTTGGTGGGGTTTTATTCTTTCAAAAATGTTGTTTCTCTTCAATAGGATATCCAATATTTTGCCTCACATTATCTTAATTTAAACTTTATTAAATCAGTTGGATCTATTCCCTGGAGATTAAGTTCATATTTTGTTCACTAATCAATTTTTTCTTTATGATTCTCCGCCCTTCCTAATGCCGTTCCTTCCCGAATCTTCTCTCTACTTTCCTACTAAATTATTAGTACACAGAATTTTAAGATTGAAGTTATGTCTATATTGAAAATTTAGCTGCAACAAGTATTGCTAATCTACTATCCTCAGTTATAATTTTTTTTATGTGTAGTTGCAGTGACTCCGTAAGCTGTATTACTTCGCTGGATAAAATCAAACTCTCACGGTATAGGTTTGTGTGTGTGTAAATTGTATTTGCATATCGAACTGACTGTGAATAAAGCAACAAGAGCTTTAATGATATGCCGGAATTTAGCAGGCAAAACGTGGGGTTGTAACCCAAATATACTGCGATGGCTGTATACTAGTATAGTAAGACCTATGGTAACATACGGGGCAATAACCTGGTTCCAAAAGGTCACACACGTCACAACCAAGAATATCCTTGGCAAGCTGCAAAGGTTAGCATGTGTATGCATTGCCGGAGCAATGGAAACCTGCCCAACCGCTGCCCTAGAGGTCATCCTAGACCTCCTACATCTAGTCTAGTGGAGGGAGTGGCCCGTGCGGCAGTGTACCGACTAACCAGGGCACGGACGGGAGGGGGCGAGACTTTATGCCAAGGAGCTTTGTCATCCATGGCGGGACTCTCCCACTTTCGGATCTGCCAAGCGACGAAATGGTTAGGAAATACAGCTTCGAAAAGAACTTTTCAACGAAGTTGAGCAACAAGAGAGAGTGGGGAGGAGAATCCTCCACCTACTCTCTAAAAAGAAAACACCATCAAATGGTACACGGTTGGGTCCAAAACTGAAAAAGGAACAGGTGTAGGGGTATTCGAGCCAGGAACCAAATACTCAGAGCCGATGGGAATATACCCCAGTGTCTTCCAGGCAGAGATTAATGCGATTGGAAGATGTGCTCAGGTGAATCTTGACAGGAACTATCGGAAGGAGAATATTGCAATCTTCTCCGACAGTCAGGCAGCCTTATTGGCGCTGAGTTCTTAACACCATCAGCTCCAACCTAGTTTGGGAATGCCGGGATAAACTAAACAACCTGGGCAAAGAAAACAAAGTTGCATTGTGCTGGGTACCAGGACACACTGGAATCAGTGGCAATGAGAAAGCTAATCTATTAGCAAGGAGGCCGCCACAACATCGTTTGTGGGACCGGAACCATTCTGTGGAATAGGGATGAGCACCTATAAGAAAGAACTTAAAGACAGGGAAGAGGACGTCAGAGCTTCCCTCTGGCACAATCTTCCTGGTCTGAGACATTCCAAGGTATTCCTTGGAAATTTCAACAAGCAGAGAGCAAAAACCATGCTAGAACTAAACAGGAACAGATTACGCATTCTCACAGGTTTCCTTACAGGGCATTGTCACCTCGGGGAGCACATGAAGAGAATAGGTCTGAAACAGAATAGCGATTGCAGGTTCTGCGGGGCGGAAGATGAAAGTCCGGAACACCTGATATCCAACTGCACAGAAATTGAAGACATTCGCGGCAACTATCTTGGCAAAGGCGTTATAGACGAGGAATAAATACCCTCTCTGAAACCATCACATCTGTTACAGTTTATTAAAGCCCTCAGGCTGGATGGGGAGCTGTGACTGCGGGCAAAACCCAGCAGCTTACACCTCATGTAAGGGGCACAATAGACCCACGGTCGCGGTGCAACATCACCCTTATATCTAAATCTAAATCTAAATCTAAATCTGTGTGTAAATTGTGTTCAAATGGGTTTGTGACAGCATCATATCGCCTTTTATAATGCTGTGCTGTTAATCACTTTGCTCCCAACAACGAATGGTAAATCGATCCGGATTTCAACCTCTGAAAAAAGTCACCGTCCCTCCAGAGAATCGAAACCCGGTTCCTATCATCCTGACACAACAATATAGTCAGCCACCTAACCATTGCGGCTATCGACCCGTTTACCCGTTTATACCCGTTTAAACTTGGTAACCTTACAAACACATTAATAAAACAGATTCAAAATTATATAAATCATTTGTTGTATAAAATAATTCAAAAACATTTCAAGTTTCATTTCCCGAACGATTGACAGCACTATTCAATGTCATTGACATTTTCTCATTTTGACAAACATTAAATCTATTGTTTACATTCTTTGGAATTTGTACTCCTTATATGACTGTTTAAATAGCATTATTTAAGTAAACTTATACGACGTTACTTCAGTTAAGTTACTGTAGGTTATTTCGACTATATATTAGCATCGGAATATTCCATTAATATAGGAGTATGCGGTAGGGTATATATTTATAACTTTTTTTTTCAACACCACGTATTAGAAGTCAATATTTATTCAGAAGAGATATTGATTCTTAGAATCTAACTACAACTATTGGTTTGTGTAAAACAAAAGGTGAACCTTGACTAATGAATATGCCCAATATCAATAAAACTAACACAAATTGTTTGTAGTTTGCAAGGTAACGCAGGTAAATACTGTACTTATAAATACACATACGCATTCACAATACTTACGCAGATCATAAACGAGATATCACTAATAGAATTAAATATATGTACATGCTTAATAATTAGAAAAGGATGATGTTATATTAATAAAGGATGTTAAAACTGTCACGCATGTATTCATAAAAAAAGGATGTTAATTGGATATCATAGTAATTAGTTTTACAATTGAACCAATACATAATGACGCAAACCTTTGTTTGATCCAAAACAAAAAACTTGATTATATCGAAAACATCTAGAAATTCCACAATATAAAAAAAAAAACAAAAATTCCCCTAATATTAAAGCAATACAGGTCGGTACAGCAGATACCGTTCCAGCTTGGACGATTCATTGACTGTCACTCCAGCGTTTTAGCACCCAGCGGCGCTACTTACGACCTTGCCCACTACATGGGATTAGGTTAGAATTAGTCCATTATCGGAGGTTATTATACAATAGCTTTGTTTTGGTTCAGAATTCAGAATGGACCGTTTTGGTTAAAAACCGAGCAATTTTTAAACATAACGGAACAAAATCATTCTGGAACAGTTCAAACATTCTTGCACAACCGACACAAAATAAACAGGATAAAATGAGAATTGAAGAGGTTTTGGAAGATTTTCCGACGCTTAAAAAATATGTCAAAGATTCCTGGAATGTTGTTTAATTCAGAATGGTTGTAGAGTTGTTGCACGGTTTATGCATTTACAGTTTAGCATTTTGGTTATTTAAGAACGCGAACCGAATTTTTAGTCCGATGTTTTGGTTACTGACAGAATCGATTCAGAATGATTCTGGAACCGTTCAAACAGTTCTTGCACTTCCATGAGTACCGATTCTGAATTATTAGTTCGAAATTACGTCATCGGTGCATGTGTTCAGAAATTCGAGTTATTGCGATACGTTCGTCATCAATGACATTGATATTTACGTTGTCTTTTAAAGTTTGAGATTTTTTCCGTTTCTATTTGATTTTTTTTTGTGCATTACTGTCCTGGGAATAAAATTTATGGAAAGTGAGTGGTATTCTAAAAGACAGAGACAGGATTTGAAAGATTTAGCGCAGAACATTCCCTATTGATATTTTGTTGGTTTGTATTTTAGTCTGTATCTAAAAGATGGCAGTAACAGGCTCCTAAAATGTGTTTTGGTTATTAAAAGTTCGGAACCATTCTGGAATTATAATGTTGTGCGCTTACGTTCTGCGCAGTTCTGTTACTAATAATGAATTCCGAACCAAAACAAAGCTAATATAAGTTGAGAGGCGAACTGCAATGAAATTAAGTCTTACATTTGGAGGGACGCTGACGAGATCGAAATAATCGAAACTACATGGTCCATTTCTAGTGATCTTTATTGCAGAGCGATTCTTATTTCTTATAATATACTACGAGCGCCTATTAGAAGCACATTTTGGCTTGGTTGTTATATTAATATTTGAACAAAAGAAGATACTCTGATTAGATAAATTATAAAACACTTCCCGATTTGAACACTGGTATATAGTTGACTATTAACATAATGGACGTCTATGTTTGGAATTGAAGTTAACAATCATACTTCAAATCTTGTAAACTATTGAGCATAAAATATTTAGTGTTTCTCAAAATCTGCTGATTCAATTAAGGAACAAACATACAAATCCAGTCAGAAGGCAACAAAACAAAATTGCTTTTTCTTTAATAGAACAAACTGCACACACTGATAATCAAGTAATTTCTTCTGGCTTATTTTGTTTAGTAATAATAGTTATATATATTTGCTCACAAAAAAAAATCCAATACAGGACAAAATGAACACATATAATACATACACATGTAGTGCATACATGGATAACAAATACAGGCTAACAACTTTGAACTACGAAAGCCTATTGATAGGAGAGGGTGGTGAGGGTTAAAATTAAATGTATCCATTTTACAATTGTCAACAGGAATTATGAATTTTAACTTGACAGGAATGTCAGAGAGTTATGTCAAATACTTCTTAATTGTTATAGTCGGAACCATCAAACTATCCTAATGGAATACACGATTAATAAAAAATTACTGCAAATTATGGTTTTATAATTTGCCATAGTATTTGACATAACCACTGACATTCCTGTCATACAAACAGTTGACAATACTAAAATTGATACATTTAATTTTACCTCCCACTACCTTTGCCTATCAATAGGCTTTCTAGCTCAAGTTGTTATCCTGTGTATACTCTAAAGGTTATTAATTAGTTTTATGTTGTAAATACATCGATAAATATTTTATTAGCATTATTAGCAGCAGATGCTCTTGAAAGTACATTAGTTCTGGCAGTTGGTATACTAAAAGACTGAGGAGCTCAGGACACCAACCGTAGCACCAAAAAGTTAATTTTGGCCAAAAGAACCAAAGAAGCAATCTACTACATTACGAATTATGTTTCTAATCAACATTGCACTAGTTCTTTCTCTTCTAGTAGATAAAGCTTCAAACATGTGTCTCGCTAAAAGATGTTAATATTCTGTTTTGCACTCAGGATAAACTCCATCTGTTTTAAAGCTAAAATATTTTAAGAATTTTCGTTGAACTCGTTCGAGGGCGTTATTATGAACATCGTAGATGGAATACCATATAGAAGGTCCATATTCTAGTGTACCAACCACAAGTGTAAAATATAACGACTTGATTGCAGTGAGGTTGTTAGAATCTCTGCACATTCCAAAGACGAATCCTAAAAACCTAAGCGCTGATTGATTGATATGTAGAACGTGATCATTAAAAATAAGTTTTGCATCAAAAACCACACCAAGATCTCTACATGTTTCCTTCTGAACCAAGAGATGTTCATCGATGGAGTAACAGATACTGAAAACATTCACTCTTCTGTCCTATCTCACAAAACAGCACTTCGAGATATTTAAAATTAGTTTATAACAATGTTTAGGTTCGATTAAAGAAAGTTACCGTCATCCAATTCGTCGATTCTGTGGTAGATTTTAAGATCATCAACATGAGTGAGAACAAATCATTTAAGTGAAACGATCAGATCGTTAATAAAGAGATTGAACATCAATGGCCCAAGATTTGACCCTTGCGGTACACCAGATGTTGAGAGAAACGTTCTTGACTTGAAACCGTTTTTTAGATAAGTAGACATAAACGATATCAGAGACGGACAGAAACCAAAGTGCGGCAGGTTTTTTAACAAGATCCTATGGTCTATGGTATCAAAAACCCGACTGAAGTCCATATACACCATGTCCAGTTGAACCACCTGCATCCAATGTTTCGGCTATTTCTTGAGATATAGTACATAGCTTGGAGATTGTAGATCGCTTTGGCGTAAAACCGTGTTGATATTTTTTGTTAATTGGGATCTTGATCGGAAATATCTAAATTAACCTTTTCCAAAACAGTGCACCATTTTTATTAAACTGGAAGGATCAAAAAACGAACAGAAAGAGGAGGACCAATAAGCATTAAAATCATGTGATGCTGTTCGGTGGACATGTCGAAGGAACCCTTTCATATACAAAAATTTTAATATTGAGTATACACTACCGTCACAAAGTTTGGAAGCAGTAATAAATTTTACAAAAGAACTCCAAATTTCGGTTTTTAACTAATGCTATATTCACAAACACAAAATATATTCAACAACAGTAATCTGCACAAAGAATAGGCCTAAAATATTTACATTTGTTGCATTATTTAACTTATAAAATGTTTTTTCGTCTATATGTCCTTCTTTGGCACGTATCACGGCCTCGCAAATTCTGGGCATCCTGCTTAGTAATCGCTCCAGGTAATTCGGATTAATTTGTTGCCAAGCTGATCAATTTGTTCCAAAACTTCCTGTAAGCAGCCCCAAAGCTGCTGAGCATTTTGGGGCTGTCGTGATTTGGCTTCTCTGTCTAACTTATCCCATAACAGGTCAATCGGAGACAAGTCAGGACTTTGAGGAGGCCAGGCCATTAATGTAATTTCACCCGCTGCCTGTTCTGCTTCTAGGAAGTTCTTACATACCTTAGCAGTATGCTTGGGGACGTTATATATTGCTGGAATGTGAACGGTTGACCGATTATGCGAGTTCCTGATGGCAATGCGTTGTTTTGCAGGATTTCCAAATACTCTTCATGTTTCCACCAGACTCTTTTTCCGCATTTTCCCAGTTATTTTTACCAAATCACCCGTTCTTGTACCGGCAAAACAATCCCAAACCATTACATTTCCACCTTCATGCTTCACCGAAGGCACTAAACAGTCCTCATGAACACGTTCGCCCGGTCGACGACGAACGCAAACTCTCCGGTTAGAAGCGAAGATCTCAAATTTCGATTCATCCGTCCACAAGATGGTTTTCCACTCATCCATTGTCCAGTTTAGGTGTTCTCTAGTCCTAGCCCACGACAGTCTTTTCTGTTTGTGAACGCATTTTAATAAAGGTTTTTTTACCGCAATTTGTCCCTTCAG
This sequence comes from Holotrichia oblita, assembly GCA_023690525.1. NCBI lineage: Eukaryota > Metazoa > Arthropoda > Insecta > Coleoptera > Scarabaeidae > Holotrichia > Holotrichia oblita. The sequence goes on from CM043020.1 coordinate 91,539,127, forward strand.
TCCTACAGCCGATAATCGCTTTCTTACAGTCGTAACTGATATCCTTGTTCTTCGTTGGACATTAAGACGTTTAGTAATATCTGGTGCCATAAGTCATACGTTTCGCTTTGTTGTTACAATTATAAATCGATCCTCAGCTGCGGTCGTTGCTCGTGGTCGTCCACTTCGCCTCCGATTACTAAGTTGTCCGGTTTCTGTTTTCCTTACCAAAGTATAGTGTACACTCTTCGGTGAAATTCACAGTCTGTCAGCAATAGCTCGTTCTGAATATCCCTCCTGTTGAGGGGTACATATTCCAGAACGTTGTTCTACAGTCAATTGCTTTGTTTTAGGCATGTTTAAGTAAAATTTAACTCAATATCAGCCAAAATGTAAAATCCACGCGCTGACTTAGAGAAAAAATATTAAAACTCTGACATTTTATAAAAAAATACGAATAAAACTGCTCGGCACTGTAATACAACATCTGCATAAATAGTACTGAGCTCTTCGATGGTTTGCCGATTGTATTTACTTTTTTACATCCCCCTCTTATTTTCCAGAAATACCCTCATTATCATAAAATTCCTATTTAACGATTTGAAGGTATTTATTTCATTTCGTATTTAGAATTTCAAGGAAATATTGATGGATTACGTAATTAGATACTGTAGTTTAAATAAGTACTTAATGGCATTACCATATCTTGGCAATTATTGTACGTTTCCAAGAAATTTATTACTGCTTCCAAACTTTGTGACGGTAGTGTATATATATAGATATATAAAGTATTAAAGTGTGTCATTATAAAAAATCCAAATTTGTTTTGCTACGACTTTTGGCTGGTCTTGTATATTTCATCTGTCATTATTGTAATGGATTTTAAAAAATTGCATTTTGAATTTAATCTGTTTCTTATCTTATTTTATTTTACACAAGTAGAATTGTTGATCCCACAACCTTAGAAATTTGAACTGCAGCCAGGGAAAAAATGTAATACACAATCACACTCTTATTTTCTAAATTTTCAATACGTAGGTACTAGTCTTACAAATATAGTATTATGTACTCAATAATTTGAAATTTTTTCAAAATATAGGGTCACGGTAATGGAGACGTATTAAAAGACTACTAAAATATTTTGTAAATTAATAAATTGAATTATTTTTTATTTGATAATAAAATCTGAAGTACCCCAAATTCTAGAAAGCAAATGAGAAAAAATGTATTGGTTTAAAAACATGAAGCATTAGATTCGATTCATATGAAGTCTGTTATGAATAGTGAATCAGACGTCAAACAGTATTATTTAAGATCTCCAGCTTTTCAGTCATTTTTCAACCAACAAGATAAAAAAATGATTGTCAAAATTCAACTTGTCTCAGTTTTTTAACAAAATGTCATCAAATTAACAAAATGTCAAATCATGAGGAAGAAAGTTTTATTTTTGTTTATTCAATAAATTTCTAGCAGCAATAATTTGTGCTAGTCTGAACCTTATTTAGCTGCCATTAGACCTACCAGCATTTTTTTCTAAATTTCCAAAATCTAGAGAGTACTGTATGTACAACTAGCTATTAATGTTAATTTTTGAATGTTAGTCAATTTTAACAGTAAATATTATTTTTAAATTAAATAAAACTTTGCCCTATTATTCAACGAGATAACCTGAATTTTAAACAATACCGTTTGTTGTTTCATCCATAATTCATAAGATATCTGCATGCAGCAAGTCTAATGTTTTCATGCTGTTATTCCGTGTATCTAAACTAATAAATATTATCCCGCTTCTCAACAAATTATTTTAGGAAACCTTATCTACCGGTAGACATATCCACGATATATTTAACAACAATTATACTTTACATTACGTTTAGATTTAATATCACTTTCCAGACGTCAAAAATTATTTTTACACACACAAATAACGAAGAATATTTTGGGAAATAATTCCTCTTTGGAAAATAAAAGTTTCCATAAATATAATTTCGGAAATACGTAACTTGTGAAATACAGGGTGTTGTAGTTGGAGGAATCACTTTCCAAAACATTTTGGGAAGATTTCTGTCGAAATCTGATTAGTTTTTAAAGAATTTGCGACAACCGGTGTTGTACTGATTAATCATTTCGAAACTAATATTATATCAAAATATAACAACATTAATAACAACAATAATATTGGCAAAATAGAATTGTCAATCGAGTCGTTTGTTTTTTTGTTTTTTTTTTTGAGTGGCTCACCTTGGTCTGGCTCTGTCGGCGTACAGTCTCTCTAGATGTTGCAGTCTTAGCATGTTGATGGCGCGTTGCACCTTGGGACCCATGCCGGATGAGCTGGAGGGTCCGCTGCGCACACTACCTGCCACCAGCACGCGTTAGCACACTCAATCGCTGTTTACATGCTCACAATCAAGGGCAGCGAGCGTGACAATCTGTACAGTAATTAATAGACGGGGAAATAATAAAGGGAGTATTTAAGCAGATTGGAGGAATACATCCTGGAAGTTTTAAATCCTCTACAAGAGGAACAGGCCTCGTTCCATTGTTCTAGCATTTGTGGATTGGTTTGCTTATTAGTTAGCCAAAAAGTCTGTAATAGATGCTCATGGTATAATTGTAGGAATCATACATTAGAGATGGACTATGTCCTTCCAAGTGTGACCCCCTATCGGGCAAAATTAGAAATAGGACAAGACAAATCGGTAACTACAAATACTACTCTGGCTCAGACAATTCGATGAAGAGTGGAATAGATCTGGTACTAGTAGGGACGTTGACGAAACCGAAAAGCTTGAAACTATGTATTTTTATTGTTTCTACTAGTAGAGTAATTCCTCCAATTATACTATGAGAACCTATTACAAGTATTTTTTTTGGTTTTTATATTTTAACAACGATTATTAATTCCTGTACAGATTATATTAATATGGGTACGCACCAATTCTACTCTCGTACTTTCCCTTACTTTCATGTAATATTCGGAAGTACTTCAACTTCGACTTGACGTTCATCGTGCACAATTAATTCAAAATATTAGCTAAAGCTCATGCTGCAATCATCAGTAACGATAGCGTATAAGCGTGAACATTATGAAAAGTAAATGTATGAATTCTAGTATCTTAAACGTTTAATACATAGTATGTACATACAATTTTTTTCTAACTGCTACTCCTAGAGATCTTGCCTACAATATAATTATACTTATAGTATAATATCGGCTTATACAGGGTTCGCCGCAAAATGTTAAGTTTACTCAAATTGATTTTAATCGTTGAAAATTAATAAATTTTTAATTTTAATCTACCTTCCATAGAAGTTTCAATACAATAAAACAATAGAAATATTGGTAAATCTTTCCCGATACACTAGATTAAAATTTGAAATATTGATGAGAAAAACATGACCTATAATTCGAGTTATACGACTCAGGAGGTTAGAAGTAAATAGTCACGGTGCAAACGTTTTAGTTATTGTGGAAAAGTTTAATCATTGTATGTGAACGAACAAAGACAACAAAAATAATATTTTACTTTCATAAAACTCTAGCTATAGATATGAACGAATAACTCAGACATTCAAAGAACTTCCGTGCTGCCGGCATAGGTCCATTAACAAATATTAGTAGCTTTTGTTGTCTATTCGCGTAGGTACCTAAATTAAAAAAGTGTTTTCCTTTTATTAAGAAGAAAAAATACATATCAAACATTTCTTTTCAGGGCAATATTATTTTCAAATTAATCAAAAATAAGTAGTAGCAATTACGTAATAAAGGAAATTATTAGATTGCATGTCGCTTCTATTTTTGGAAACACATATTTATAAATTTCCGTCTTTAATTGGAAGTAAATATTTGAAAATATTCCATACAAACGTCAATCGTCATTCACTTTGATAGTCTACAATTAGTGCTTTGGTGCTAACTATTTCATTGTCAACTATAAACGTCGCAAAATAGCACATGTTACACATTCAAACAAACAGCAATTACATCTTTATAAAATACTGTAGCAAAATATAGATATTAACCTTTCGAGCTGGGAAATTCCTAATTCGAGAGGCTCAAACATCAATTAGATAGCAATTATGCAAGCATGTTGACAAAACGATGCGTGTAACAGGTAAGGAACATGAAATCATTATCCACGAATGCACGTTTTCCTTATTCCAGCTATTTATTTCTTGCCAATTAACGAAATGCTAAATTAATCAAAGTTATTACAAAAATCATTTGCATAATCTCGCAGTCTCTGGTGGGGTTAGATCATCTCTCGCTCTAATGGACGTTTAAACTAAATTTTGAGACGTATAACCTAATTCTTTAGATACACCTTTTTTGAAAGGAAAAACGTTCTTGAAGAAATAAACCGGAAACTTCTCTCTCACCATCTTTATACGAGTACTTTCTATTTCATTATCGCGGATAATTATAGTAAATTACAGCCTTCTTGCACTTACTATGTACTATATTTTAATTTAAAAAAATCACTATTAATACAAACAAAGAATGCATGGTATTAAACAAAATTTATCGTTTAAGGGCCGATTTTATATTGCGAGTTTAAGCCTGAGTTCAGCTTAAACCGAAGAAAAACCTAAGTTCAAGTTTTACTTGAGTTGTACAATGCGAGTTTAGTGCCGCCCTGACATCAAATTCAACTCTACTTTAGCTTGGGTATAGGAAAATGTAATATCATTTGATGAAGAATTTAATTTTCTACCGTTTGCGACAAAAATATACAGGGTGTTCCATTTAAAATTACGAAGTTATTAGTGTTTGAAATTTAACATATCGATCGGTATAGTATTTGTACACAAGTGAAAATAATTTTCAATAGCCCATCTTAGTAGCTGTCTAACTTCCAATAATCATTCATCAACTCTTCTGCATTCCGAAGAAATACGTCACTAAGTACTACGATGCATTTGATAAAATTTTCATAAAAATCAAGTTAGCTATAAAACGGTAATGTTTACACCAGTCGAAATAAATGATCTATACGCCAAATTTGTTGCTGAATTCAATTGTTTGAAAAAAAAATTGGGTAGTCCATTTAAAAAATGAAGTTGATTGTGCTTCCGGCGAAACCGGAAATAGAAAATATGTACTAATATTTTCTAAAAGTTTGCCCCCATGCCCAAAATAACTCCGCAAATTGCCAAATATGGAACTTGCTTAGTTGCTGAGACACGGCTAACGTAAGCTCGTCCTGTTACACCCTGTATAGTACTGTTTTACATTTTGAAAAAGAATATTGTTGTCCAAAATATGGAAAGATTTATGGATTCAGATGATGAAGATATGTTAGAACTGGTAAATCGAAAGAGGCATCGCAAACTATTTCGTCCTTGTAAAAACCAATTTGAAAAATGGAATGATTTGGATTTTATACAAAGATTTCGATTTTCTAAAAATGGAGTTCGTTTTATTCTCTCTTCTTCCATTAACTTCATTTCATGTGCTCATTTTTTCTTCATAAGGTCAAATTCCAGTTCATGCTTTTCTCTCATGAACTGTAACTTGAGCTCATGCTATTTTTTGGATTCAGCCCACTGGGAAACCCGACTTGTGATGCTATGTTGTTCAGCAATTTTTATGTTTTCTACGATGAAGTACATGATCACATTACAGAACAAGATAATAATGTTATGTTATGCATGTATATGAGCGTTTTATCAAATACATTGAACAGTTTCGATCTCAATATGTAAACGCCAAAACCAAAACACAAACAAAAGTGACAGTTGATGCTGTTGATATTTCAAACGCGCATGTGCGAATGTGCATCGCTTGCTATTGACAGGATAAAAACCTTCGTCTGTGCAGCTTAACTAAACTCAATCTAAACAGCATTTGTACAACAGACCAAAAAGTTAAACTCAAGTTCAGTAGAACTTCCATTTAGTTGAACTCCACTTGAACTTAGGTTTGTACAATCGGGCCTAAATATGATTGTTATCTACTGTTTTATTCAAATGGTATTCGCTAAAATGTAAAGTAAATGTTATAACCATGCGGCACTGAAGGCATTACTAAGCCGGAAAGTATCGTTCAGGCTGGTAATAATTTCAAACCGGAACAACCTCTGCTTGACTTGAATACAGAACACCTACACAAAATCGAAGTTTTTGACGGGGACACAAAGTGTAGTCACAAAGTTTACACTTAAATAGAACTGGAGATAGAACTCCAGATAGAACTGGAGACAGCCAATCATATACTACACGACTGCGAGGCACTACATCGCAGAAGGCAAAATTTATTTTGGAGAACGAAAAGTGACACAAAGTCATACCTTACCCAGTCGGTTACGGACCTGTCCAGATTAGTGGAGGGGACTACCGTGTTGGAATGGATTACTTGAATATACAGACGTGGCACAATAAGCCTGAAAGCTGTGCCTTAGTGGTGAAGGTCAGACGGGTCTATAAGGGGACAAAAAAGTAAATTTTTGGGAAGATTATTAGAAATTTATTTTATTATGCCATTAGAAAGAAGAAAATAAATTCGTGAAGAAGGTACTATAGAGCAATCTAAACTATTACTTTAATAGACACCAATACAGTAATATTGCAGATCAACTTTTTAGAATAGGTAATTGTCAACGCAGCATTTATGGAAGTTACCTTTCTGCCTTGCGTATTAATGGACAACTCACTAAAGGATCTTCAAGAAATGGAAAAGTACCGCTTCTAAAATAACACTTGCCAAAATGTGGCGTACACAGAGGAATCTGAAGGTAAATCCTTAATGATAGATTCCTATTAGCACAAAAGATAGCTTCATCGTAAGTGCGAAGATCTTTTTGGAAAAAAAGGTACTGTTCACGGTTTGGTGACATATCTTTAGCTTGATCCATTTTGAATTTGTTCCCAATGGCCGTGCAGTTAATTCTAAGCTTCATTTTGCTCACCTTGACAGAGTATAGAATATTTTTTTATTTACAATTCCCCACATTAGTAAACAGAAACCATAAAACCGCATACTTCAGTTATGACCCAACCAAAAATGTTGTAGCTTGGTTGCAATATTCTTTCACACCCAGCGTTATAGTCCTGAAATTGCCCTTTTGGATTACTATACGTTTCGTTCGATGGAAGACTTTCTTAGAGACAGACGCTTCAATAAACTTCAGGAAATCCAAATACCAAAGAAATTGGCTGGTATCTCCGAGGAATATAACTGATGGCATAAAGATAGCCAAAGGGTCACTAATGCAAATCAACGCAAAGTAGAATTGTAGTGAAAAAGACTACGTAATAAGACCTCAATGTGATGTTAACTATTATCGAATTAGACACTAATTTCTTGATGGAAATTGTATCGAATTGTATCGAGCATAGTCAAAGGTGAGACACAAAGGTGAAAAAAATAATTATCTTTGCTTTTCGATCACCTTGTTAGTTCTACGTTATTAATTTATTTAATTGCACTTAAATAGCATGAAATAAAACGCATTGATCTAAATAGATGAATCCCCCATCATTAAGTCACAGCAATTCAAACAAGTACAAAATATATCACCGAAAATAAATTGAATGAAACGTTTGACCCGCAATTCGCGATATGAATACTAAAATTACGCACAGTAAGATGTTGAACCAGAATCGAATGTTAACGACGCGATAGAACGAGAGGCATTTCCTTGAAGTACCCACTTACGTATACAAAGCTAGCTACAATTGCACTCGAATATATGGTGAGCTTTCGATGTTTACCGCTTGCGTGAGCGCTACTATTTATCAGTTGTGAGTGTGTTGGGTTATCTGACGTTTCGTTTTGTATCCGAGCATCGATTTATATACCTACAGGTATTAAAGAAAAAGAAAAACGAGATGCACCACGTCTGATTGGTTTGCACGACAACAGAAATGACTCGTTGGAACTTATGTGTATATATATATGTATGAAAAGCTTTGAAAATGTATCGTTTAGATAAATTATATTTTGTATAAGAATTATTCATCGACTATAAACATGTTTTCAAAATAAGTTATCGTGTTTAAGGTTTTAACAAGACTTTTCTAGAAAAACATTTGTTTCCTCTTTCTATTTTATTTCCTTAAATTTTATGAGCCTCCCCACGGCACGTAAATCTTGTAATTCCTCCTCGAAGAGTATTACTTCACAAAGCACTTAACTGAAGATCTCTAGGGCGCGGATTTTTGTCAATAATTCCGTTTAATGCTGGGTCTATTGGTGTTTGTAATTTTACTTTCTGTCCCATAAAGTTGCTTTGCGGCGACTGATCGGGTAGTTTTATATGTATACTTCTAAGGCTATTTCTCTAGCCTTCTAGTCTATTACTCACAACCACCTATTATAAATTTACTTTGCGAAAATATAAACATGGATAATTAATTTAAAAGTCCTATTTCTCACAATGGCGGAGATATTGCCAAAAAACCCCCCATGTAACCATCAATCAAATTCCAAAGAGATTTTTCGAAATTCCTCACCGTTTAATAATAGTTCACCCCACCTTGGTTGCACCACCCTGTATGTTAATGTTTATTAATCGTTTCGTAAACTGCAAACGTTAAATAAGGTCCACACATCAGCCACTCACATTTGTCATCCTAAGAATAATTATAATATTTCAACCCAGATGTTAATCAAAGCGAATGCATATGTAGATTTATGACTCATGCAAACTGTGTTAATTTATCCTTCGCAAACTACACATTAATTTTGATGTGTCTCTACAGATATGCATACATATTTATTACAATTATATTAGAGAATATCTTCATGTATGTATGTCAAATCACATGAATTTTGAACTGAAAAAAATTATGTGTATGTCTGTCATTGAGGGAATTTATTTCCTTTTCATTAGTTTTGGCAAAACTCTAGATTAAATCCTCCAAACAAAGTATTAGGCAAACATCCCTACACTAGCGTGATTAAGTCTCTTGCTCAGAGCTTCAGACTTTAACTTTTTCTTGGGATGCTGTCTTTGGCATTCACTTTACCATGATTGTGTATCCGAAAATTGCACAATTCCATGTGGTTCAGTCGTTCACCTATCCACCTGTTTGAGTCCAGAAACTTCCTATTGTCATGCTACTGATCTATATCTACCCATCCAAAGCGACAATTTAGAAATTTTACAATCCTTAAACTACCGATAAGAATACTAATAACTAATATTATCATTAAAAAGTTGTATTTTAGACGATAAAGAGACCTTTTTTTGTAGAAGTAAAGCTTGGATATTATGGTTTTTGATAATATCAGGAAGTAATTCCTCTAAAATTTAGATTATTTCTCACTCTAACATGCAACGCAAAACAAGAAAACTAAATTAGAAAGAAGAATGTAAAAAGGAATAGAATTTTTTAAATACTAAAACAGCAAAACATAAAGTCATAAAAATTAGAGAGAAATACAATTGCAGACGAAAATATATAACAGAGAATCCTTTTCCCAAAAAGGATAAAACAAAGTAAGTACATGGATTATAACATTCATTATATCCTCAAAAAGTTTGTTTTTGCTTTCCTGATGATTTCAACAAATGAATATTTATTATTGTATAACACAACGTAATTTATATAATGAAAATAATTATAAAATGAGATTTTCTATTGTAGAAAGTTTCGACTTTGATCTTAATAATAATTTAATTAAAAAAAGTTTTTACAGTTCATTGAAAATATTTCTAACCTTTAAACAATGAAAACAAATTTTAGATATGTAATTTAAAATGTATTTTAATATGAATGTAGTGTCATGTTATGTCATTTCGATTATTTCCAACAAAATTCGTTAGAGTCATATATTAAACACTGTAAATTTGGGATGAATTGAATTGTCAAAATTACACGTACACACAAGCTACTGCTATTTAGAAAAACTTTAAAAAGAGGAGGTCAAGAAAAACAAGAGAGTTTTTTGAAAGTTCTTTTTAAAATAAGAAAAGACATAATAAAATAGAAAATCAAAAGTTTGAAAAGAAGATTGAAAATTAGAGAGACAGGAGAAAGAGAAACGTTTTTGAGAATTTAAAGAAATAAGATTTGGATTGATTTTGAAAAAAATAACGGATGAGAGAATATAAAATGGAAAAGATTTTGGATAAGATTGAAAAGTGAGAAAAGGAAAAGAAGAAAGAAAAGAATAGACGAAGAAGAAAAGATTCAAAGGAAGGAAAAGGAAAGGAAGTAGAAGCAGGAACAAGGTGTTTTGGGGATAAAAATATTTACATATCACACAAAAATAATTAAGGTCAGAGAGGGTGGGTTTCAAAATTATTATTGTAAAGTGTTTTCTTTTTATTTTATTTGGCTTTTATATTGAACACCGTAGTAGTTATGATAAAAAGTTCCTTGACAGAATCAATCTTATGATAAGCTCGAACTTGAAATGCCAATTTTTATGTGGTATATTATGTTCCTGAATTCTCAAATCGTGTGTGTTGTTCCTCATATGAAATAAATACATTTGCATATGATATTTTATTGTTATAATTATGTATAATTTTCGAAGAAAATTACCAAACAATACTCATAACAATCAAAACACACCACAATTCTTTAAAATAAACCGTGGATTAGCTAACGATTTAGAAAAAAATCAAGGAGGCAATTGCATCCAAATACGATCAAAGTACTTTGGCAAATTAGGTAACAACCGAAGTGAAGATGAATGGAGAAATGATCAACAACATCAGATACGCAGTGGACATTGTACTCATAGCAGAATCCTTAGTAGGCTCACAAAATCTCTTAGATCCAGATAATGGAGAAATGTGAAGACACATACTGAATACTAGGAAGACCAACTTTGAAATAATCATGTATTTCAAAGTTACAACAACAACTGCCTATGGTATTGGAAAGAAATTACCACACGAAAGCCACATAAGATCTCATTTCGAACAGTGGCTAAATAAAGGAAAATTCTTGCACTGTACCAACATCTATTAGATCCAAGACAATCAAATCAAGCTTTACTGTAACTAGACATAAAAGATTTTCTTCAAAATCGAGTTCAAAACTATCTTTTAGGCTGTTCCTTTGAATTGCTAACTTTGGTAAGTTTTACCAAAAAACATCTCAGCTCTCTCTCTCCCAGCTCAAACACCTATTTGCTGTTTCGCTACACTTGTTATTTTTGGCAAAACTTACCAAAGTTAGTAACTCGTTCCTATATTCATATACTCCTTTACTAAATATTTACATTTATAAACCCTTATCAATACACAATACAAAATAAATAAAAATTTTCACATTTTAATTTAAAATATTATCTACGTAATATTTTTTTTTAAACTAACACTTCATTCTCTACTTCTTTATGTTTCAACTGTTTCATCATACATGACGAAATGTCCAATTTTATTTCTAGCGGAATAAATACATAAATTATTTACCCATAATTGGCGTAAGTAAAATGCGTCTCCGGATGGTACTTATGTTGGTAGTCAAACCATAAAACGTCAATTTCGGCGTTGTAGCCTTCAGTTTTCATTTCCTCATGTGTATCTACATTCTGAATTTTATTATTTAATATATCACATTTTTCTCTAGGTGTCTCTAGAGGTCGTGAAAATATCCACCACAAAAATAATACAAGATACAAGTCATGCATTGTTGAAAAGTTAAGATGGTTGGGTAAATAATATTCTGTACTCTTTTTACGAGTGTAATGAGAAACTCGTTTTGTACTTGTGTTATGAAATCTGCAGAATTAAATTAAACCTATTTGAATGGCGTACAAAATAATTTTAATTTTATTTCATTCTTTATCTTAATTTTTTCTGTCCAAGTTTCCATTTTCAACAGTTACCCTTTTTACCATTTTTTGAACGTCAGAAACAGATGAGTTAAGTATATCTTCAAATAATGATTTGTAATGATTACCTGTCTTTCAAGTGCACTAGCCAAAGAGTACCTTTTGACAACCATTTCTGCCAATATCCCAATTTTGAAAAAACAAATATTTATCCTTTTTTTACACCAAAATCTTCGCAACCAGATTTTTATTTCTTTCATTTAAACTATATCGAAAAGAACCTTTACTAGATATTTCAATTCAGAAACCTGATGAGACTAAATTAAATGGTCAATTACAACATGACACTATAACTATGAACTAAATTCTACGAGGAATTCTCATTCTAATATTAATATTCAATTAATTAACCTTATATCGAAGCTACTAATTGACAGCATCTTCACAACGTATCAATACAATTACATCGGGGTATACAATTATTCGACAAGTTATATAATCTAAGGTATAGAGAATCGCGTAATATCCTAAATCCCAAAACAAAATTTATACCACTGATCCTAGCTCGAGAAACTGCTTAATTAATACGTTAATAAACATAATTTTCGGTTTAACTAATTTCGTTTCCGTGTTCCTTGCGTTTTCACGGTACGTTAAATCATTAGAAAATGTAACTATAGCATCAAACAGCTCTATTCCGATTTACTGAATTAATTCTGTAGTGAATATACTGCAGGTGTGTGCATCTTCTGCAATAGAGAAGTTAGAAATGAGATAATCAAACGAATTTAATAGAAACTGTAGAGATTTAAGGGTTGAAATGATATATCTTTTGCTTGTATTTTCATCGATGACATAGAATAGAATAGAATATATTTATTGCCAATAAACAAATACATGTTGTCTGACAGTAGCATCTAAAATACAGGTAGTACAATAAACAAAAAAACAACGTTCACAACGTGAAGGCGTGTCAAAACTTGAACTTGATAAATTCATCAAATGAATAAAAAGGTTGTTCTAATAAGATGTTCTTTAATTTGCGTCTAAATGTAGTTAAATTAGGGAATCCAATATAAACCGAGGCAATTTATTGAAGAAGGAAAAACCCATAAAGTATAGAGAATTTTTGCAGAGAGAGGTGTCAGTTTTTGGAAGATTTATACTATTGCAGTTACGAGTGTTGTAAGAGTGAATGTCCGCTCGGTAGGTATATTTGCTTCTATGTTTAAACACCATACTCACCGACTCATAGATAATCAATGAATATAGTGTCAGTATCCCCTGAGAAATAAAAAGAGACGACAGTGGGCTCTGTTGTCTTCGCCGCCAATCACCCTCACGGCCCTCTTCTGTAATTTTAGAATTTCAGATAAATTGGTCGTCGTAGTGAAACCCCATGAGGAAATGCAATATCTCATGCGAGACTCAAATAGTGCAAAGTATACCCCTCTGGCCGTATGCTCCCCAAGATTTTGTTTTATGATTCTTAGGGCATAGCAGGCTGATGACAATCTCCTCGACAACAGCTGGACATGCTCGGTCCACCCCAAGCCAGTATCCACGGTAACACCTAAGAATTTAACATTAGTCGACGGGGACAAAAGATTGTTATCAATCACGATATTGAGGCTGGTACGTTGTTTGTAAATTAATAATTTAGTTTTGCTAGCGTTGAGAATAATTTCATTAGCTTTAAACCACTCACAAACTCTAGATATGTCGGCGTTGATTTGTTCTTCCAAAACGCCACACTCCGAAGCATGCCAAGTCAGTGATGTATCGTCGGCGAAGAGAATCGTGTTAGACTGACGAGCCACATGTGCCAGGTCGTTAATAAATATTAAAAATAACGTAGGTCCAAGCACCGAGCCCTGCGGCACACCACACACTACCCGGCCAAGTGTTGAATCTACGCTACCACCCCCAACCCGCAGCCTTACAAATTGGCGACGGTTCGCCAAATATGAGCGGAACCAGTCGTTTACTTTGCCCCTAAAGCCGTACCTTTCAAGTTTTCTAAGTAGAAGTGAATGGGGAACACACTCAAATGCTTTAGATAAGTCGCAAAACACCGTGGCCGTTATTTGTTTTTGGTTAATTTTCTCGAAGACGTGATAGAGAAAGTTAAAAAGGGCGTCACTAGTTGACACTCCAGGGCTAAAGCCGTACTGGCAGCAAGAAAGTAAACCTTCAGCCTCCAAAAACTTTCTAACTCTCAGATCAACAACCCTCTCATATATCTTTGACAGGGTTGGGAGAACAGAGATAGGTCTATAATCCGATAATGTGAAGCCATTTCCACCCTTATGTATTGGCGTGATTCTTGCGAGCTTTAGACAAGATGGAAAAACAGAGTTTAAAAATGAAAGATTAATTAACTCAACCAGGAAATTTAGAGCTTGGGGTGGTAATAAAAGTAAGATTTGTGCGGAGATATCGTCGTAGCCTTTAGAGTTTTTGTTTTTAATGTTACGCATTATACCGATGATTTCATGGGTGTCTGTTGGCAAAAAGAAAAAAGATTTGTCATGATTGAATTTAAGGAATGACATAGGGTCTGCATTTGTACTGATGCAACTAGTTAAATTAGAGGCTATGTTCGAGAAGTAGTTATTCAAGTGTTCAGCAACAGCCCTAGGGTCATCCAGCATCACATCATCTTCTGATATACTGATCTTTGCCGTTGCCTGTTTGGTAGAACCGGTCAATTCCCGCACCACCTTTCATGCCTCTTGAGATAAATCTCTGGATGACTCCAGTCGCTCGCTGTAGTATTTTTTTAGATTCGCTAATCACTGTTTTCAAGATACGTTTATATTTTTTATAATATTGACTAAACCATAATTCATTATAAAATGTATTCATGTATAGCAAAAATCTTTTATTTTTAATTGATATTTTAATGGCCTTTGTTAACCAGTGCTTTTTGGAGTTTTTATTCTTAATTTTAGTTAGAGGGAAAGAGTCATTAATAAGATCATTAATAGTGCTAGAAAACAAAATTTTTATCAATATTGATGACGTCATTGACCGGCCACCAACATACATAGTTTTATTTTCATAACTAAACAATGTAGTAGTATTGTGTAATACGCTCGATGTTGGTCACAAAATGATTTGTATGCCATGATTATGGAAAGGTGAAAGAACCCTGATATCAATTCTTTTACGTTAATATTTGGTCATATTATTGATGGAAATCACGACAATGTCACGTACTTGAGTCACATTAACGTTATATTAGTTTACACCTCATTTTTGACACCAATTTTAACTTACGACTCCTTAGTCTGGAGCTCTACAGTCAGTCATAGAAAAAATTTAACATTCTTGAAAATAAGATCTTGAGATACATCACTAATGCACCGTGGTACAGTTGGAGAAAAAAGTATCCTGCCAGTGTGCTTTTTACTCAAACCCTACGAAAACTTTATTGTCCTAGTATGCAAACAAAGAATATCTGTATCGCTAAGACAAGAAAGTACCCGTGAGTTGTGAGCAATGGGCGTCCTTCTTATGCACACTGGCAGGATACTTTTTTCTCCAACTGTACAGGGTGTCCCGTTTCAACGTGGATCTTAGATATCTGCCATATTTGTTGTGTTGTATTTGTATATATTCGATTTCGTTACTAAAATTTTCATTATTCGCCTACTTTAGAATACCTTTAAAAAAATAGGAAAAATGCAATTTTCCTCTAAACTAAAAAAAAATATGGCACGTGATACATCGTTGAATTTGTAATAAAAATGGAATCAGATACCGGCTGTACTTTTGTTTCGGGCCATATAAAAAAATAAAGTTGATGATGGTTTCTCGAAAACAAAACGTCGGATATAAAATTTAAAAATACCGTCATGTAGTACTTTAAAAGTGCCAATGAGAAAGTGTTATTAGTTTTTTGCTATCTCTTCAAATAAAGTCAGAAAGAAATAAAATCCATATTGTCAAATACCCGTTTCTCCCAAATATCTCAGCAGGCCATGAAAATTTTTCAAGTTTCTAAACGGCATGTAAATAAGCTTCAAAGAACGCAACTTTTTCCTAATTTAATCTAAGCTGTATCTCCTACAGGTACTGAGATTCCCATGCTTAGGATCATTATCTTGGACACACTGTATACATGAATGGAAAGGTATTAGAATGAGAAATCTATCGATCTAACAAAATATATAGGGTGCCATTTAAAAAAATGAAGTCTATCTGGAAACGAAGTTCCGGAAATGCGTTGAATCATTTCTGACAACCGGAAGTAGGTATTCATCTTCTGTTGATGTCATTGTCTATACCGGACTATATAGTTTACATATTCTTGATTTCAGTTCGATAACTATTTTCAGAATCAAGCTATCGCGGCATACGAAAAACACCGAATCGGGATAGGTTTTACAAAAACGTAAAATATCTCCATAACTATCAGGAATAGGGGTAGGGTGATTTGTATAAAGTGAGAATATTTTTTAGCGTACTATTCAAAAATGCCAAAATATATAGGGTGTCCTATTTAAAATAACGGAGCAAGTATGTGTTTACCTACTTTTGAGACACTCTGTATAGTTAAAAATATTGTTAGGTTATGTAGAACATAAATTGGCATAACTTTTCTTTATAACTTTTTTGTCTATTTTCACAAGTATGGCAGATATCTAAGATCCACGTTGAAACGGGACAGCCTGTACGTGAGACATGCAGATCCACCAACATCTGAATATGCCTATCCTACTTCAACACGCTGCCACGCTGGTCACAAAAACATTCGAGAGGCTCTCGAGATCTGACAATATTAAAGGGTTAAAAGTCTTGGAATCCAACCCTGGGAAAAAAGAAGGAAAATCTTATGACCAACACAACTTAACCTTTCATTGACGGAAATTTCAAAATTAGGTGATTAAATTAGGAAGAACATACTTGTTGCACTATCACGTTTTCGTCGAATCCATGCAATAATGAAAAACATTACAGTATATGTATTAACACGAACAACTTAAGAGATTATCTATCCGACAACATGTTCTCTGTACAATGACAGCGCTAGAAATAAACACGTCATTAATATGTGACGACACACTCACGAGAAAGAGATTAAAACTTGGATATGCAAAGTCTGTTATGTAAAACGTTTTGAAGTATGTATAACAAAGCGGAAAACTGTAAAGAACTTCTGATATGATAGGATCATTGACGGGGTTAAAAATGTGTATCTCTTGCATCATCTAAAAGTATTCTATTGATTCCATATTAAACAATCTTTTGGACAGCACCCTTTTTCAAGTTTTTTCTTTTAATTTGTTTTTGTACAGTGCTAATCAGCCGGATTTTCTAAATTACGTTATACAGGAATATCTATAGGCACCTGGATACCTATTAAGATCGGACAGGCAAGGTTTACATTGAGATTATAGAAAATACAGCCGACAATGATGACAAAAAGAGTTATAATAGAATCGATCTGTTGAATGCAAGAAACTACCCAGAAATTTGTTAAACCTACTTCGGCAGTCCAAGATGCAATTTCACCTTCAGTAAATAATGAAGCATCTTTGCAAATTACAAGTGTTAGAGTGATTCATTTTTGCAAAAGAAATAATAAATAAACAGAATTATAAAAATTGAGAGAAAGACCTTTGGTGAGAAAACAAGGATATAATGATATCAGAATTGCTATTTAGAATTAATATAATTTAGTACTATTAGAAGTAATCTAAAATTCTAACATTGCTATTACTGACTTTAACTAACACATAGATCTATTTCGCTGAACCCTGTATAAACACAAATATTATCTAGCTAAAACTAATCTAAAATATATACAAGACCAATTTATTTAATATTTATACGATATTTACAACAAATTATCGCTTAAACTAAACAATTAATAAAATACATCTACTTTACTCTCTATAAACAACAAAAAATCAAGCACTAAAACACATCTATGAAGAAAATATACATACCTAGGTCTGGCTATTGCCGAATACATTCGATCAAGTTCCAGCAATGTCTTCAGCATATCTTCAGTTTGAGGACTGGGTGCTGCTTTCGTCCAATTACTTTCCATGAGGATTACTGCGAGCAATGCTAACAACCAAAAACTGGACGATTTCATCTTTATTGCGTTGAAGTTTCTTTTTTGTTTTCGTTAAGGGTGCTGTAGAATGTCTACTATTTCACGACCGTTGAGACTGAAATCAAGGAGAAAATTATTTCTAAACAGTCAGCGATTATAAAAGATAATCCACCATTCTTGGTGCAATCTTCTCGCGTGAAAATTTTAATAGGTTATGGAGCGGCGAAAGAATGCTAATGAAATGCTTAATTTCATTAGATATGAATGTTTCAAGGACATTAGCTTATGAATACAAATTAGTTTATTACGGCTGAGGGAATTTTAAGAAAAATGAATTTATAAAGCGGTGCGACAAAACTGTGCATAGAAATTGAAAACTGTGTGTTAAAAAAGACTTCATTTATTTGATATGGTTTTAATAAATCAAAAATACAAAGCTTCGTAATATAAATTTCACTTGTCTAAACCACTGTCTTTAATTTAAAACATAAATTTCATGTTAGCACTTGCGTATATGTAGCTACTCAAGAATACAAGTTGGAAAAGTTTCACCGATAATTCGACAACAACAAAAAAAAACACCTTACTTAGATGAAATTCGGAAATCTACGTCCTTCATTATCATATCTATATTATCGAAATGTTCCGATCTCTTATCCGCCAAGACGTTACAGTGAACGAAACTGTCAACTTGTACCGTTCCTATTACAAAACGGGAACATCTATATATCTTATATCTCGCTGTAAAGCATCTAAAATACGTCATTTCATATTTATCTCAATTCCGCGAGAGCTCACCTAAAATTTCTAGGCATTGTGTATTACAGGTCACTCCTAATATGAAAGAAATTCAGGTTTCAATTCAGTTACCCAATATGTCGAAAGATTCTGCTGAGATAATATGTTATATTACGAATTTTTTTTTTTTTTTGATGACATAACATCAGTACATAAAAATTTATATTCTATAAAGGTAAATATGATAAACCGAAAAACACAAAAACGAAGATATTTATTTGAAAATCATGATGGTAATCCAAAATCTTGTAGGAATGAACAAACACTTCTCGAGATAATTTCTCAAACTAGAAACAAGTTAAGAAAATGTAAACAGTGAAACAAGCTGCAGAATCTGAAAGCCGCATAAAGTTCAAAAGTTGTAGATTATAAAGGAATATGGTTTTTCTATAAAAGAGTTTATGGTAGTGGATCTAGAGTCTGGACCTATAGGTACTAAGTTTAGGTACCGTAATTTCACACAATTATGATCCCAGGTCACTAGTATGATCCAAATACCTATATTTGCGAAAACACGCATACTTAAACCACAGGGGACATCTAGTGGTCCGTTTATGTACTTAAAAAACATCATCCAAGTCATTCATCGATATTGTAGGTATCTATGCACTCTATCGACCATACTTCTTTTACTTTTGACGGTTAAAATAAATTACGTGTTGTACCTAACCTTAGTAGTGTAACCTTTGCGATGCAGATGTAACCACAGCAAATAGTTTTTCTGCCCAATAATGTATGTGACAAGTAAGTTATTACTTTAAGTTCAACTATGGTCCAATCTTTTTGTGGACCATAGTTGTGTACCAACTTTTATTTACACTTTTTCTATAGTTAGGTTCTGATGGCGCCACCAAACAAAAAGGCGGAAGACCTTATAAGTGACAGAAATTTAGAGCTATGCCTAAGAAATATTCCCACAAAATACTGAGACAGCGACATACCTCGTAGTTCCATTATATTAAAACTAAAAGCAGTGCGTGAAAAAATCAAAGATCACCATGACGCCAATGTGTTTTTTTTGGCCGGCAGAAGAAAGGGAGTTTGTCAAGCATGCTACAACTATGCGCAAATTTGGATTTCCTATAACGTTGTTCAATTTTAGATGCATTGTGAAAATGTACTTGGAAAGCCAAGACCGTAGAGTACCAGTATTTAACAATAACTTACCCGGAAAACGTTGGGCAGAGTGCTTTTTAGAACGTCATAAGAAGGAATTATCGCCGCGGTTTTGCAGCAATATCAAAAGTGCCGGGGCAAGTAAGGACGTCGTGCCGCCAAACCTTATTTACAAATACGATGAAACAAATTTAGTGGACGAACCTGGCAAAAAACGAATCTTATCTAAACGTGGATGTAAATATCCGGAAGCCATGCTGCAAGTATTATGATAACTATAAACAAACGAAAAAATTTGGGACACTTGGACTGAAGGAGGCCCGTCAAACACTACGCACAATCGATCTAAATCTGGCTGGTTAGACAGTTCCAGCTTTGAGGATTGGTTCTTTTCAACACTATTGCCAATATTAAGAAGGACCAATGAAAAGAAGGTCTTAATTGGTGATAATCTCAGTTCCCGCATTAGCTTAATGGTCTTAAGAGCTTGTGAGAAACACAACATTGCATTCATAGCGCTCTCTCCAAATTCTACCCACTTGACGCAGGCATTCGGGATAGCCTTTCTTCGGCCATTCAAATGCTATTGGCGGCAAATATTAAATGAGTGGAAGGCGACGCCAGATGGACAAAGGATGCCGACAATTCCCATTGTTAAATAAATAAAGTTCTTCCTAATTCAGCGGTTAATTTACAAGCTGGATTTAGAAAGGCTGGCATATTTCCTCTACGTGCAATCAAAGTTTTAGAGCGCCTGCCATCATATATTGATCGCAATGTCATAGACCCAAATACAAGTGCTGTTTCTGATAGGTTTATAAAATATATCGAGATGACAAGAAAACAAACAGTAGAACCAGGAGCATCCATAAAGAGACGAAAGAAGAAGCTTGATGTTGAGCCGTCTGCCAGCAAAACTATAAGCTGCTCAAAAAAAAAAGAAAAATTTCTCGAGAAACCAAAGGCTGTAGAAAGTTCCAGTAACGAAGAAGTAGCTTCAGAATCGTCAATAAACTTATCAAACATTGAACAGTTCTTAGAAGAAGAGGATGAACAAAATGTTTCAAATAAAGAGGTCGCCCATGATAGTTTTCTTGCAGCAAAACACAAATTTGTGATTGTGAATTATGAAGGAAGATACTGGCCTGGGCAGGTTACAATAGTGGAAACTAATGGGGCTTATGTTACATGCATCGCCAGATCTGGTACATTATGGAAGTGGCCAGAGAAAGAAGATTGCCTTTTTTATCATCAAGAAGATATTATACTATCTATAAGCAAACCTCAACAGAAAAGCACCACAAGGGAGCTCTTTCATGTGCCTGAACTCGAGATAATATGGGGTAAACCAAAAAAATTAACCAGCTAATAATTTAAAATGTTTAATGTATTATTACCATGTAAAAATAAATACTTTTTCTTACTTCTGTTTGCACAAGTGCGTTTTATTTTACACGCTATTTATTGCCGTATAATATAGTTGCATGACATTCTCCCAACTATGACTCTATAGGGATTTATTATGTAAAATATCCAATGGCCTATTGTTATATACTATGTAACGCAACTATGGGCCGAACTTTGGTCAAAAAAATGTATGAGTAAAGTTTATATATGTAGCGCAACGAACGGATCTGATCTGTTTCTAACGTTTTTATCAACAATATCAACAAAATATAACATTTGATCTGTTTGATTTCACAAACTACACATAGAACCACAAAAAGGAAGGTAATATTAGACCATAGTTGTGTGAAATTACGGTAATTGTAAGAAACAAAAGAATAGATAGTTTATAGATAGGTAAATGAATTGAATCAAAAGAATAGATTATAGAAGGTAGCATTCCAATTGCGAAGCCACCTAGAAAGTTAGCACAAACTATTGTAAGTAAACTAAAAACCAAATTAGATGAATTAGAAATGGGTAAACAACTTAGTTGTAATTGAAAAATCCGATGGCTCATTGAGACTTTGCCTTGGTCCCCAAGACTTAAATAAATGCATTAAAAAAGAATTTTATGAAATACCTAGTTTATGTGATATAAGTAAGTTCGAAATTAATTGGCTAGAATTTTTTTACATTACTTGATTTTAAGGAAGGCTTCTATCAGGTAGAGTTAGATGAAAAATCTAGCATTCTAAATCTAAATTTAATAGATTACCTTTTGAATTAGTCTTGCACCTGAATACTTTCAAAAGCTAAATTTTAAAAATGTTGGCAGTATACCTAATGTATTAGTATATTTTGATGATATTCTCTCATTACTGGAGATTCAGTTGAAGACCATGACAGAACTTTGAAATTAGTTAAAGTTAAATTAAACATAAACAAATTACA
>CM043020.1:91561666-91601622 GCA_023690525.1 Holotrichia oblita
GCCAACTCTATGTTTAGGGTTGAATATCTCAGCAGTGGTGTACCTTTAGCAAAAAAAGATATATAGACATACAGTGATATTTTTACATAAACTTTATGTATCCGAGATATTGCCCACATATTCATGGATATCCTGTATATTCAATTTTATAAGGTTGTCAGTTTTGACGGGTTCCAAAATATTGACAGGAAAATTTATTACAGAAAACTGTCTTATTTACTCCTTTTTTGTCTTCAATAATGACGAGAATCAGAGGACAAAATAAGTACGATAAAAAGTACTTCTCGGTGACCTATTATACTGTGGAGTAAAATTGGCTGCCTACACAAGTTTCTATATGTATTTTGTGAGCATGATTTTTTTCTCATTTGTTGTAAATTACCATAATTACACACTTTATATTTAAAAACTAAGATATTGAGCGATCTTGATCGTTTAATAGTACTGGCAATTAAGAAATTCTTTGTAGATAGTTTCTATAGTCATTTACAGAAACTAACTTGCGCCAGCTTTTAACGAAGTGCTAAACTACATCTGGAAAGAAAATACAATAATTATTAAGAAACCAGTTAAGTATTAAACAATACCTGTAAGCTACATATCAAACTTCAATGATATATAGAATTAAAACTATAATCTTAATTTTTTATGTTTTCATTGATGCAATTTAATATTATCTTACAGAATTTCGTCCAAGTAAATTCTGATCGTTTAATACAGATGGCACTAGATGCACCTGTCATCAAACCTGCCTTCAATTAAATATTTCACAACAAACATAACCTGGAAGTAACAAAAATTTGATTTACATGTGTATAAAGAAACCAAATCGATCGTATTATTTTCACAAAGTTCTCGGAGAAGATGTTTAAGAATACATTTCAGAGTGGCTTCCTATCTATACTATACAGTATCGGTAGTAAACCGTTACAAATATGGGACAAAAAAGTTAAAAACGGTCATATAAAAAGGATTACCGACGAAGATATTCAATCTTTGGTGCTTGAAGTTGTGGGTTGTAATGTCAGTACGACCTATATAACTTGTCCCGCTGATCCACGTAAAACACTAGGTATAAAATTGCCATTCTTAGTAATGATCGTCAAAAATTTGAAGAAATATTTTACTTTTGAAGTACAGGTAACTCATTCTTGTATTTATCGAATTAAGGTGTATAATTTACCACGTTAAAATTCTTAATTAAAGATTTTAGATGACAAAAATGTAAGACGAAGATTCAGAGCTAGTAATTATCAATCTACAACGAGAGTGAAACCGTTTATATGTACCATGCCGATGAGATTAGACGATGGCTGGAATCAGATACAATTTAACGTAGCTGATTTCACTAGGCGAGCTTACGGTACAAATTACGTGAGAGACTTTAAGGGTGCAAGTGCACGCGAATTGCAGGATACGACGAGTGTATTTCTCCGACAGATTGTACTCCGAGGATGAATTACCGGCTGAATTTAAATTATTCTTACCTATACAGAATAAAACACGGACATCTGTAGCACAATGATTGTTGATCTCTCATTTATAAATATATTTTGTTATCTTAAATTTCTGTGAAATTATTGTTTAAGGAAATAATGTATTTATTCAATGCGTAGAAGTGCGTTGCAAATAAAAACACTATTTATCTATTTCGTATTGTGTTTTATACTTTATATAAGATATTTGTAAATTTGATTCTAAAACTAAACATTAAAATTCAACATTTAATACAGGTTTTGTTTTATTTTATTTTTAATTTTTTACTCCATTTTCAGGTAAATGTTTTATTTTCCTGTTAGCAGTTTGACACAAATAGTTCACACAAAGTTTCTGCTGGAAATTCTTGCATACTTTTAATTTAAAAAAAAATCAATTTTTCGTACAATCAGTTCTTGGTATCTTCCATCTTAAACAAAATATCTTTTCCAATGGCTTTACTATACCCCTTGTTGTTTGCTAGTGTAGACAATTAGTTAATAATTGTAGACTTAGGCTTAGAGTTATTAAAACAATTACATCTACTGACATATATAACAATTATGGGGAAATTTGCTAAGTATGATAAACACCTTACGTGTGTGGAAGTCATTCAATCTTATATATCAAGTTTCAATTTCCTACATAATTATAAACTGTAACCTTTGTGCGTATAAAATTGCTACGTTACGTAGGTGCTAATATACTTTTACTACTTTGCTATATTGATGAATTGACGTCTTAGTTATATTAATAAATAAACAATAACTTATTTGAATTGTCATATAAATGACCTTTTATAAATGTGTGATTAGTTTTGAGAATTTTCAAGATGACTATGATTCAGTACCATAAAATGTAAAAACAAGAAATCTAAAAATCCCCCCCCATTCTGACTTTAAAAATGCGTTTCAATTAGTAAATTTATTCGCAGAATATGTCACGACGAGATTCAGTTGCAAGAATACACGGAACTAATAAATATGTAGTACATACAGGTTCTAATTTTAACTCAGATAGCTGAGGATATCTTCTAGATATCCATTTTATGTCCAAATGTGATGCCTATCACCATGTTTATGGATGTGTAACGGACATCTCATAGACGTCCGCAAAATCATATAGACATAATAAATACAGGTAATGAGCGAAAATAATAATGAGAACCGACATATACAGGTATTAACCAATCATATTTAGAAAAAAATAAACACAAAATGCAAGAATTTGACCGCTAAAGCTGGTTTTCCTTTTTTGCGTACATATTTACTAAGGGCTGTAAGATTAAACTGTGTTGTTGCAGGTTATTTACGTAAATCGAAGGAATGTGCTTTGGTCAAAACAGCAGATGACGTACACTTATTCCACACAGGCAGAACGAAATAAATTACTAGTTATGACGGAATAGAATCAAAGCGGGAAAATTAATTTTGTTTGTTTTTAACCAAACTAGAATTGAGATTGAGATAGGTATCTACCAAGGTTAATACAATATTATTAATGCGAAAACAGTTCTATTAGGCAGATATACTGTGTGAACTGTTAGATAGAAAGAAAGTTATCACCTTCATACAACATTCAAATCGTTTAAAAAATAAAGAAATTGAAAAATTAGCGATTGGAAGCCATTATTTAAATTCTGGCAACAAAAATAAAAGGAAATACGGTGATATTTATATAATTTAGATATGTTGAAAACAATATACGTATGAAAAAGTATCCAAATGTATTAATGAATAATAATCTGTCACTACGTAAATATAATTTTGGGGACGTCTACGTTTAGAACTGGTTTTTTTTTTAATATCTTCCTTTTCCCTCTTACAACTTTTTCACTGGATAACTAGGAGAAAGGGTTACTCAATTTTTTTCAAGTAAAGTTTTGTGTATACCAGGTCATTCAGGAAAAAAATTCCTAAGTTCAATTTGTTTATTTATTATAATAGTTACAAAATGCAATACGCTAACGTAAATTAAAGATGAGTTGGAAGCTGTATACGGGGGCTCTGGACGATCATTTACCACAGTGACATTTTGGGCAGCAGGATTTAAACGTGGCCGTACAAGCTTGGCAAACAATGAGCGTTCCGGACGTCCAAAACCTGTAACCACTGACGATAACATCGCTAAAATTCACCAAATAATACTAAACGACCTTCAAAAATATTTGAAGTAGTTTTGAAGAATCAATTGATGAATCCCTTAGTAAGAAATCATTTGATCTCTCCAAGTCAACATGAATTTTTAGGTAATAAATCAACAAACACTGCGTTGTCGCAGAATTGACAAAATTCTACATAATTTAAACCAGACACAGTATGTGGCTTGTGTTGCATGTGACTTAACCAAGGCGTTTTATTTGGTTAGTATAAGGGGCAGGGCCTACAATTTACTCGAGTCATACTTGCGTGGACGAAAGCAATACCTATACAGAAATAAAACATTCTCATTCGGACGGCTTTATCAGGTATCATCGTTCGGAAATTAGTGATAATAAAATTGGTGTCCCTCAGGGATCTATTTTGGGACCCTTGTTATTTCTCATATATATTAATGATCTTCTTCGTTTCGTGTTTGGCGAGGTCACGCTGTACGCAGACGACACGTCAATAGTGTTGCTGGGCATCCTATTCCAATTATTCGATTAATCGACTACGCATCTATTCAAATGTTACTAACCTGGCTTTGTCTAATTCCTTCAGAAACAATTCCTTCAGAAACATAAGTTCCCTATTAAAAATATCGAATTTGGCCCACTCTGCTGACTTCCATGGCTACTCAACAAGAAACCCAAACTATGTACGATGTGATGTTATAAACTTAAGTAAATACCATAATTCTTATATCTACCTGGG
Organism: Holotrichia oblita; assembly: GCA_023690525.1. Classification (NCBI taxonomy): domain Eukaryota; kingdom Metazoa; phylum Arthropoda; class Insecta; order Coleoptera; family Scarabaeidae; genus Holotrichia; species Holotrichia oblita. Next base: position 91,565,998 of record CM043020.1, read on the forward strand.
TACAAAGATTTATAACTCTTTACTTATTGCGTTGAGACAGGGTTCGCTTACACGATTTAGGGCCGAATTGAAGAGATATTTGCAGTCATACAGTGGATGAGTTTATTCGCCTCCCCGCTGGCTCTGGATATTGAGGCCCAAGTAAATAAAATAAAACAAAAACAGAAAATGTGGCATAACTTTTAGTATGTATGTATATGGGTATAGGATTATAATTTTATATATGACTAATGATAGATTAATCAGTTATAATAGTGTATTGTATTTTGTTAGCATTCAATACCACTGGTCAAGAATAGAATAATAATTAAAAACAAATATATGTCGAAAGAACGTGTTTGTCATAATATTAAATCAATATTTAGGTATGAGAAAGTTGTTCCTCGTTGGGTGTTGCGTTTGCTCACATTCGACCAAAAACGTGTTCAAATGAACAGTTCCAGGTTGACGCAGTTTAGGCGCAGTAAATCCGAGTTGTGGCGCTGATGAGTTGGTGTAGATGAGACTTGGATACGCCAATATACTCCTGAAATAAAAGTACAGTCAAAACAGTGCACTGCGAAGGAGAAATCGCTCCTCCAAGAAAAAAGGGAAAAAAACTGTTTTTCACCTGGGAAAGTGAAGGCGATTGCTTTTTTGGGATAATCGTGGAGTTATCTTAATCGATTATCTTCAAACAGGAAAAATCATTACAGCAGGATACTACACGTCATTACTTGACAAGCTAAAGGCAGAAATTGCTGAAAAACGGCCACATTTGCAGGAAAAAAAAATTGTTTCATCAAGGCAATGCGTCGTCTCACACCTCAGTTGTTGCCATGGCAAAAACCTACGAATTACGGTTTGAACTGCTTTACCACCATCCTTACTCGCCAGATGTAGTCCCAAGCGACTTATTTTTGTTCCCTAATCTAAAAATTGGGCTCGTAGGACAGAGATTTTTGTCAAATGAGGAGACCATCACTTTCGTAAACAGTTGTTTTGCAGAGAAGCACGTAACCGTCCATAGAATATCCAATGTACATTCCTTGTTGGATATGCGGATGTCCAAGGGATATTCGTCATATGCACGTTTCATTCACGTTTCATCATGTAGAAGCTTGTATTCAATCAATGCAAAGCAATTTCAAAGAGGTAATAAGTTATTTGATATTAGATCAAACTTCAGAAAATATACCATTGACTTCTATACCAAGACAACATATTAACATTCCAAAAAATATAAAATTAGCAGATCCATAGTTTTATCGCTCAATGGAGATCGAGTTATTAATTGGTGCTGAGATATTTTTTAAACTCTTAAGTGTAGCTCAAATAAATCTAGGTCCAAATCAACCGCGTTTGCAAAAGACATTGTTAGGTTGGGTTGTATCTGCAAAATGCGCACTAAATCGGTCGTTCCAACAAAATTCGATCTATAATAACTTTATAACAAATCAAGATCTGGATAAAAACATAGCGAAGTTTTGGGAATTGGAAAATTTGAACGATACTGAGAGTTGGCGTCACATCAGTACAAAAGAAAACCCTTCTGACTTAGTATCAAGAGGTCTTTCTCCAACCAATTTAATTAAATAAATTAAATAATAAGTTATGGTGGAACGCTCCTCCATTTCTCATGCAAGAAAAAACATACTGGCCTGAAAGTAGGTAAACTGTGGGGTTTCTAACGCAACCAGTCTTCGTGGACACGCTGTATAAGCCGTACTGTGACAGCTAAAATCTGTGTGAAACCACCAAATTATCATAATTATGGGGTTAAACGGGTCGATGGCCGCAGTGGTTAGGCGGCTGACTATCGTTGTGAGAGGACGATAGGCGCCGGGGTTCAATTCTCTGGAGGGCCGGTGACATTTTTCCAGAGAGTTTAATCCCGGATCGACTTGCCATTCGCTGTTGGGAGCAAAGTGATTAACAGCGCGGTATCATAAAAGGCGATATAATGCTGTCACAAAGCCAATTGAACACAACTTACACACACAAAAACTACACCGCGAGAGTTGCAGTGATAGCCAGACAAGTGATACAGCTTACGGAGTCACTGCAACTAAGCACCCACCACACATTAAAAAAAAATGACAGTTTGACAGGTTTTAGCTGTGAAAATACGGTTTATACAGCGTGTCCACGAAGAATGGTTGCGTTAGAAACCCCACAGTTTACCTACTCCTGAATCAAGGTCATTCAATAGAGTAGCTAATACACCAGAACAAAAGAAGATCGTAAATGTTGTAAGATCTGATCAAAATCAAATTTTCTAATTTATACAAGTTACAGCGCATTCTAGCTTACTGTTTGCGTTTTAAAAATAACATTTGTTCGCGCATAATAGAAAATTTCACGAACATTGAAACAGAATCATTAAAGTTAATCGAATTATCAAATGCAATAAACCCTTTGTTAAAACTGTGTCTGTTACAATCCTTCGAAATAGAATACCATCAATTATGTGCTATAGGTAATGTTGCTTCTAATAGTAATAGTAATTGACTATGTCTCAATCCATTCCTAGACGAAAAATCAATTTTTATGTTGTTAACGTTTGCTTTTCTAACTTGTTCTAATGTTTTAGTAAAATAAAACTTTTATTTCAAAAAATTTACCATGTCTTTCAACATAAAAGTTGATTTTTCTCGAAAACGGTCAACTTTAAAGCTCATCACCAACAGTACCTTTTTTGTGTAGAAAACATTGGCAGTTCAAATGGGCGTCTCAAAACCGTATTTTTTCCAGTGGCGTAGAAGTTGGGGAGAGAAACAACCACTACCCTTTCAAAATCTTCACCAATTATGATTTAAAAACAAATTCCCGCACACAACTTAGCTTATTATAAGTAGAAAATGCTTACAAAAGCTGTTTTCTTTACGACAAACTGTTCCGGAGATATTTCCAAAAAAACGATGTTTTTTTATTAAATTTCAACACTTCATCTCGAAGGCATTTTAGAAGGTAAGTTCGTAGAAACTTTTTTTCCAATTTTTGGACAAGCTATCACATCCTGAAGTCCTGCGCATATATTGTGAAACACCCCTGTGGTTCTTACAGGGGATTTTAATGTGAACTTTTTGGACAGTACTAATATAATTAGCACACGTCTGTTGGATCCATTACAAAGTTACAATTTGCATCAAACTATCTTTGAACCAACAAGGATTACAAATAATTCTTCTACATGTATACACAACATTTTTACTCCACACATACTCCACGAAAAGAGGCTATTTACAAAAAATAACCTCTTCGAATTAAAGGAAATACTGAGAATATCCATATTCGGATATCGTATGGATGTCCATCAAATGATATCATAAAAGAAAGGTCGTCCATATCTACATATCTTATGGATATCCTATATTATACGTCCATAGACATTCGGACTTATTATAGACCTGTAATGGATGTCCACTGGACATCGTTTTTGTTATCTAGGACGCCGAGTACTATTCGGGCGGGTTGAAGAGACGTGAGCACCGCTGGGAGAACATATATAATAGCAAAATTAATTTGTTGTAAAGTTCTCGTCCCTACATTCCTGCTTGTTTTCTGTTGCTTTAATTTAAATGTAATTATTTAATATTTCATTGATTTGTTTGCTTATGTTACGTCAATATTATAGAACCTGTAAATCACGTTTTAAATCTTGACCAAGAAGATAGTATTTATTGCTGCAGACAGAATGGTGATTAAGGTTCCGTTAAAGTTAGAGGTTTGTGGTTAGAATAATTTAGTAATACATATAATAACACAGACATAACAATACTAATATCTCTCATGCAGTGACGCTGCACTAATTACACATTTAAAATTTGTTTATCATTTAAACTGTAAGTTACAAGTATCCAGTACACGTGGAATATTCAAATAGTGACGACTCTCATTCAACTTCTTTATTAGAAATACATTCCTATGTTTCCAAAAACATTTATCATAATCTTAATAAGTATTTCCACAACACTTATCAGGGTTTTTTAATGCATCATCAATTCGAGCCTAGTACATACTTGTTACAATTAATTATCGTGAATAATGTCGGTTATATTTGATCGTTATCATAAATTTATATAGAATTTCTATATAGTCCAGTCAGTGAAAAATGGAAATGCCACTTTATGCCGCATGTTTCCACGACAATATACTGTGGTTTCCATTTCTATTTTGCCATCGATTAAACAAAAAGTTGCGTTTATTGTTTGCGTTAGGACGCTTTTTGAATTTTTAATAACTGAATTAATCATAGATGTACACACATACCTAGTTGTCTATTTGTAATTTGTAGAAATAATTTCAATTAATTCACATTTTTGTTTATTTAGCTTCAACGAACTTTTAAAAGAATTTTAACCAAAACTCTTACTTCCTTGTTCCAAATTAGGCTCGCTACTACAACAAACTGGCTGAATTGACTTGTAAAATGTAATAGCACCATATCCTTATTTATATATTATAGTAACTGTCAATTTTTTCGTTCTTAAATTAAATAATAATGATTAATGTAATACATGTGGTAATACGAAGCCAACCAATAATTATATTTAATTCATCAAATTTATCAATTTTTTGTCGTAATTACACTACAACAAAAAAATGACAACTTAATTTTTCCTTATTATAAAAAAATACCAACTATATAAAATTTTTCGCTACTTATTTAATATAAATTATTGTATAGGTATTTCTATTGAGATAGATGGTATTGATCAGCAAACCTCTGACATTTATCGATTGAGAATGAAAATTATGCGGTAGCACCATTAAATGTGGTCTTGATTTTGTTCAGCATCACACCGTTTGCTTTTTTCGCCTAGCTTCGACAAGAAGATAAAAAAAAGAAGTGTACGTATTGACGTCATAACGATTTCCTGTTGTTAACTCTTTCTCGGAATGTCTTCAAATTGATTCCGTACGTCTATAATGTTGGCATATTTGCCTTGTAACTTTGAATAGATAATTATAATTACGCTTCCAGTATGTCCTTTTTATCTTTAACCGCTTGTTTTATTCGAATTTTGTTTTGTACAAGCAAATAAAAACGTTTAACCTATAGCTAGAGCATCAATTTTATTTAATTGGGTTATTAATAGTAATTATATACCAAGGGAGAGAAGACATTTTTCTCAGCCGAGTAGCAATTGCTAAGAGGCTGAGAAAAATCTTCTCTGCCGTGGTTTATATACTATTTTTTCCACTACTAGCATATTTAACTGCTTTCTCAATAATGTAATATAATAAGCCGTTCCGATAAATGTTTAATTTAAGATATCCATAGAAAACAAGTTAGTCTGTAAAAATTCATGTCTTGTCACAATTGGTCACAATACCAAAAAAAAATGTCAGGCAGTAGTTGTACTCCTTCAGAAATCCGCAAGGAAGCAAATCAAATAGAGTATCAAAAATACTGGTACACTAGCTTGCAATAAAATCTCGTACACCTTAATGTCAAGCAAGCTAATTTTTGAAAATTATTTTTCAATGTAAGCTGACTTTAGATTTGACGGATGTGACACGCTATGCATAGAGGTTATGGTGACTAAAAATAGTGTACTTTTGGAAATGAAACGTCAAATTAGAAATGTCACAAAAGGTGAAATCAATATAGGTAAAACTAGGTGTACGAGATTTTATTACAAGCCAGTACGTCAGGAATTAACATAAGCTGCCATAATTATTATTTTAATAAGTAGTGTTTACCAAATTACGTATTTCCTACTTTGTTTATTTATGTTAAATGTTAACCTAACCTTTTTTCTTGAATTGCGGATTTCATTCGTGCATCTATACGACATCTATGGTTTTATATTCAAATTATTTCGATTCTATACATTTTTATTGAATAAATCATAATTTTATTATTGTCAATTGTTTTTATTATTTACTAGTAGGAGATAATTTTTATTATTGACTACTAGGAGAGAAATTCATCTTCTCGGCCCGAAAACATATCAAATAATGACGTCTTCTAACGCTAGTAGTGGAAAAACAAAATAATTTATATATTTGCAAAACGTCTTTTTGCAAACCCAAACTTTGTCCAATTAAATATTCTATTTTTTTTTTAATAACGATAACATACATGATCAGTGAATTTGATCTGTCGGGATTCCCGTTTGCGCTAGATGACTTGCAGCAGTATCTTTATAAACTATTTCACACATCTAATTCGTTCCGTGCCAAAAATATAACCTAACACTCAATTCTGGCATATTTCTTCAGTTCCAATAAGCATATTTATGTAGAAAACAACAAAATAATTTGCTGCATACATTATTAACATTCGAAACAGTAAGGTTCGTAGAAAAGGTGACTTTGCAAAATCAGGTTTTACTAAATTACTATTTTTAATATTGTAACCATGCACGTCCGAATTATTTTGATACTGATCCATATTTGAATGAACATAGTTGATTGATGAAATATTCTCCACGTGATTTTTTTGTCGTGTTTAAACTAAATCATACGTCATATGGGTGTGTTAAAAAAAGGATAATTTATTTTAATTAGCTTTGCGAGATTGCATAACATCCTCATTTTTGTTAGAACCATTGTTACCAAACTATATATGGGATGTATCCAACATTTAAAGCGCTATTATACAGGGTGGGGACTTTAACTGGAACAAATTCGATAAAAAATTTGGGTGACAATTTTTGCGAAAAATGCTTGGACATATCAATTTTTATTTTTGAATATGGATTTTTTTGTGGTAAATTCATATATACAGGGTGGCCCGAAAATAAGTTACGACCGTCAACTTCATTTTTTCAAATGGAATGACCTGTTTTTTATTGTATTTTTGAAATTTTTATCGAAATATAAGTATGTTTTATGTACCATATCCTATACCTAAACTCAACAATTACCCAGAAATTTACGATTTATAATAACTAAGACCATATGTCTTAGGAATTTTTTTCTATCGTACAAAACATCCCATTTTTTTTTTAATATTGGTATTTCTGATTACTGACTTGCCACTGTTAAGTCACACATCAAATTGTAGTTACTAATTTATGACATAGACATATGGTCTTAGTTATTATATATCGTAAATTTCTCGATAATTGTTGAGTTTAGGTATAGGACATGGTACATAAAACATACTTAGATTTCGATAAAGAATTCAAAATTACAATAAAAAATAGGTCATTCTATTTGAAAAAATTTGGTGGTCGTAACTTATTTTTGGGCCACCTTATATATATTAATTTACCACAAAAAATCCGTATTCAAAAATAAAAATCGACGTGTCGAATTTGTTCCAGTTAAAGTCCCCACATTGTATACAGGACCTTACTGAAAAAGTAGGTCAATCCGTTGCTCATACATTCTTTGGCGTAAAATAATGGGATTTTGCTTATGTCACTCTGTATTTGAACGTCCTTTTCTCGATATACAAGGCGTCAAAGGTAATTTTTTTAAACTATATTTATCAAAATTTCTGGTGAGATATTTTTTTCAAATTTGCTACAGATTTTACTTTTATCTAAACACACCTTTTATAAGATTTGTAGCAAAAAAAAGAACTAAAAAAAAATAGGGGATGTGGTACCCAGTCGCCAGTTTTTTCTGACTAAGCTATTGATTAAGTTAGTTATAACTTATGCTATCTCGTAAAATAAACACCAAAACAAAATTTTACAAGACGCAAAATTTAACAAAACATCAGCTTACTACAAAAAATGCCTAATCCATAGGCGTTCGTCAGAAAAAAAATGGGCAGCCAAAAGTTACCACATCCCCTATTTTTTCATTCGTTTTTAGTAGTTCTTTTATTAAAAATAATAGAGAGGGTGTACTTAGATAAGAGTAAAATCTGTACCAAATTTGAAAACGATATCTCAAAACACATGCAAGATATTAATAAATATATATTTTTTAAAGTTAATATTGACATTTTGTATATTGAAAAAAGAAGCGTTCAAATAAAAAATGAGTTAAGAAAAGTCCCATTATTTTAGTCGAAAGAATATATGGTTAATGGTTTGATATACTTTTTTAAAACAGCCTGTATACAGAGCGAGCCACTAGAATTACGGCCAAGCTAAATAAAAATTTTAAAATCCCACCAGGTAAACTTATAGTGGTCTATAAGGAGCACATTTTAATAACGATGTAAATTTTATAATATTCATGATGACGTCACGCCGAAATCAATTTGCATTTTATTAAATAGCACATTTATGTTTTCTGTCACTGTATTGTAAGAAGATGGTATTTCGAACATATTACATTCATCTATTAAATATTTCATCCAACTGTGTTTGCAATAACAAAGAATAAAATTTGATTATTTAAATTTCGCGGTTTCAAAGTTTCAAGCTTAGTTTACCGAAATTTTACGTAACGCATGTTGATATGTCAGATTTGACAGATATGACTAAAATCACTATTCTGCTTTGCTTAGCTTAAACTGTAACTTGCTAAATTTAAAATATGAAGTGTAAACTACGAAATCCAACAAAAAATATTGTGTCTATAAAAGTCAGGGAAGTTGATGATGCAGATTATGCAAGTTGGTCAATAAATCAGCACCAAATTGTTGTTTCTACATAAGTTAAACATCAAAATAATTAATTTTGAACGTTTATCAGTTGCCAAGTCACATTTTAATGACATATATCTGGAGCCGAATTCAAATTTTGCGTTTCACGCATATACGCATCAGGTAAATAACAATATTTGTGCGCTTCAAAATTTGAAATATTCAATTTCAAGAAGTTGTTGATTTCATTTCTTATGAAAATCGGTCATACTTTATACGGATATACATTAAAAAATGAGGCGTTCAAGAATGTTACAATAAAAATACCACATCCAATTTAAATAAATGCAAATTGATTTCGGTATGACGTTATGATGAATGGTATAAAATGTACATTTTTATTAAAATGTACATTTTTATTAAAATGTGTTTCCCTTAGAACTCTATAACTTTGCCTGGTCCGATTTTAAATTTCTGATTTAGTTTAGCCATAATTTCAATGCATCATTTTAAGTGGCCCACCGTCAAAAGATTCCCAGCATTTTATAGCTGGCTACTAAGGATGAAGGAAAATAAACACCTGTGAAACGCTATTGTTTTACTACTTATTTAGTTCCATTTAGGATATAAAAATGGCCAAAATCGTCCTTTTTATATCTACAATGTAATGATAATTATAATTTACCAAAACAAATACTTTAGGGGGGGAGTGGGAGGGAGATTTCGATATATCCCATTGCCATGGTATTGTTAATATTAACTCGCATTTTTTATTTCATTTCTAGAGAAAGAAAAATTGAAGAATAATTCATCTTGAGATCTATTTAAATATTACATGTTATAGGTACTCAAGGGTTACATGGTTACATAGGTTAGTGCATGTTACCCTGTAGTCGTGTAAAGAAACCCCAATTCTTAAACCAAGGCCTTCAAAACCGATTAAAAAATTAATATTTTCATCGAAAAAATATATTTTTTTTATCAAAATACATGAAACTTAAAAACATTCTGTATAAATGGTTAAAATGTGAAAAACTAATTGTAAAAAAATAAGTAAATTTTCTCCTACAGAAACTAGACACCTTCTCTGAAAAATCACAATTTTCACAAAAAAAAAACACTGGCTAGTCGTCAGGTTGGAAGTCCTTGTCGGCAACTCTGTCTTCCGAATCATCACATCGGTCGCACACAAAAAAGGGTCTTTGCTGTCTTTATTACATTGTCCACAAATCCATGCGAGACATTTCGTACATTGGATCCAATCAATTGCGCCTTTGTAGTCTTTCCAATTAATCCTACAGATGCCACACTGGGAAGAGTTGCCCTTTCCTCCTCTCTTGCTCTTCCTCGTAGGGGTAGAGGTAGAGGGTCCCGGTTCGTCAGCGGTTGTTGGAGATTTCTCAGAAACGGCTGATGGTTTCTCAGAAATTGCAACAGTGCGAGACGCATCAGTTCCAGGATCGACTTTTCTCCCTCTTTTACGTTTCCTCTCGGTCCCAGTTCCACGATGCTCTTACAGCAAATCAATCAAGCTGTTATCTAAGACTCTTTCAACCTCTGCATCATTTATACCACCAGGAATGCGCTTTAAAACTTCTTCTGGCTTGCCCTAAACCCTGATTTGAGATTCTCTGCCACTTTTGGACCTATTCCTCTCCACAATCTGTCCAATAAATGCGGAAATTGCTCCTTCAGGATGGTTTCTGGGTAGCGAGTTTCCTTCCTCCACTGATCGAGAATCTCCCTCCACTTCTTCTTCATTGGGGCGAATACAGCGACATCTAGGGGCTGCATCACGTGTGTGCAATTGGCCGGGAAGGGTGTTATGTAGATCTTATTTGCACCACATACCTCTATCACTTTTGGTGAAAAGTGGCTTGCCAAGTTTGTTACCAACGAGCACTACTTTGTCGTCATTCTCTCTGGTGGATTCCACGTGAAGCAGGAAAAGCTGGAAAAACCATATTTCGAACAAGTTCATGTCGAACCATCCGCTCGAACTGCTCGCATATTTTGTTCCTTATGGTCCCCCTTGTGTCCAGTTGTCGTAAAGGTTCAGAGCTTTGTATACCACCATTGGTGGCAATAGATTTCCACTGACGTTTCCACAAACCATTAAACTGATGGTAGCACGGAAATGCGCCTGAACTTTCTCCACTCTCTTCGTGTTCCTGGGCACCACCACCTTCCAGGAACCAAGATCGTCGGTCACGTTTGTTTCGTCATAGTTATACAAATTTGTGCTTTTCACTTCCTTAATTGCTAAGTCAATATTGTTGAAGAAGTCCAAAATATCATTATGATCAACCGATGATCTGGACCTCTTTATGTTTGAAGCCATTCTGACGCTTAAATTGTTTCTTTTTATAAATGAATCCAAGAAATCAGGTCCAGGGCAGTTATTTTCGAATATTCGAACTGTTTGTCCTTGTTTGTCTAAGAATTTTTTGATGACGTTACGAATATCAACTTTCGTGAGAGGAAACCCCCAATTTGCAACAATACCCAATGTCCTTGCAATGAGGGCCTACGTACGTAGGTACGAACCATTTTTTAGGTTCTATTTACCTGTAACAACAGAAAGCCGGCCTCAGAACCCGAAGTAACATAACTAAAAATTAAAAAAAAAAGAAGAATCGGCCGATGCGTATTGTCTGCAAGTTACCCCGTGGTGTGCAAGTCGCCCCGTACTACGGTACTAGGTTTATTTATTACGTCACCCTTTTTATTATTCAAATCATCAATATTAATAAAGTCTGAGTACGATTTTGTTTCCTATTTTATAACATTTCACCTACATTTTATCATATTATTTGAATATGAATGTTAAACTTTCTAGCTGTCTCTATAACAACTTTCAGCAGCTTGGTCTATTTTGCATAACAATTTTTAAAACACTATCATACGAAAATATTTTACACAGATGGAAGAATGTCACACGATATCCATTGTTTTGTTTGACTACAATTTGTGATAGTCGTTTATATCACACTCGTAGCTTATCACATTGATCGTACAATTCAAATTTTTGTATTTTTTATACAGGCTTATATGGAATTCTAAATATATCCGTAATATGTTTCTCAATATAGTTTTCCTACTAATATCAATTTATATACGTTAACAAAAAATATAGTACCTATAGTTGCAACAACGCCTCGCAATTTTTAAACGGAACATTTTCTCTTCATCATTATTTCACAATTACAGTATACGTTGGATCATGTCTTTATTTTGACAGATGGATTTGACACGGACGTTTGGATATTGACCTCTGTAATTTCACATGAACTATGTTTTAAGGCGTTTGTTTTTTTAATGTTTACAGAAGATGTGTATTTAGGCTTTGCGTCAAAGTATTTGTACGAATATAAGAATGCAATAAAAGTTGTTTTACGATTGCGAATTCTATGAATTAATTTGGATACCTTTACAGTTACAACACCTACTGTTTTTCTTAAAAGTAAAACATGTATTCATATTCAATTTTACACACAAAAAAAAACATGTACAGTATAATTCACAATTTATTTGATGTAATTAATTAAAGGTGTAACTATAAAAACGAGCAGCTTAAAAATGTTACCAAATCCAATAAATTATATGTATGAAGGTTTTTCGAAGAGTAACAATTTTTGCAGTGAAGACGTTATAGTTATCAAAATGAATTTTACGACCGCCCATGTCCAAAAAACGTTATCAAAAGCTGAGTGTGTTGAAGAGTGTGTCCTAATCTAATTATTTATATTTCAAAGCTTATGGTTGTACACAAAAAGAGCCTCTACCTTGACTACCATTACCATCAGCACTTGTAGGTTTTCTAATTTTAGTCGTAAGTGTATACCTGATCTTATATGGTTTCTACTGTTATTTCTAAAAATGTCCATTCTGGTGTCAATAGGCAACATGACAATAACCCTCCATTACGAAGTTCTTCGTTGGATCTCTTGGTGCAGAAGTAGAATGATAATCATTTGTTAACAGGAGGATTCCGATCAAAACAACTACAAACAAAAGTTTTCTGGAAAAATCTGTATCTTGTTGCACAAGGTTTTGTAGTGCAATTAAATTCATGTTTGCTAAGGAAACAGGCTAACTAGTTTAATAAGAAACCTTTTGAATAGAACAACAGATAACTAAATTAGTGGCAGATAGAAATTAGTAAGAATGTTGTTGTAGTTAATTATGAATTCCTTATCAAATACTCGTGTCATATTCGTCTTGCAAAACCTATTCAGATGAATAACTCTAAAGGGACCTATTAGAGGAACCTATTAAGATGAATAACTCTAGAAAGAACTGAAAAGTATGACTTTGAATGATCTGTTCTTTATTCGTGGAAACGATTTATAAATGTGCCATTAGCAGGTATTAATTGAAGCATGCTTAACTGCTATATTATTAGCATACATTATATATATTTTTCAGGAAGCTATATACATTACATACAAATAGCAGAGATAGTGGAAACGTAAATATAAGTTGCATATGGATATAAATAGGTTATATTATAAATTGCATTAGATCATATCTTTATATATATATTACTTGCATATATGTTACATATTATTATATATTGTATTACAATGGGGATAGAAACAGGATAGAATCATTGCTATTGCTGTATAGGAAAAGTATTCCTGTTTACAAATATTATTCAATTTCGAAGTTAATCATCGCTTACACTTGCAATTTGTTACAATTTTATATTAACATTCAATAGTAACGATAACACACGTATTTAAGTGTTAATATTTACAACCACGCGATTTCTACAAATTCTATAAACGTCAACTTTTTTCCCCGTGTAGACTTTGGAAAAGAAATTTGTCCAACATAATAGAACAAATATACATAATACAAACACAACGTGTCTTAAGCGCACTTCGTCATCATAAATAAATATTATGCATTCTTTTTATTGTAAAAATAATTGTCTTATTTGACATAATCCGATGAGAAAAACAAATTAGATATGTATTATAAAATCTTCTTTATAAACAACAAAAATTTTTTTTTTGTAGGTGCGATACCTACGTGACCGCGGGATATATCTGGATATTTATTGGTGAAACAACGGGCGAAAACATCTTAAAAGCTAGATAAATATTTGAATCTGGCGGTTTAAAAACATATTTACGTATGCATATCATATTTACTACCTGTTGCTTAGGTTCCAATTTATTAATGTGGCTTTAAACTTGCTCATTTAAAATTATAATACTAGTTAAATACGATCTAAATATAGTAGTGGTGTTTTTATAACTGTAGATGCGTAGATAGTGTGCTTAATAAATGATTTTTTTTATTATTAAAAGAGGACACCACTGCTATTTCTTTTTTTTTAGATACTATAACTATAACTCGATTTATTTGTAATATTCAAATAGATGACAAATGCTTTTTATCTGTATGAGTAACTCTTGGAGCACATTATTTTTTAAACTGTTAACAACAGATCACAATCAACTCAAAATTGATTCTTCTATAAACAATTACCTCTGATTCTGGATGATTTTTTATGTAAAATCCGTTTATTTTATTTGAAGCAAAATTTAGAGTTGCTTTCCAGATTTTTCCATGTTTTACTGTGGAATCATTGGTAAAATTAAAAGCAGCAAAGAAAGGAAACTGCCGTTGCAATAACTGTTTTGCGTCATCTAATGAACAGTTATGACACTTTGTAAGAGAATGAAAGAATGAAATAAGTATCTGGTTCAATCAAGTGACTTCTTGTGGAAGGCTAGAGTAACATCAATTGAAAAATTAAGTATTGAAATTTCACTTGCGTTAAGTACATATTAGAAGATCCTGCCTGAGTGCTTGAAATGTGTACACCAAGCTATATACATATGAATTGTACAGGGTGGACAAATAAGCGAGGTAAGCGGCTGTATCTCAGAAACTAATGATCGTAGAGAGTTACAGTAAAAATTTTTATATGTAAAGTGGGCAAGGGAAAATGCCGGAAATTATTTTCAAGTTTCGAAGATGGCCGCCAGTGGGCGTTTCCACCATCTTGAATTACATAAAGTTACGTTTCTCGCGATTTTCTCCAATGAATATAACAAAACAGTATTTGCGTTTTAATGTTAACTTAAAGTCAAACATTTTTTGTAAAAACAATTTTTCTCTGTCTTTCGAAATAAAGATGTGTCAGTTTATTTAGTGCTGTGATTTTAAGTCACACGTTTTCGTATTTGTAAGCGATTTTCCTTTTAACTAAAGTTGTGGTCCTGAAAAGGACCGATTTTGAAAAAAAAATTAATGCCTTCCGTGTTCAAATTGCCTTCTGCCATATTCCACACATTTTTTCCAGTCTTTCTTGAGTCGACAGAACCGCAGCCTCGATTTCTGCCGCTGATAGTTGACGAATTGAGTTTCCATATTCATTCGTGTTGTTGGTGGAGTTTGAAAACAATGTCTTTTATGCGTCCCCACAAGTAAAAATTAAGACAGGTCAAGTCGGGAGATCTTGCCGGCCAAGGAAATAGGCTTCCCCTTCCTATCCAGCGTTCTCGAAAGGTCCCGTTAATATGGTTTCGGACATCAATTGAATAATGTTCCGGACAACCATCTAATTGCAGAAAAATAGTTCTCCTAGTTGCGAGTGGCACATCTTCCAACAAAATTGGCAAGTCGTTGATCAAAAACTCTAAGAAGCGGTTACCAGTTAAAGCTTGATCAAAAAAATACGGTCCAATAATTCTGTCCCCAATGATACCGCACCACACATTTAGACTCCAGCGTCCTTGGTGCTGCACTTCTCTCAACCAATGCGGATTTTCAGCGGACCAATAATGCATGTTATGACGGTTTACTCTACCATCACTACTAAAGGTAGCCTCGTCGGTCCAGAGAATTTGCGTTAAGAAATTTCTGTTTTCCTCAAGCATGCCTAGCATCCATTGACAATAATAATTTAATCTATTATCGAAATCTGGTGCAAGACTATGTGGTAAGGATGTAATCTAAAAGTAAAAAACAACATACCTATGCGTAAAAATAATATAATCAGAATAACACTGAATTGTGTATTTGAGAGTATGTGCTAAGATACATACTTGATGGAATTATTTACCTATAATCTTTCAACATATTTCTAACAGTTGTTCGTGCTATTCCCAAGTCTAGAGACAATATTATAGTTTCTACATGTTTATCAAATTCTATGTAAGCCAAGACATTGATAATGTTTTCTTCGGTCCTTCCATTGCGACGCCCGCGACGTTCAGGACGACGAAAACTTCCAGTATCGCGTAATCGCTGTACCAAGCGCGGAAACATTCTTCTCCTGTAATGACGGCGATCTGGATACCGTATCGCGTACTGTCTTGCAGCTATATAGCTGCATTTTGAAAACACTCGAAATAAATCGCAATCATGTCAACGGCTTCATTATTTGTGAGACGCATTTTGATTAAAAAGTACTCAAATTATACGCAATCAACGATATTGGGCTGCGTGTGACAAAAGTTTGACGTTAATTGGCAATATTTTTGTTAGGCGATTGTCGTATGATATTATGGGGTCGCATTTAATTGCTATTAAGACACTCGTATATTCATTAAAATACTCGTGTCTTAATAACTATCATTAAATGCTCATTGCATAATATACTAATTGTAGTATTGAAACCAGTAAAACACGAGTTTAAGATGCGCCAATAAAAAAATAGTGTAAAGTATTAGTAGACAGCTGGTCATTCAAACACTTGCTATATTTCAAGTACTCCGGCTTCGCCGTCCTGCTTGAAAAATCGCGCGTGTTTTAATGGCCGTATTATCCACTCTAGATACTATAAAATGTAAATCCCAAATATATAAACCATAATTGGGAAAAACCAGCAAACAGATTGAATAGGCTTGTTTCACTTTACATCCGGTTTTTACAATAAAGAAACGTCTTTACAATGAAAATGACGTGTTTTCATCATCTACAATGCAGAGTCTCTAGAAATAAAATCGAAAACTAATTTACCGCGTTTTTCTGGAGCCCACACGGAAGTGTATTGCGGTACTTTGTATATTTAAAGACTTTAACGGGAACTTTCAAATGAAAAGGTTTGGAAGTAATTGACAGCTGTCAAATCGTTGAACGTCAAACTCTAAATTTGTAATTGTAATTTGCATTTTCGTTACAATAACTATTAACTTTCTGCCAATGGAAAATTAAAAAGCCTCGTTTAATTTTGTTCCAAATGTTGTATTAGATATTTCAATACTTACATTGCTAGAAAACATTTTGAAAATCAAAAGCTCTGGAACCTCTACGTTAAAGACATGATGCAGATCTATTGTTGTTTATAGATTTCTTGCTACAAAAAAAAAACGGCACAAGAAGCCAGCGATAAGCCTGCCCAAATATTAAATTGAGATGAAACCTTATAATGTGCCACATTACTTTATTAACTGCCCTCTCTCTCATATATCTCATCTACGGCAATCTTCACATGTAGGTATCAAGTTTTACTTTCTTATTGGTGAACACCACAACTATATCGATGACTACCACGATCCTACTTCTAAGCAGGATAGTTTCACTAATGAGAAGCCACATTCTGCGCTAAAGATAGACCTGATTTTTCTTCAACAACTAAGACAAATTCTTAATACTATTGAAGGCTTAAGTAGAATAGATGTGAATGTGGGTGCCACAAGCAATATTTCAAAAACAAAACGACCAATAATAATTGTAAATCATATGAGCATCAAATAAAAATGAATATCTAAAAAAGCATTTCAAGTGGAACCAAACATTTTTTTCATGAAATATCTCGAGTCTTTTTCTCCAGTTCACTTTCTATATATGTACTTTCTTTTCACGCTGTTCAGAAGCTTTAACTGACTTGAGTAAGGCCAATTTAGTAAAAGTTTGCGAGGTCACTGATCATGTCTGAGATCATTGACTGACAATTACCTTAGCTATATTAAACTCAAAAAAGAACTCTCTTTTTCCCCAAAAACTTTAGCGATGTTAACCTGACCGGATTTAAGTTTAACTTTATTTTTATTCTCATATCCTAGTGAGCTTTCATGCCAGTCTTCACTTTTTTCCAAACGAAAAGCATCACAATCAATTACATCGCTAGAAGAGTCGTATTGAACGGTTGGTGATTTTGAGTTTCTTTTTACTGTCTTAATTTTGTCCTGTAAACTAGAAGAATAGCGTAAATTTGGAACTACTTTGTTAATGTGTTTTGCAGTTTGAGTAAGGTTTATTCAAATCACTTGTGAAGAATTTAATAACGAAAACGCCATGCACGAAAACTGGTATTTCTGAAGAAATTTTGTTCTGTAAAATATTTAATGTTGCTATTTACACATGAAATATATCGTTAAATATAAATAGATAATCTGAAACGTTGAATTATATAATCTTCAATTAAACATATACAGACGTCTAGTACATATTTTTTTCCCTATTTTATAGTATAGATACGCCTACGTTTTTAAATAAATATTGCCCTTGACATTAAGCAACTATCTGTAATTTACCTGTAATTATCATTCAGAAATTTCATAAACAAAAATTCGTACAACAATGTACGAAATTAAATATTCAAAACCTGTTATTTATTCACTAGTGTAAACATTTTATAAATTTTCTGTACACGAACATTTGTTTGAAAAATTTTGTTCACTGAAAACATAATAATAGTTATCCTGTTATGAATAAAATACAGGAGAATGGGCCAATTTCTATGTAAATTTTACAAATTTGAACTTTATTTTACTTCCCACGAAATATATAATTAAATAGCTATAAATTTGCACAACTATTAAAATCGCATCCTAAATTTTCATCTTTCCAAGAACAGTTTATATAATAAGTTTTAATTATTCATATTATTTCTGCTATTTTTTTAAATACATTAAAAGAATGGTTCGACTAACTAAATTACATATTTGTATTGTAATTAGTAAACAGTTATACAAAATTCGTAATGTCTTGAGCTATTGTTAGGGAAATATCTATGCAAATCATTACTAAGAATATATCAGGATGTGTTAACCACATTTTAAAATGGCGTGTTCTAAAATGTTAAATTATTATTATGTTATACTGTTTGAAGTATTCCTCATATTGTATATTATAATCACCAATGTGATTCACCTGAAAAAAAACAACAAATTCAATATCAATATCACAATTATGTTTCATGAAAGCTAAATAATAAGAAACAAGTAGAACTAAACGTAAAATATGTTTTATTATACTGAAAACATTGTCATTTTTTGTATTGTTAGGGTACAAAAAATAAAATTTTATATTAGGGTGTCTCAGAATAAAATTCGATTTTAGAGATGAAAATGTGCTTCGTCACTGAAAAAAAAGAATATTATCAAAATCATTTAAATCCTGCATCAAAGTAGCTAAATTAAAACGGCTACGGTGATAATCATTCTTCAAAACTTAAATCAACTGGATCTTATAAGGATGGTGATGTAAATCCTTTTTTAAAATTCTAAACACTGGATTGGTTTAAATGTAAAGCAAACGATGTGGATTTTGGTGTACAGCAGCACTTACACCTTCGATATTGATTTCATTTCTGACAGATCTTCTGCGGCCACTGGTTTAGAACAAACTGTAGAACCGGTCACTTGAAATTTGCGTATCCATTGCTTAATTAAATTAGCCGATGGACCTTGATTAGCATACTGAAAATTGTGGTGATTTCGAAGCGCTCTCTGAACTTGCACGTATGAATGGGCATTTTCGTAGAATGCTTTCACACAAAAGCACGTTGTTTACCACTAAAGTGTTCCATTAGGAAAAAAAAATCCAGAACGTGATAATTCGAATGGTGGCAGTAAACATAATCTGACACTGACAGTTTGCCCAAGATACATAAAACAAAATCGAATTTCATTCTGAGTCACCCTATATAATATTATATTTATATACAGGCTGCCCACCTAGTACGCGGAAGTCCAATATCTTGGTCGATAAGAGAGATAATTGAAACTTTTTTATTTCACGTGTTTAGCTTTCTCAAGACCTACAAGCCTAAAATAATGCCGATTATACAGGCTGTTCCATTTCCTCTACACAAACAGCAACTTTGTTTTTTTTTAAATACAAACCTATATTTTTTATCATTTATTTTGAATCTACATGAAAAATAAAAGCAACTTTAATTATTCATATGAAAAAACTGACGGTCTTTGAGATATTTGGCTTACTATGTTTTTCTAGCCAATTTTTGTCAATTACAATATCGCAAATTTTGTGGTTACGCTAATTAACAAAAAGAACTATTTTTAGACCAAATGTTAGGCCATAATGATTCTTCAAAACACCATGTCAAAAACTGATTTACAGTATAAGGGTTGCCCAGAAAATGTTGTCAAATTTGACGAAGTGAAATATGAAAAATCTCCGTTAATTCAAATGGAACAGCCTGTATATTATTAATCAGTAAAACGCAGAATTAAATATTCTACAACTTTGCTATAGCATTCCCTATACCTAAGTTCATTTTAGGTAAAAAACACAGTATTATAATAAAAAGTGAGTAAATTTACACATGACTTCAAATTTACTCCATTAAAAAACACAAAAAACTTCAAAAATTAAAAATACAATTTGAATTACTATTTTGTTGTGAAATCGTATTGAACGCGAATATTTTTGTAAGCCAGTCAGGTAATTATTATAAACTTAATAAAAACCCCAAAAAATAAAGAAATTGTTTGAAGAAACGAATGTTGGACATCGTCCTTTTCTTAACAAACTTAATTTCTACCTTTTTTAGTTTTGATCCTACAGCTCATTAACGAGAGCGCTACAATTGCAAAATTTTTGATTTATTTTCTCGAAAACAAAAGCACATAGGTCTAGGAAGGTCTTAATAAAAGTTTCTTAAAATATCATGTAGAATCTAAAACCGGTGTAAAACCAACAAATTGTCATAATTATGACAGTTTGACAAGTTTTAGCTGTCAAAATACAGCTTATACAGGTGTCCACGTCTAATGACTGTGCTCATAGGCACATAGTTTACCTACTAGCAGGTCGACCCTTCATTTTCATTCGGACTCATAACCGTTTGAGTTTCTAGGCATTGCCAATCTCACCATTGCATGCGGGTAACAATAATGCTCTGAGTCCTATTGATTTGCAAAAAGTAGCTCTACTGCTGACATACCAGGACCAAAATTGAACATAGGTAGTTAATTCAGCAACTGTACAGCAGGGTGACCATGGAAAGTATTTACATTTTAAAATAAGCAAAACTGTACTAGTTTTTCAATACACATTTGCTTACTTTTCTAACATATTTGTTAGAATCCGCCATTTATTTAGGAAGGTAACGGCCGTCTTCCCTGACACAATTTTCAATTCTGTCTTGGAAGCTCTGCCATACTCGCTGTAGTGTCTCCTCGGTGATTAGTACTACCTCTTTACAAATTGCCTCCTTCAGATCATTCAAATTACGAGGTTTGCGTAGAACAATATTGACTTCCAAATGTCCCCACAAAAAAAAATCACACACGTTGATGTCGGGAGAACGAGGAAGCCAGGGTACATCTCCAAATCTCGAAATCACATGATCTGGAAACAAATTTTGCAGTCTTGCTGAAACCATATGTCCTGTTGCAAATTGAGCCTTTGCAGTTGTGGGAGGAAAAATGTATTGATCATATGCACGCACCGATTCACCGCAACTCCATCCTCTTCAAAAAAGAAGGGACCAATAACATGTTGTCTTGAAATCCCACACCGCCCAGTATCTGTAATTCTGTTGGTTGATTGAACCATTTTAGTAAAAATTAGCTTCAATGCTGATGACAATTAGAGCATCAGGCTCATCGTGGAGAAGAACTTGCATTTGAATAGCAACATCCAAACTTTCAGGGTAGGTAATCAGTTTTTTCTAACTTCTGTACACACATGATCTTGTAAGAGATCCAGTTTCAAAATTTTTCGGTCTGACTCACGTCCCATACCTTATACAAGTGCGTGCCGTTGAACTGAACGACCGGGACTCCTAGTCATTGCTGTTCTGATCCTCTCAATGTTCTCCGGAGTCAGCACCGTTCCTGTACCACCTGCTGGTTTTTTACTCGTAATATTGGAAAACTTCTAACCCATTTCATAATTGTTGAACGCCTCCCATCACGCTGAGTCGCTACTACTGAATCAATTGTTTCTTACATACTACTCGCGATGTTGAACGGTCTACGGCTCAATTGCGACTGATTATGAATTACGTAAATGGCCACACCTTGAGAGGTGGATGACTGCCCTACCATCACTTGACCATTCGCCAGTGCTGAGTACTATCCCATCAAAGATGTTAATACTTTCTGTGGTCATCCTGTATTACTATCTGATGCTGTCTTATTAAGCCGAACTAAAAACTAATTCGAAGAATTTTTTCTAAATGTCGCTGAATTTTATTGGGTTTCGTGATGTTTGATACCAAGTATTCTGGGTAATATTTTATCTCTCCTGCTTATTTATTGATGCTTCGATATCTTTCTCATCTAATTTTGGCTTGCTCCCATTTTAAAAATGTCTGCACAAATGTATCATCTTTTTCAAATTAAATGCATTTTTTTCAGCAGGAATTTAATTTGAAAAATATAGTTGACATCAAAATCACACTGGAGATCACCTTCACTTTCGTTCAACAACTGAATTTTTTAACAGGGACATTTTCAGAGAGTCAACATTCTGTAAACACAGTTATGAATATTCCAAATTATTGTTCACTGAATTAGTCACTTCAAACTTTCGTCATCTTCACATTTCTATCACGAAATTACCCGGCACAATTATTATCCTATGTAATACTAGTAATGGCATACATAATGCGTAATATACGTTAGTAAAACTAAATTGATTTTACTGTCATTTGCAAATTAACTAGTTGGTTTTTATCGTGAAATTAACTGCTTCGGAATACAACCACACTTATTCTATTACGTGATCTTATACGATAATTCATTCGTAATTACATGGCCTCTTTCCAGAGGTAATACGATCCCAATTTTGCAAAAAAAATGTTCCCATTGACGTCAACATCGAATTTAGCGGATAGTTATTATACGCCTCTCTGGGCGACTACCAAAATTAAAGCTTACACCTTCGAATAAGCTCGTGATGGAAGCCGCTTATTACCTACATTATTCCACTAGGCAACGATCTCTAGTGACGCAATTCGCTTTTAATGACCAAAGTACAATTATCCTGCGGATTGTGTATTTCTTTTATCCAAAATGTCCAAAATGTCATGTTTTATTGGAATAATAATTATGCACAACTAACAGAGCGTTGATATATTCTGATTGGATATCAAAACCGTAGTTTGCATAAAAATCTGATTTGGGTTTTATCGCCTGGTCATCTTGATGCTATTGAGAAAATGGATTAAATTGAAATAAATTTAGCGTTCTTAAAAAACAGAATACTTTATAATTGCGGAAACACATGGATCAGAAATATAAGTGAAACTTCATATACAATGTGTCCGGGAAAATGTGGGAAATCTCTCGGATTCAGATAGAACATTAAAAAACAAGATGACAAGTTCCCATAATTTTTTTCCTAGCGGCCCTCCCTCTCCGTAATGAAAAGTTAATATGATAAACAGTAGTAAGGAACTCTCAAAATACTGCCCTTAAATTTAAATTAGCTTGTTTAGTTTACCAGGGGCGGACTAGGTTGTACATTTTAATGCTTACATTTTTAACACCCTGTATGATAAGGAGTTAAAAAACAAATTTGGATAGCTTGAACATTAAGCTAAAGAAAAGGTACTCCTGTTCATTGTCGATAAAATGAACCATTTTCGAGAAAAAAAATAAAAGAATTAATGTTTTATTTCTATTAAAAATAAGCATGATTTCTATTTTTTTTTGTCCGCAACAAAATGTGATACAAAAGTCATTCAAGGAACAAAAAAGTTTTAGTTTAGCTTATTTAATCCGACAAAATTACAAAGATTCTTAGAAATGCAGTTTTGTCCCAGAAAGACACCTTAACAAAAATTATGGTTAGAAATGTACTCACTAAAGCTTGCAACGATTGAACCTAAATACGCTAATTAGAAATAATCAATTAAAAACTTCATAAGTGGGTTCAACATGAGCTCCGTGAACTCTGATACACTCGCGGGCACGACGAATAGAGGACTGCTGTACTCGCCACAATAACCCAGCATTGTTTCTTATCACATCGCAATGAAATGTGATTCTCTGTAAAAGTTCCTCCCTAGTATAAACCGGAGAGGAATACACCAAGCTTTTGAGATGACCCCACAGGTGAAAGTCCATTGGCGTTAGGTCGGGAGACCGTGGAGGCCAGGCAATGGGACCTCCTCTGCCTATCCAGCGGTTTGGATAGACGTTATTAAGGTGATCGCGTACAGCAACGCTAAAATGAAGTGGGGCCCCATCATGCATAAAATACATGCTTTGGCGGGTTGCAAGTGGCAAATGCTCTATTGAATCCAGAAAAGCGTTCTGAAGGAACTGTAATTAAAGTTCACCGTTCAATCGTGGCGGCAATACGCATGGTCCCATAAAAAAATTGCCAATTATTCCTGCCCAAACATTAATTGATTGAAACTGATGTTGATAATGATGAACAACAGTGGCATGAGGGTTTTCATCAGCCCATACATGCGAGTTATGTAAATTTACAATACCATTTTTGGTAAACTCTGCTTCATCGGCAAAAAGAATAGTACTAATGAAGTTTGGGTTTGTTCGTTGCAGATCTAACAACCAGTTTGCGAATTGGATTCTAGAGGAAAATCTTCAGGAAATAATAGATCCACTTTTTGCACATGATAAGGGTATAACAACTGTTCTTTAAGTACTTCATGAATTCTCGTTTTTGACGTATTAAGCTGCGCGGCTAATCTTCGAGTGCTTATTGAAGGAGTATCACCTACAGTATCCAAAATTTTCGTTCAATTGCACCGTACGTACTGTTCTTCTCACACCAGCATCAGTACTTTTTTTCGCAAAACTTTCTAAAACATTAAAGAAAGTCAATAATGTTACCTTATTAACTGAAATCGCCCACCAGTCTCTCTTAGACGTTGGTCAAGTGGCTGAAATGTTTTCTCATTTGGAATATTGCGATTAGGATATCTTTCTTCATACAACTCTTCTTCCAAAGCATTGCAAGATGCAAGACCGTAGGGGAGAGAGGGCAGAAAGCTAAGGTTTGGTGGCTTCTGTAATTTACTACTAAAAGATATGAAAAGTTGCACACAAAACCTTTAAATATCTGTGCATACATACACAAAGTTTAAAATGCCATAAGTATTTAACTTTTTTTAAATTAATTTGTAAATTAAAAAAGTCAAATGGTTCTTTACCGGTAAAAACCGGGTACACATGAAAACCTTATGGAAAAACTTTTTAAAAAACAATTAGTTTTTGTAATTGGGCTTTAAACATTGTTTAACAAAAAGTTGAAGCAATTACAACAATATTACATGAAAAAATGTTAAGTGTCTCGGCAGATATCGCAGGTGAAGAAATCGTCTTCTTCCTCTGCTCCACAGCAATCTTCATGGGCCCATCCTCGGCATTCGATGCATTCTGTCCACCCTTCTCCGCCTTTGGAATCTGTGTACAACTCATCGCAGAAAATGCAGGCAGCCCCGGAATCCGGTCCTGCCCTACTCTTAATACCCGGTTTGACCCCGCGCGTAGTAGTAATTGAAAATATGGCGTTAGCGAGGAATGCAAAATGCTAGATGCAATAACTATGTATCAAAATAAAGCTAATTAAGTGCTGTATTGAACATGGTAATTACCTGATTTCTCTCTAAGTTTGGTGTTACAAAAAGTGAGCAGTAGAATACGGTAAACGTCGTAAGAAAAACTGTCTAAAACAATAAAAATTCATTGCCGATAAACGCACGTAATCAACGAACTAGTGTAATGACCACTGCGTCTACTTAATTAGTAGTTCGTAATTCGGCTGTCGCCAGCGCAGTACCCGGTTGACCCGCGTACCCGGTTTTGTCCTACTCTCCCCTACATAAGATGCATATCTCCATACTCACTAAATGTGTATCCTATTATCAAATTCAATTTACCAAGATATTCAAAATTCAATAAATTAACATCGAAGTAAAGGATCAACGTGTTAACAATATGAAAGATTACAAGATTTAAAATTTACACGTCATTGCAGAATATTTATTAATTCGTAGGTAAGTACCATAGTAACGTTTGTAAAAACAATGCGTTTTTTAGTACTGAAAACAGTTTTATTTCAGACTTTTGTATCACACTTTGTTGCAGACAAAAAAATAGAAATCATGGTTCTTTTTAATAGAAATAAAACATTAATTCTTTTTTTTTTTTCTCGAAAACGGTTCATTTTATCGACAATGAACAAGAGTACCTTTTCTTTAGCTTAATGTTCAAGCTATCCAAATTTGTTTTTTTAACTCCTTATCGTACAGGGTGTTAAAAATGTAAGCATTAAAATATACAACCTAGTCCGCCCCTGGTAAACTAAACAAGCTAATTTATATTTAAGGGCAGTATTTTAAGAGGTCCTTACTACTGTTTATCATATTAAATTTTCATTAAATTATAATAAGTAGTTTAAAAGTTATTCAAGAAAAATTGATTTCCAGTGGCGTCCTTTAGGAGGCCATATCTCCATAGGGAGGGCCGCTAGGAAAAAAATTATGGGAACTTGTCATTTTATTTTTTAATGTTACACATTTTCCCGGACACATTGTATACTACTGAACTGCTACCTACGAAATTAAATACTGTATTTATACTATAATAATAAATACAGAATCGTGAGAAAATATGACTTAATTTGAAATTTTATTAGGTGTAAATTTTACGAACAGTTTACATGGATGTTAAACATACCGCAAATTATAACATTACCACAGCTTCTTACCACATCTACATACTTTATTTATTACGGTGTCACTGAAGCATTACAATCACATTTACATCTGCTCGTATATTCGTGTGTATTTTTGTAAGACGGCTACCTACTGCGAATAGTGTTGAAAAGTATGATTTACATGAAATTAAATCGATGTTGAACATGCTGCGTAGGCGTTTATTTCGTATAAGGTAATAAATAATTTCTTTCCCCGTTTGCCGCTATTATAAATTTATGTCTAAATTAAAAAAAAAATAACTAAACACTTTATTTAGCATAAATTTAGTTTTTTCAGACTTGTCGATGTTCCTTTTCCTCGTATTTTCGCTGCGCACATTTGATCTAGCTGATACCGCGTAATTGTGTCTACCTGTCTCTGAGATGACGCAGTGGCACCCCAAACAAGAAAATCTGGATCTAGTCGGTAAATAGACAGGTATGTAGTAGGTCTGACGTATTTTGGCGGCGTTGTATTTATTGTTTTCGTTTTACTTGATGCTGCGGATATATTATTTGAGCCACAGCATTAGGTTACCTAAATGTATGATGGAAAAATTTAAGGAAACTACTCTATGTGTGGTGTTTCATTACCATTACATTTTGCAAATTATTTTAGCATCTAGGTTATCAGTCAATAGAAGATTTGTTGGCCTTCAAACGCCTTCTTCTTTTCCCTGATATTGTTCCACTTATAAGCTAAGAAATTGACGTGCAAATTTGAGAGAGATCTATGAGAACTTGCGTATTTACATTTATTCAAAGAAGAACTAAGGAAAATTCTATCGCTGAACGTTTGGTGTTTAAGAAAGCGTTTCTATTGAACAAAAAATTCCGTAAAACGGGGCTACTTTGTCACCCGGGGTAATTTTGTCTCCTTGTGCGCATTGACGGTTATTTATTTATTTATTTTTTATTTGCTGCTTCTGCTTAGACTAGGTTTTTTTTAGGTTCTAATTGACTAGAAAAAAAATGCGAACAAGTGGCCGAAGCGGTGCGCGCGGTGCAAGGTGGTATGAGCAAAAAACAGGCGTCCATATTGCACGGAGTACACTTACTAATAGATGCCTTGGTAGGCATACAAAACCTATAAGTCATCCAACCATCCTGAGTCCGGAGGAAGAAGCCATCATTGCAAAAACCCTTGGCGTCGTTGCAGATTGGGGTTTTCCGTTTACTAAAGCCGATATCAAGGAAATAGTGAAAAAATTGTTGGACAAAAAAGGTGTTATTATTCCTGTCTTAAAAGACAATCTCCCAGGGAACGATATGGTAGCGTCATTTATCCAGAGGAACAATCTGTCTGTAACAACATAAAAATATCTCGCGCTTCTGTTGATCAAGATGGCGTTAATAAGTTCTTCGACAACATAACACTAGCCTTGTTAGAATCCACAGGTGACCATATATATTATTACGATGAAATAAATATAACCGATGACCCTGGAGCACGAAAAGTCATTGTTCCTAGGAACTGCAAAAGAGTAGAACGGGTTCAAAATTTCTCGAGAAGAGCAATCAGCATTATGGTGTGTGGAAGTGCAAGTGGTGAACTTTTACCACCCATGGTTGTGTATAAGGCCTCCAACCTTTACGAGAATTGGTGTGTCGGTGGTCCTACTGGGACTGTCTATAAAAATAGCCTAAGTGCATGGTTCGATGCCAAACTCTTTGAGATCTGGTTTACTCGAATTTTAGTGCCACACATTCAGCGAATTAGGCTACCAGGGAAGAGAGTCATCGTAGTGGGCGATAATCTAGCTAGTCATTTCGCCCCAAACGTCATTAGGATTGCACAAGAACAGGATATTTATTTAACACCGTTTCTACCAAATGCCACGCACTTGATGCAACCTTTGGACGTGGCCTATAAAGAGAATGTGGCGTGTGATTCTAGACACATGGAGACAAGCGAGCCGCTATCCTAGTTCTATTCCCGAGAAACAATTTCCTCTACTGTTGAACAGGTTGTAGTTACAGATTCAACCCAACGTCAAAGAAAATTTAATGTCTGGCTTTAGAGCCTCCGGACTCTTCCCATGCAATCCACAGGAAGTTTTGAAAAGGTTAACGAATGCTACAGTCTAGCAGGAAGAGGTGGGACGTCTACTGGACACAAGCCTTATTGAACAATTGCACGAACAGAGAGGTGTTGCTAAAGATCCATCCACCAAACGCAAGCGTGGGAAAAAGATTGAAACTGGCATGAGAATTTTGCCTTCATCTATGGGTGACATCCCAGAAAACCCACCTCACGAACAGACACCATCAATATCAGGTTTACGAAAACCTAGAAAGACCAACAAGAAAGAAGAAAGCAAACAGTCTTCAAAAGAAAATACAGCAGAAGACGTTGCAGCAAGCATCAAGAAAAGGGCTTCTAAGAGAATAAAAGAGACAGAATTTTCCTGTTAAGAATATAGCCAGTTCTATCGGGATCTCTTCCAGTTTGTCTCTTCTTTCTTACATAGCGAAAAAGTGTAACATGACAAATATGTAACTCTTTTGCTATTGCTCTGATTGGCCTGTTTTCGTCGGTGACTAACAAAACTGCCTTTTTTTATCACATCGGAGGCAAAAGTCCCTCTATTTGTTTTCCTTTCATAAGTTATCATCTACAAACAAAACAATTATTATGTAACTAATAAATGTAGGTACCTAATATAATAATCCAAAATATCTTGGGGTCAGCCCCAACTGTAAACTAAAGCAGTTTGGAAGAGAATCACACATAACCACAATTCCAATGATGAATTATATTATGGCGATCGATAGTTAACTAAAAATAGACTTAAATAATCAACGTACCTGTTGATTGATATTCAACAGCTTCTGGTAAAACCACTCGGAAGAACACAGAGCAAATTTACTTTAAGTCGAAAAGCAAAGACGAGTTTTGTCTTGAACGTATTCTCAACGTCAACAGAAAAACAATATTGCGTGTCGAGAGTTTGATGTCTTTAAACGCTGTACTAAGCCTTACCGCGCCATCTAACAAAAGCTAAAAAAACTACAAGAGGTGTTACAACCTAGTACCTCTGTTACTTTCAACCCCGGTTTCCCCTAATATTTGCGATATCTTTATATGTCGTTTAAAACATTTAATTAGCTATGTTAATCCATTTTGATCATTTTTCTCTGATTTAATATACATACGAGGGAGCGTTTTTATATTCGCGGAATGAGCGGGTTGTAGAGGGGTGATTAGGCGCATTGGGGGCGTGGCCTGTGCAGCCACTCATAATTAGTATAAATACGAAGTTTCATTGTTATTAGACAGTTAGTCTTTGAGCTATCGCCGAAAATGCTCACGCCGCCGCAAAAACAACAGCGCGTAGAGTGTTCGCGTGCATTTTTGGACCTCTGTAATGAAGACAAGGATGGTGTATTGAGTCGAATTGTTACTGGAGACGAAACTTGGGTTCATCATTATGAACCTGAGTCCAAACAAGACTCCATGCAGTGGCATAAAAAGGGCACAGCACCCCCCAAGAAATTTAAAGTGTCACAATCAGCTGGGAAACTCATGGCAACGGTATTTTGGGACTCGGAAGGAATATTGTTGATTGATTATAAAGATAAAGGTGTTTCTATAACCGGAGAATATTACGCTTCAATATTAGAGCGACTAAAAGAAGCCGTTAAAGAGAAAAGACGGGGAAAATTGACGAAAGGTGTGCTTCTTTTGCACGACAACGCGCCCGTCCACAAGAGCCGCGTTGCGTTAGCTGCCCTGCATAAGGTGGGCTTCGAAATTGTGAATCACCCACCCTACAGCCCAGACCTGGCCCCGAGTGATTATTACCTGTTTGCGAAAATGAAAAAAGAGCTGCGGGGTAAAAAATTTACTGCCGATGATGAAGTCAAGGAGGCAGTTTCGGCGTATTTTGCAGATAAAGAGAAATCATTTTTTTATGAGGGTATAAATAAATTAATTGAAAGATGTGAAAAATGTATCCGTCTTGCAGGTGAATATATTGAAAAAGAAAAATAATTTGGTTTTTTTATTTCCACCCATTATCCCTCATTCCGCGACTATAAAAACGCTCCCTCGTATGTACCTACTCCTGTTTTTCAAGTAATGTGTAGTAGTGTATTATATCATAATTGACTTTTGATTCTCTTTAGTGTCCTGTCTATAATTAGAGAGGAAGTAACGGTTGTCACAACGTTAACTAAACATAAATAAAATGATCGTAGAGCTAGTGGGGTTAGTAGTCAATGGAAAAATCCTTTTAAAAGGAAATAAGACATTTATCTTAACCTTAAGCTTTCGAATTTTATTAAATTCTTCCTCGGAAGGTAATTAAGTAAGAGTAGGAAGCGAGCAGTCAAAGAACATAATTTCGCATTAATTAATATTAATGGTACCTACTTATTGCGAAATTATGTCCTTTGACTGCTAGTTTCAAATCTCCAAGAAGATCCTGAATTGCTTTAGAAGCTTGGAGATCAATTGGGGCTAAAAGATTAAGGGTATTCACGATCGCGATAGAACTTTCATGAAATTTGAAATAAAATTATTTAAAAAATGTGTTTATACCATCTCACACTATATGGTAGTGAATTCCAAATTTTGTGACTTGTTTTTTTGTGCTTGTATAGATCGTCAATTACTTTTTTCTTCATTAATTTATCATAAAACTATTTTTTTTACTAAAATTGACCTAACTTTGCTTAAATTCCATGTTCTATAATCTGGATGTCTTAACAGCTTAAATTTTGAGATAGAGGGAGTAATAATAGAGCACTAAAAAAATATAAAAAAATGTATAAATATCTACTACGTTGCTTTAATTAAAGGTCTCTACAAAGTAAGCACAAAACAACACTTTAATACACAATAAATTTATTAATAAATATTCGCTTTTTATTTTAATAGAGGTAGTGGTTAGATTTTAAATTTTATTACCTGTTAGGGAAAATATAGACATTAAACTAAGGTACTCCACATGCCATTTATCAATTAAAATGATTAAATTGTATTTAATGTCATGAAGCTTAACTTTGATTTTATTTTTACGGTCCTATTATAAATTAATTGCCGTAATTAACGTATTATTATATATAGATCTAATTTTTTTGTTGGGGAACATTAAAAACCCCAAGGCTAACACTACATACACTCAAGGACTAGGTTAAAGATACATTTACTTGTTTTATTTTTCTAGGAAAACCAGTACAATTAATAAATCTAACTGAGCTTTATTTTTAACACAAGTTCATCTAGTTCGTTGCTAGTCATAACAAATTATATTTTTGAAATAAATATTATTCGTATCATTGATTATATTCGTTATGTTGCCTACAATGTAATACACAGACACACACACACATTTACACTATTGTTAGAAAGTTTTGAACCAATGTGGCGTTTTATAAAAGAAATGATGAATATTTGTATCAAAAAAATTTGGCTGAGAGAGGATTTGTTACTAGAGATCGTAAAAGTACTCGGTTGAAATGCTGTTGCAAATAATTCCCATTCATTATAGTTTACAATATCTGAATGGGCAAAGTGTAAGAGTGTAATTAAATCAAAATTTAAATAAAAAAGTGAAATTACAATCATATCACATCATAATTATTATATAATTGCATCCTATGTCCTAAATTGGAGTATAAGATAATTAAAATAGATTATTCAAATGACACTAGTTCTTAAAATTGCTTGAAAATTAATACCACTCTTACGTCAATGAGTTATAAATGCGCAACTATCATTAATATTACATCTATTTTTTTTCGCTAGCTTTAAATTTCGATTATAGCGTATGGCATATATGAACAATGACAAATCGATTTTTGCGTGTATAATTTTTATTAAAAAAAATATATATATACGTATATGTATATATGTAGTTTGTTTTAAAGTTCCATTTTGATGATATGTTATTTTCATTATCACTGTAACTATCTGCCGGTCATATTGCAATAAAAAAGCATTTTAGTTGTTGTTAATACACGACAAGTAAACTTTAAACTAATTACAGTTTAATTTCAAATTTAACATTTAAAATTTATCCTTCGTCGGTAGCAATAAGCGGTGGTAATCCGGATCTACGTTAAGTAAAATGGAAGATTAACAAATGGTGTTGCACACTAACACTTAAGTTCCTTATTAATGCAACATTTCTGATTTGCTAAGTCATCTAGTGTTAATAATAATTTGAGCTAACAATGAGTTGGTAAAACTTTGTTGGATAGTAGATTATAACAATATGTACTATTGTTGATTTTAGTAAATGAATCAAGAGCTTCTGCCAGTGTGGTAGTAGTTAGCAAATGGAGCGATTCGGTCAATTTGATCAATGCAGAATTTTCATTCATTGCAGTCAAAGACGATGATACGATCATGCGACCAATACTAGTATTCCAGTTTACTAGTATAAATTTTAAAACTCTAGGTATATTCACTGCTAAAGCTGGCAGAACACATTATTTTCTTCAATACAGATCGTTTCATCACACAATTCCTCTTAATCGAACCTAGACTGTTCTATTTGTCTTTGTTGTTTAAGAAATGATTTTTCTGTAACGCTTTTATATTTGGGGACTTTTGTTGATCATCCCCAAAAACCAATGGTTGAAATGACGGTGATGTGGATACCGCATTACGTACCTATTCTCTTTCAGCTATTGCTTCACCATTAAAATCAAAATTAACATCAACTGAAAACAAAATAATTTGAAATTTCTTCCTAATATTGGCATTCGAGATATGCGAAGTTTTCTAAAGCCAACTTATCTTTCAAGTTATTACTACCTGACTGCGTTCTTGTCTTTACCACTTCAGTCAAATATAGCTTATGTAAGGCTACTTAAGAATCTATTAATACAACAGTTAACGTTTTAAGGAAACTCGTAGAAATAAGTTACCGCTGCTGAAAGCGACCTCTAGTTTATCAATTTGAAACTAATAGACACAGCATATAAACGCTGTTTAAGGTCCACACAATTATTATTATTATTCGAATAGATCCTTCTTCTCTCTTATTATGTCAAGTACGAGAAAATATCAGTAAAGAGAACTATGTGGTATTGAACAGGCTTTCAAGTGACGCTATCAAAGTTATAGCTGATTCTGCGATTTCCTGAGATAATAGAAATTTTAGATTTAAACATAGCAGTTACACCCCCTAGCGGTGAAATCTGCAACTTAAAAATAATTTTCATCGGTTTTGCTTGATCACTTTTGTTATAAATTTGTTTCCCCGCAGAACCTAGAACAAATATTTTCCGAGATACAGCGGCTTACATTACAGAACGACAAGTAAAGACACAGAAAGGAATTGTTTCTTCTTTCTTTTAAGTATTATTAACTCAGATAGTCCTGTTGTCGTGTGTACTGTTGTCGTTCCATTTACATACGACAAGATTGTCGTCTTGCGAAGACATTTAGTTTTTTTGAGAATCTTGTCATCCATAATTGGACATTTACACAAACGATTTTGGCGAACTGTACCCGTGGCTTTTATTCCTCGAATTGTAAGTTCGTTCAATAAATGAAGAGACGTAAAAAAATTATCAAAACAAAGATGGAACGTCTCTACATCTTGGGTTAGTTCTATCAAAATCGGTATACTGTAAAACAACAGCTCCACCAAGACCAAAATCTTTGTATGTCTCGGACAGGGTACCGCTTTTTCCTTGGTACGGATCGAACCAAATTATGTACCCAAGCCTAGTCGTTCCCATCCAAATTTTAAAACGCCAGCGTATGGGTTTACCTCTTATAAATTGCTTACATCCATGGCGCCCAATACTATGATATTGTTGTAATGGAGCAAATTTCTGATAATTCTTGTTCAACTTATCGAATAGAGGCCGTACTTTAGAGAACTTGTCATTTTTATCTAACTCGTTATTGTTTTTACAATGTATATTGTTCATTATAAATGTGAACCTATCTCTTGACATGGCCTGAGATACAAGTTTATTATTTGTATCCGCAGCATTTTGCCAATAAAGTTTGCGCTGAGATAGGACAACGTATCCACTAAGTAAAAGTATTGAGATTCTTTCTATTGGCATAACCATTTGTTTCCTTCACAAACAGATCAATAATGTCTTCATCAAAAACTTAAAAAACAAATCGATTGGATCGGATAAATCCTCAACGTGACCATTAGAAATATTGTTGCTTTGATTTTCTTGCCAATCAGGTAGAAAATCACTTCGAATGTCCAATTTCTCTCACTTGTAGTTATTTTTTATCATTCTTGTCCTCTTTATAAAACCGGATAAGGGTAGATCGTCTTCTGAATCAAATCCGTCATTATCTTCTTCATCGTCCACAACTTGTGTAATTTGATATTCTGCCTCAGCTCGCAATTGTGCTCCAGGAAGATTCTGAATTGCCACATTATCTTCCTCGCCTGAATCTTCATCGGTCAGAATTTCGTCTTCAGGGGGAAATATAATAATGCCGGATGGTGGCACTGGTATAGATTCAGGATTTTCCAGTTCATCTATAAGCTCAATTAGTGTAAGAAGTTTATATTTGAAACTAGAAAAGCAAAGAAAATCTAGTAAGTATTAGTAATAAAAGTAAAAGTAACTCTAAATCCTACCGTCCTTTAAAAGGACACATATTATATATAACATAATATTGCTGAGACATAAATAAGAGTTAAACTAATTTTGTACCGTCACTATGTCACATTGATACTTATATTTATAAAATAATTCCAGAAAAAACGGCATTTTACAAGTGATTTGAAAAATATACTTACTTCCATGTATCCATGTTATCTCTACAAAAAACTGCACTCAATTTTTTAAATAACTGACAAATCGTGAGAACAATAAACGAACGAATTTGATTGTCGGTAAACGTCATGCATTGTAAATAAACTAACCCCATCTCTGTGATAATACCAAAACTGAAACTTATTACAGAAAACTTTATCCGTCCTTTTAAAAGGACGGTAGATCTATCTGGGTAACCGCCGTTCAAAATACTGTAAATATTATTCCAAAAACTGAAGTAACATGAAGAATTTTTTTTGCAATATACGAGGATATGCTTGCCGATGTTACCACACCGAAGACTTGTAATTATAATAAATAGATATTGGATGAAGATAGAAACACTAAAGCAAATAAGGAGCTGGAGCGAATTGTAAAAAATTGAATGCTAATTTTTGTATTGGCAGTATTTTGCGAAGATATGGTAGCAAGGTTTTAAAAGACCAGAGATCCTCATCATCCATCTCTTTTGCTTATTCATGTTTTCGTTTTAAATACTCCAGTTT